>CP136063.1:236112183-236712183 GCA_032622095.1 Siphonodentalium dalli
TATATGGACGGTTCAGACCTAATTTGCTGAACTCCGTTTGTAAATTTCAGTTTAAGACGATTGACTCGTTTGGTATCCTCTAGTTATTCAATCGATTCAGAACAAGTTCGTGGTAGCGCATCACTTAATTGTGGTGCGTGTACACTCATCACTAATGAAAAAGCTACGATTCACAAGGAAAAATACATTTTTTAAGAGCAGGGTTCAATATATTGCCGACTAAATGTGCTTTCTTTCAATAAACATAACATTAGTAACAATATTTTTGGTCCAATCAGAATAAAAGCATGAAAATAAAAAATGTTCGTGGAATACACCAGTAAACACATCGTGGAAAATCCTTCGACTGACGACTTTTGGTCAGAATGTTTGAGCAAATAAATGTGAGTTTGGATACACATGGTTTGAAAAATAGTGTAGCATATGCTCGTAGCTGCCAAAATACTATGTAATCTGTCATATCCTAGTTTATTACATTTTTCTTCATTTCTCGATGTGTTTTCTGTCGTCTCCGCCATTTTCGAAACCACGTGATTCCCCACCGTGTTAGTACAGAAACGTATTTGTGACGTATGTACATCGTGTGTGCAATTGTCTACAGTACATATCAACTGCTGAATAAGGTTTATCTATTTGTTCCACGGTATTCATTATTGATATAAAAAGGTCCAACAGGAACATTACACCTTATAAGGGATTTATGTCCGTGATAGCACCATTTATATATAGCGTGCTTTAATTGCAAATTAAAGACAACAATTATGCAAATTAGCATATACCACAGTTCGCGGTTGTTACGAAACAGTGGGGTTTATAAAATGCGTGTTTTCGGAAATAATTAGAGAGCTCTGATGTAATTTCTGCGCATTGAGTTCTTCGTAGTTCTATGTTTACTGGTAACAGCTGAGCGGTCAACAACTGCCGAAATGTTACCCTCGAGGGTAACAAGTGATTTGCGGCCCGCCATATGATGCAACCTCAACCAATCAGAAGAGAGGAAAATGGGATGAAGATAACAACAGCTCTTAAAAGATTTATTAAAAATATAATATAAGGGTTCACTGCTGGAGCTGCATGTTTCTCTGAGCAATTTATTGTTTATCCCATCAGGACCGTTTACCTTCTTAACAGGAAGGCATTTTAGAATGTCAAATATTTCTTTCTCATTTGTTTTAATTTCTTTTAAAAACTCATTGGTTCTATCTGCTCCTTTTTATTAGTTTCTAATGTGCCATGTTTAGTGAATATCTCATTGAGGAGTTCTGCCTTTTGAATCTCATCTGCAATGGCTGCGGGCACACGTATCACAGTAGCGATGGCATATATATAGTAGGTGTGACAATTATATATGGTGGAGTTTTGTGACAATTAGTTGTCATAATTAATATGCCATAGCGAGCAATGTCGCTCGCTGCATATTCGCATAATGAGTCATCCAAAGTTCGTTAAAATCAGTCTTTTTCTTGTTTTTGGTCCTTGTATAGTCGCTTTGATTATTCCAGATACTGTCTCGCAGCTGCAGTTTCCCCAACATTTCCGACATAGCTTAATTGGCCCGTGTGATAATATTAGCGGAATTATGCGGAGAACTAAACGTCGCAAAATAAAAACCGCAATTGGGGAACTGTCTTAATACGCATAAAATTTATATAAGTGGATAAACATGAATTGAGATCATATCAACAAAACGTATAAACTGCATGCATGATATGTGAGTGAATGAGGGATTGCCACGGTCAAACATAATTCTGGACGATCGATCGTGCAATTATATATATCGTAGAGAACACAATGTAGCAAAACGTAATGAGTATATATATCTTTTATTGCCTCCAGTATTGAAGATTGAAAAAATACATAGGGTACATGAATGAAACATAAATACAGTTAGCAATCAAGAAGTAATGAAAAGACAGACAAGAGAACAAACTACCGAGGAAAAGAATAGCATTCTAATTGTATGTACATGAACACGAGCTTACATATCACATCAACAGACAACACACACCCTCTCGACCACACCCGTACGCATATACAATCTAACACATTACGCAGACACACACACACAACCGTACATACATACGTTAGGATGCACTGTCACAACAGCACTCCATAAGCAGGTGCATACAATTACAAAAGGAACTCTAGTTGGAGTTGGATTCGCATAGGAGAATCTCTCTCACCAAAGAGTCAGCAAACGCAATGCCCTCGCTCGACAATAGCTCCCCTGTAAACGTATGCACCCATTAAGTGGAATAGATTATATGTAGAATGATGTTGTGACAGTGCAAACGCTAACACAAGAAAACATATACACGCACGTATACACCCTCACACACACACATACACACCCACACGCACCCTCATATGCACATACATATGCATATATATATATTAATTTATTCATGTTTATTTATTTTGTCGCGTCTTCGGATTTTATGGACAGGACAGAAGGTGGTACATTTAAATGCGACTTAGGGTGAACACCCGTAACGTTCAAAGATCAAAGGTTGTTTAACACAAACCGTCATGCGTAGTGGCTGAGAGTTCGACATAGCGCCTCCAAATTAAGTTTGTGTGAAGAACAATGAATCTCGTAAACTCTGAGGTGTTCTCAACTTGCTGAAGAAATGTGAATATATCACGTGGAAGATGTGTGAGATGAAGCAATAAGAGGTCGCTGTTGCGGAGACTCGTGGCCCATACGAATAACGGTATGCCGAAACGATCAATCATCTGGTACCACATTTCGTTTCTGTGGGAATGCATAAGTGGGCTACTGCATGAGATAAGTGCGTGCTCGATAATATCAGAGTGTGACTGACAGCATAATGTACATGTGTTATGTTGCGAGAATGCGCTTCCTGCGATGAGCTGACCGACTGTGATAAATGCAATCTTATGCGTAGGGTATTTACGACATGTTCTCCACAAGTGACACATAGTAGGGTTTGGTTGAATTTCTCGAAAACGCGCAAATGAAGTGTCACAATTTGTTCTTTCTGTCCATTTCTGTTCGCATTTGTCGTTAATCGCAGTTTTTGTAATGCGCTTCCATTCGGATTTCAGAGGAAATGAGCAGAAGTGAGCATACTGATGGATATGCTCGGATAGGTTGTATTCAACAAGAGTGTTGTTAATGTCGCTGATGAACGCATTTGGGTTTATCAGTTGTCCCGTGAAGTACATGTGAAGTCTTGTGACAAAAATCTCCTTGCAAGCTTTGCCAGGAGGCATACGGCATAGGCTTCCAAACAGATTGAGTTTCCTGGCATCAATCAATGACTTGATAGGATGGATGCCAAGCATCCCCAAAACGATATCAGTGCGAGCACGTACAGGAAGTCCCTGGATATGCTTGAGGCAGAAGCGATGAATTTTCTCAAGAGTTGACCAATGGGTTTCTGATAGACCACACAAGAGTTCAGATCCGTATAAACCCTTTGGAATAATTATGGATCTGTAAAGAGTTTCGCAACTTTGAGGAGTGATTCCACCTGCATACATGCCAGCGTTGCTCAGCATGAAGTAGGTGGATCTTATTTTGTTGACAATACAGTCGATAAACTCACGAGCGAAGTCGTTTCTATGCAACGTTATGCCAAGATGGGTTATGTGATCAGTTTCGTCAACATACCCGTCACCAAGTTTCCATCTCCTTGGATGCACAGGTAGTTTCTTCACTTTTTCATTGAATACAATGGTTTTACATTTCTGTGCGTTGTATGTAAACCGCCACAATCGGCTATACGTTGTGCAAATATCACAAAGACGTTGTAGGCCCACATTTGTGAGCGAAAAAAGCGTCATATCATCAGCGTGAGTTGGCGACGCGCAGTTTGTGGAGACAATCCGAAGGCCATAGTTCGATAACTCGAGTTCAGATAACAGATCATCTATATACAACATGTATAGAAGGGGGGGTAAAATAATCCCTTGTCGCGTGCCTTGTAATATTTTGATTTCCCTTGACAATGATTTACCATATTTGATGAAGCACGTAAAGCCCGACAACATCTCCCGTAGTAAGAACCATATATGTCCACGAAACCCGCGATTGTAAAGTTTGAACAATAAGCCGTCTAACCACACAGTATCAAAGGCTTTACGGACGTCTAGAAAACAAGCATAAAGCTTACTATTCTGCTCTGATGTGTAATTTATGCATTCGCTAACTACATATGATGACATCAAGCAACTTATTTCTTTCTGGAACCCGTTCTGAAGGGGGTGAACTGTAACAAGATATGGTGTATTAATTTCGAAGCGATTGAGCAGAACCTTTTCCAGAAGCTTATAGAATATGGGTAATAGTGTAATTGCTCTGTAGCTATCGAACTTGTTCTTTGGTTTGTCTCCACCCTTATACAAGGATATCATTAATCCTGTCTTTGCCATTTTAGGAACATGTGTTAGTTTCAACATCATAGACAGCATGTATGCGGTGCAGTTAAGCAATATATCGCCACCATATGCCACATGCTCATAGCATATGCGGTCGGGGCCTGGGGCTTTCCCCATTTTGGCATTATTAATAGCGTTATTGAGCTCTCTGTGTGATATTTCATAGATGAGAGATTGGTCTACGTTAGAAGGTGACTTATGTTCAGAAATATCTGCAATCAAACGTTGTATCTTCTCCAGATGTTCGGAATCGAAAGTGGGCGATTGTAGAGGTGAATATAGTTGTTCATAGTAATCTGCCCATGCAGCGGTAATGTCCGACGTATTCCGGATTATTTTGCCATTTACATTAAATAATTTACTATCCGGTTTTGATTTCGATCTTTTGTTGTTAAAGAGCTTGAAAAATAGACCCTGATCTAACTCAGCTGAATGATCAATTTATATATATCGTAGAGAACACAATGTAGCAAAACGTAATGAGTAGAGATCAGCCTTGGTGAAACGCCATGGGTTAATTGGTCGAGTCAACTCATTGTGCGGAAACTGAGCGGGCGACACGCTAGCTATGGCACAGAAATATGACGACCAATAATTATTGTCACCAAAATTGCACCATAATAAATGGTCACACCTACTATGCCATCGCAACCGTGGTACGTGTGTCCGCAGCCAATATCCGTATTACCTGATTTCAGTATAGGAATTGTATTGTCGGTCGAAAAATTGTTTTACAGTGTGCCAGAATTTTTTTGGTTAGTATTCACACTTAAATTTTCGTCTAGGTCGCTCATGTATCTTTCCTTTTCTGCTTTTTAAAAATTGTTAACTTTGTTTCGAACACACTTATATTTGTTCCAATCAGACTCTACATTTCTACGAACTGCCAGTTTTTTCAGTCGGTCGCGTATGATATGTTTTCTGATAATACCGTAAAACCAGGGTTTATCACGATTTAGGATTGTTATCTCATGGTATGGGATGTGGTTTTTTAATTTGGAGACCGCTAAGAAGGTTTCAGATAAATTATCAACCATTTTATCTATATGCGTCGAGTCGGCTTCGGTATGTAACATTTGTTTCCAATCAATATTGGAGAGTTCCAAGTTTAATCGCTCATAGATGCCCTTTGAGTAATTCCAAATAGAACGTTTGTGGGATTGTGGTTTATATATTTGGACACACACTTCAACCGACGTTGCAATGTGGTCTGATACTCCGAGATCATAAGTAGAGGGGTTTATTGATTTAATGGTGTCACTTATTATGATCGGGTCTAATAAAGTTTCCGAGTTTCCTGCTCTTTTCAGCAAATCGCACTTTAAATCGCCTACTATCACCAGCGAAGAATCTATGGACAAGGCACGTTCGATCGCTTCATCTAGTTTGTTCCAATATGTCTCAATACATTCGTTATCTGAACGGTAAGTTACGCAAAGAATAAATTTGTGCTTGGTTCCCACCTCAAACCATAAAATATCATCGTCAAAGCATAACAAGTCTAGCAATTTAAAGGTGATATGAGTCGAAAAGTATACGGCAAGTTCACCACCACGTTCATTCCTATCAAGTCGAATTGGAGGTTGACAGTTAGATAAGGTAATGTTTTAACTGGGAAAGTTTGCATTAGATGTGTTTCGATAAAGCAGATGATATCATAATAATCTATTTCCTCTGCAATGTGTGAGATTTTGTTTCTGATACTTCGTAAATTGTAGTGAAAAACTGAAAGAGTTTCTTGTTCAAAACGTCCAGGGTTCTTTTCTGTGTCATTTGATAATATGATGGAGGGAGAGAAGGAGGAATACAGCAAGGTGTCTACAGCGACGAGGGGCGAATGCCAGATTTGTTGGTTTTGAAAGGTTGAGTTTGATGTTATTCCAGAACGCCAGCGTACTTTGAACAGACCGATCGCCTGCTACGTCAATATATCCTCGTACAGATAGGTTCATATTGGACCGAAATATTGACGATGGTTTATATTAGACTTATATGATTATGGAATAAGCCCATGTGGACTTATATCCGTTATTCCGTAGGATGGCGCGGGCCATAGTAAAAACACATATATAAAGAACGTACAGCTGGTGCTGCAACATATCCTCGTGAAAATAGGTTCATATTGGACCTAAATATTCACATAGGTTTATATTGGACTTCTTTTATTCTGAAATAGGCCCATAGTGAGCTTATTTTTAAAACAATATAATTATTGTTATTTATTGAATTAAATTTTTTTGAATAATAAATTTGAAAAACTAAGGCCGTTGTTGCCTCCGACAGAGTACCCCGAGTCACCACACCTAATTTGGTTTAATCGGACCAGCAGTCTGGGAGAAACATCCGGACAGTGAGGCAGACAGGCCGACAGACAGACAGATCCCACTCTTTTATATATATTGATAATAGCAACTCATACGATAAATCTCTACTCTGGCTCCGCCCGTATATATAGAGATCATATTCACCCGTTCAAGATCTGGGAACTTGTTGTTCCGATATGCTCTAATGGGAACTTTATAACATTAAAACAAACAACACATGGAATATATCTCTTTGTTATTACCTGTTCGTTAATAATCTATTTCGCAGTATGGGGTGGTCCCAGATCGAGAATGTGTAATTTATGTGGCTTTTGTGAGCCGATATTGTAATACACATTGCAGGGATTACCCAGGAAAAATGCTATGATTGTAAGCGACGCAAAGAAAACCCGGCTCACCATGTCACTCATATCATGTAATCTCGACCTGGGATTTTCACCTACTGCGAAATTCATCATTAAACGGACATGGCTCATTCGAGCTTCCTCAATTTTGTCTACGTAATTTGGAAGGAGATATACGATAGGTTGATAAATACGCGAAATAGGTTGATAAATACGGTTGATAAATACGCGAAATAGGTTGATAAATACGCGAAGTGTTCATATACCGGCTTTATATGCTCTGAAAAATACTTGCCATGGTCAGTCAATTTTTTCCTATTTTAAATTGTTCGCACAGAAGTAAAACAAACGCTCTTTTATATCTACCATATCAGGAATCGACTAACACGGAACGCTCTATTGCGTTCTATGACATACATGTGGCTGTTGATTGTTTGGGACCCAAACACCGTGTTCAAAGATGTATTTTAATGACTCCTCAATGCGTCTTTCTGTGACAAATAATTCCAGTAGAAAGGTAGTTCAAGTATTTATCGACCTAGTTCGATACCGGGACAAATTCAAAAGAGAATATTATTCGGGGTATTTTGGAGTGAAAAACGCCATGTGGCTTTAAGGGACAGGTTTTAGCTAACAAATATTTTCACCTGCGTTGTTTTTTCAAACGCAAATGTTATAAACATTAAAAAGTTCCCAGGGTTTGAACTTGTGGGCGTAGCCAGAGTGGCGATTCCTGACATCAATTCAAAGGTGCGACATACTAAAAGAACGGAAAACTGGCAAATCTATATCATATGTATAGTAAACATCACGAGAAAATGTTCGCAGGTTAGATCTCATTATATTAGTTACATAGAACACGTGCAAGTAGTAGATTCGTGGTGTCAACAAAGGGCCAAAGTTGGTTCAAGATGATGTAATTTAAAAAAAAACACATTTAATTTTTTCAAGTGAAATGATGTCGATTATTAACGTTTGATCCACGTTTGATCCGTAATCAGTTATCAAACGAATGCAGAGAGACTGTGCTCATTTGTCGGGAGTTATATAATCTTAACCTTAAAGTGCGATCGGATAGTTGATTATACGATCACTGTTATCGGTTTGTATCTGGCATACCACATGAAAAAGAGCGGCTTATTAATCGATACAGATCCGGACGCAGAGCACAGCGGAATCACACTTTGTTATGATAGTGTTATGGAACTAATTATTCTGTCTTTTCTGCAAGGAAGATAATCAGCACAGCACGTGGCCGATGGATCGTGAACAATCTATCCCATTGTTGCCGCTATTCATACTGCCAAAAATATTTACTTTGGATCGGTTTTCAAATATATTTCCTTCGCTGAAATAATTATCCTAATATTGACTCACAGACAAGTTCTTTCTGACATAAATAAACCGCCCGTGACCTTGATATAATGCTATATATAATACCGGTACCAATTCACGACTTTTTGTTTTAAATTTAATGCGCTGGGTTAAATATGGTCCCTCAATTAGCATCGCTCTTATCGTTAAAAATGTTCTCAAAGATGAAAAATTGCCACCTCGAATAGAAATAAGTATGCACAACAATTAGTTTTTGCATGTACCTGATATATTTTTCAGATGTTTATCACTTACAAATGGCGGTTTATATTTTACCGCGAACTTGAAGTGGAATTAAAAAATGGAAAAAAATTGAGATGTGCATGTGACGGTTTCATGTCAAGAAATTTTGTCCAATGCTATCGAGAAAATGCTATTTATGGAATATAACGGTGTGGTGTTTTGTGATTTCTGAAAGTGCATGTATACAGGGCGAATGTACTGACTGTCAAACTTCGACAAAAGATACGCCGCTGTTTTGTTTATATATAATAGTAACCAGCAGACCGGACGCCAGTTCTATGCATCTACTCCGTAAACGTCGTCAGCATGAACTGCGTAAGCGTGACGTCATGGATAGGAATGGAACAGTGAGCGGAGCTGGATGGGCCATGGACGAGACTAGGAAGTCAGCTGCCGTCAATATTGGCATGTAGGAATATATAACATTAAAGCGATGAACCAGACTACACTTTGCGTCAGTTTATCAATAATACCCCCCCCCCCCCCGCAAATCTTTGATGTTTCAGGGGGTATATTGGTGCATTAGAATAATTTGAAAAACGACCACATTAAAGGAACTTAATGCCTTCGAGGCGGGTTCATGGCAAATAATATAAAAGTATGTAATATACCTATCATCAACAAGTACACGAAAACATGGATTGACCTAGTTCTTATATTCATTATTAATAACTCTCCAATAATGACAATGTCAAAACCATTATTATGTAAACGGTACTGTTACCGTGGAATTACATATAAAAGTCCAATTTATCCAAAAAGATACCAAAGAATATAAACTTGACGGTCGACATTGGAAACGGTCAAATAATTGAGAAATATTCTCAAAATCAAATTCAGACTAAACTATTTGAACTTACTATAACAGTTTTAATTACATAACAATGGTTTAACCCTTTACCCAACAGAAGGGCCCTGTGCCAATGCATTCTCTTATATATGCGAGTCGACCATAGGTCGCCTCGCATATATAAGAGAATGCATTGGCTTAACACATTAAAATTTATAAAATTGTTAAAGAATGTAAGAAAAAATGTTAAAAAGTGTTTAAAAAGATTTTTTTTAGGCCAATGCATTCTCTTATATATGCGAGGCGACCTATGGTCGACTCGCATATATAAGAGAATGCATTGGCACAGGGCATAACTATAACCATCACAATGTGGTCAATGAGCCGGTTCCAATGATATCCATATGTGTATGGTTTTATTGAGACAGACCGAAGATATTTTAGGCTGTTGAAGCTTTATTTGGCCGGTTTTGGCCGGTTTGTTGGGTAAAGGTTTAAACACATGACATTTCGCGAGCATTAAATAACCGCGTGATGCGATATTTTCAGTATATTAAAAGTCACGCCACAATCGGGCGGTGGTCATTTCTTAAAGATAAGTTTATTGGCAAAACATCCTTATATGGACAGTATGCATATTACACATATTACATATAAATGTACATTTTTGTAGTAAGCAGTATAATATATATACGATATTAAGAAGGTAATATATAACTCCATAGAGCTGCATGTGCAAAGGGTCGTCTCGTCTACATGTTTTCATTAATTGCATGCTTAATATTAACTAATTATGTCACCAACTGCGTTTTGCTTATAAACCGGGTAGTTTTTTTTATAAACCGTTTTTTTTTTTAAATCGGGTATTTTTTGTATAAACCGGGTAATTTTGTCTATAAACCGGGCAGTTTAGTTTATAAACCGGGTAGATTAATTTATAAACCGGGTAGTTTTGTTTATAAACCGGGTAGTTTATTTTATAAACCGGGTAGTTTTGTTTATAAACTAAGTAGTTTATTTTATAAACCAGGTAGGTTTTTTTTATAAACGGTTAATTTTTTTTTATAAACCGCGTAGTTTTGTTTATAAATCGGGTAGTTTTTGTGTATAAACACGGTAGATTTTTTAACCAGTTAGTTTTGTTTTATAAACCGAGTAGTTTTGTTTATAAACCAGGTAGCTTTTTTTATAAACCGGGTAGTTTAGTTTATAAACCGGGTAGTTTATTTAATAAACTGGGTAGTTTTATTGTTGGTGTTACACAGATAGCTTCTCACTAAGCCTCGGTGGTATAAACTAACTGAATTATACATGAACCCAGTTGGTGAATACGAGCCCTGGTGTTACACAGATAGCTTCTCGATGAGCCTCACCCGGAATAAACTACTTGAACTATACATGAACCCAGTTGGTGAATACGAGCCCTAGTGTTACACCGATAGCTTCTCGGTGAGCCTCACTCGGTCGGAATAAACTACCTGAACTAAACATAAACCCAGTTGGTGAATACGAACCCTGGTGTTACACAGATAGCATCGCACTGAGCCTCGGTGGTATAAACTACCTGGACTATACATAAACCCAGTTGATGAATACGAGCCCTGGTGTTACACAGATAGCTTCTCGACGAGCCTCACTCGGCCGGAATAAACTACCTGAACTAAACATAAACCCAGTTGGTGAATACGAACCATGTTGTTACACAGATAGCTTATCGGTGACCTCACCCGGTCGGAAAAAACTGCCTGAACTATACATAAACCCAGTTGGTGAATACGAACCCTGATGTTACACAGATAGCTTCCGACTGAGCATCGGTGGTATAAACTACCTGGACTATACATAAACCCAGTTGGCGAGTACGACCCCTCGTGTTGCACAGATTGCTTCGCACTGAGCCTCGCCGGCATAAACTACCTGGACTATACATAAACCCAGTTGGTGGATACGAACCCTCACGTTGCACAGTTAGCTTCGCACTGAGCCTCGTTGGTATAAACTACCTGAACTATACATAAACCCAGTTGGTGAATACGAGTCCTGGTGTTACATATATAGCTTCTCGGTGAGCCTCACCCGGAATAAACTACCTGAACTATACATAAACCCAGTTGGTGGATACGATCCCTCACGTTGCACAGTTAGCTTCGCACTGAGCCTCGTTGGTATAAACTACCTGAACTATACATAAACCCAGTTGGTGAATATGAGCCCTGGTGTTACATAGATCGCTTCTCGGTGAGCCTCACCCGAATAAACTACCTGAACTATACATAAACCCAGTTGGTGGATACGATCCCCCACGTTGCACAGTTAGCTTCGCACTGAGCCTCGTTGGTATAAACTACCTGAACTATACATAAACCCAGTTGGTGAATATGAGCCCTGTTGTTACATAGATAGCTTCTCGGTGAGCCTCACCCGGAATATACTACCTGAACTATACATAAACCCAGTTGGTGAATACGAGCCCTGTTGTTACACAGGTAGCTTCCGACTGAGCCTCGTTGGTATAAACTACCTGAACTATACATAAACCCAGTTGGTGAGTACGAGCCCTGTTGTTACACAGATAGCTTCCGACTGAGCCTCGGTTGTATAAATTATCTGAACTATACATAAACCCAATTGGTGAATTTCAGCCCTGGTGGTACACAGATAGCTTCGCACTGAGCCTCGCCGGAACAAACTACCTGAACTATACATAAACCCAGTTGGTGAATATGAGCCCTGGTGTTACATAGATAGCTTCTCGGTGAGCCTCACCCGGAATAAACTACCTGAACTATACATAAACCCAGTTGGTGAGTACGAGCCCTGTTGTTACACAGATAGCTTCCGACTGAGCCTCGGTTGTATAAACTATTTGAACTATACATAAACCCAATTGGTGAATTTCAGCCCTGGTGGTACACAGATAGCTTCGCACTGAGCCTCGCCGGAACAAACTACCTGAACTATACATAAACCCAGTTGGTGAATACGAGCCCTGATGTTACACGGATAGCTTCTCAATTAGCCTCGGTGGCATAAAGTACCGGGACTATACATATTAAGCCCACGCAGTGTTCCAGTATTCGGAGATGATTTTCATCTATTTGGCATACAATTTCGAGACACTATTGAGATGACATACCATTCTGCTGTCGTGTCCGCTTGATAAACCAGGCGTGACTTATTAACTCTTCCTCTTTTATTTCTGTCAAGCGATTCTTGCTGATTGTCAGCCTTCTGCACTAATGATCTTGGTCGTCAGGTTCTGTGCGCAATAAACTTCGCCTCAGTGAACATATGTTCATAGAGAATAATCGGATGCACGGGCGCGAAGGAGGCGATGCCAGAAATCAAAATGTCGACGGATCTGGAGCGGTGTGTGAGTTAGATGACGTCACGAATCTCTACTCAGGCTATAAGCCCGTAGATATCACACAACTGTTTTGATGTTCTGACATGGTAGTTTATAATATTGAGAAACAATGCAGCTAGTATATTTCTTAGTCGGTATATGTGACCCGCCATATCAAACCCAGTCGTAAGTCGGGATTTTAATAATTTTTTCTTGTATTCTTTAACAATTTTATAATTTCACCCAGACAGAGTCCCAGACAAACACGAGCAGACGACACTCTTCTATATGCTTATATATATGTGTGGGGCTCCCTGCAGGGTAATGGATGTTTTTTTTTATTTTATGTCCTAAAAATTGTAAGAAACATTTTTTTTTTTTTAAAGTAAAAAAAAAAAATTGTTAGGCCCATGCATTCTCTTATATATGCGAGGAGACATATGGTCGACTCGCATATATAAGAGAATGCATTGGCACAGGGTAAACAAAATCCCGACTTACGATTGGATTTGATATGGCGGGTCACATATCTGATCCTTGGTAATGTATTCCACAATTTAGGAGAAGGTCGCAGCTCGAGATTGCATGATTTAGGTAACTTTTTTGGGCCGTTTTTTATTTGCATCGTTTTCGATCATGAAATTCTCATCAAGTACATGTAAGTCAATGTATATTGCGATAACGATTCACAAAAGTCACACAAGAGTTTTTTCAAAGGTGGGACATGTTTAGATAATAAGTTAATATGGCACGTAATTTCTTAACATTTCCTAAGAGAACTACTCGTCAATGAGTATTTAGTATAGAAAGGTTTAAATCTATAAATCAAAGTTTTTTGGTCGGAGGGGTGGAATAAAAGTATGTATAGCTAGCTTCTATAGCAACGGTTAGAGGGACCCAATGCATTCAGAGGGGGGGTGTACAAAATATATACTCAAGTCAACACAATAACATTAAGAAGAACATGGAGAAATAGATCAACCTTGTTCTCAAATTAATTATTTATAGTTCTCGAATAAAGACATTTCACGTGTTGAAACCATTGTTATGTAAACAAAACTGTTAAGGTGATTTGTCTACAAACATCGCCAATCGTAGATTAAGTTCAAATATTTTAGTCTGAATATGATTTCCAGAACAATTTTCAATGCTTTGACATTTGCAATGTTTACCATAAAGTTTGGAGTAAACTTTGGTATCTTACTGGACTAGTTGAACTTCTGTCGGTAATTAAACTGTTTACATAATACTGATTTTGATATTCGAAATCTCATTATTGGAGAGATATTAATAATGAACATATGAACACAGTCAATCAATATTATAAAGTTATTATAAAATGTTATGTTCAGTATATGTTTTTCTTGCACTCGTCTAGGTTGTTGTGAAAAGTCATATTGGACGAGACACGCAGTGTCGAGTCCAATATGACTTTTCACCACAACCTGGACGAGTACAAGAAAAACATATACTGAACATAACATTTTATAATAACTTTATAATATTGATTGACTGTGTTCATATGTTCATTATTAATATCTCTCCAATAATGAGATTTCAACAGAAGTTCAACTAGGCCAATGCATTCTCTTATATATGCGAGGCGACCTATGGTCGACTCGCATATATAAGAGAATGCATTGGCACAGGGCATATCTATAACCATCACAATGTGGTCAATGAGCCGGTTCCAATGATATCCATATGTGTATGGTTTTATTGAGACAGACCGAAGATATTTTAGGCTGTTGAAGCTTTATTTGGCCGGTTTTGGCCGGTTTGTTGGGTAAAGGTTTAAACACATGACATTTCGCGAGCATTAAATAACCGCGTGATGCGATATTTTCAGTATATTAAAAGTCACGCCACAATCGGGCGGTGGTCATTTCTTAAAGATAAGTTTATTGGCAAAATATCCTTATATGGACAGTATGCATATTACACATATTACATATAAATGTACATTTTTGTAGTAAGCAGTATAATATATATACGATATTAAGAAGGTAATATATAACTCCATAGAGCTGCATGTGCAAAGGGTCGTCTCGTCTACATGTTTTCATTAATTGCATGCTTAATATTAACTAATTATGTCACCAACTGCGTTTTGCTTATAAACCGGGTAGTTTTTTTTATAAACCGGTTTTTTTTTAAATCGGGTATTTTTTGTATAAACCGGGTAATTTTGTCTATAAACCGGGCAGTTTAGTTTATAAACCGGGTAGATTAATTTATAAACCGGATAGTTTTGTTTATAAACCGGGTAGTTTATTTTATAAACCGGGTAGTTTTGTTTATAAACTAAGTAGTTTATTTTATAAACCAGGTAGGTTTTTTTTATAAACGGTTAATTTTTTTTTATAAACCGCGTAGTTTTGTTTATAAATCGGGTAGTTTTTGTGTATAAACAGGGTAGATTTTTTAACCAGTTAGTTTTGTTTTATAAACCGAGTAGTTTTGTTTATAAACCAGGTAGCTTTTTTTATAAACCGGGTAGTTTAGTTTATAAACCGGGTAGTTTATTTTATAAACTGGGTAGTTTTATTGTTGGTGTTACACAGATAGCTTCTCGCTAAGCCTCGGTGGTATAAACTAACTGAATTATACATGAACCCAGTTGGTGAATACGAGCCCTGGTGTTACACAGATAGCTTCTCGATGAGCCTCACCCGGAATAAACTACCTGAACTATACATGAACCCAGTTGGTGAATACGAGCCCTAGTGTTACACCGATAGCTTCTCGGTGAACCTCACTCGGTCGGAATAAACTACCTGAACTATACATAAACCCAGTTGGTGAATACGAACCCTGGTGTTACACAGATAACATCGCACTGAGCCTCGGTGGTATAAACTACCTGGACTATACATAAACCCAGTTGATGAATACGAGCCCTGGTGTTACACAGATAGCTTCTCGGCGAGCCTCACCCGGTCGGAATAAACTGCCTGAACTAAACATAAACCCAGTTGGTGAATACGAACCCTGTTGTTACACAGATAGCTTATCGGTGACCTCACCCGGTCGGAATAAACTGCCTGAACTATACATAAACCCAGTTGGTGAATACGAACCCTGATGTTACACAGATAGCTTCCGACTGAGCATCGGTGGTATAAACTACCTGGACTATACATAAACCCAGTTGGCGAGTACGACCCCTCGTGTTGCATAGATTTCTTCGCACTGAACCTCGCCGGCATAAACTACCTGGACTATACATAAACCCAGTTGGTGGATACGAACCCTCACGTTGCACAGTTAGCTTCGCACTGAGCCTCGTTGGTATAAACTACCTGAACTATACATAAACCCAGTTGGTGAATACGAGCCCTGGTGTTACATAGATAGCTTCTCGGTGAGCCTCACCCGGAATAAACTACCTGAACTATACATAAACCCAGTTGGTGAATACGAACCCTCACGTTGCACAGTTAGCTTCGCACTGAGCCTCGTTGGTATAAACTACCTGAACTATACAGAAACCCAGTTGGTGAATATGAGCCCTGGTGTTACATAGATAGCTTCTCGGTGAGCCTCACCCGGAATAAACTACCTGAACTATACATAAACCCAGTTGGTGGATACGATCCCTCACGTTGCACAGTTAGCTTCGCATTGAGCCTCGTTGGTATAAACTACCTGAACTATACATAAACCCAGTTGGTGAATATGAGCCCTGGTGTTACATAGATAGCTTCTCGGTGAGCCTCACCCGGAATAAACTACCTGAACTATACATAAACCCAGTTGGTGAATACGAGCCCTGATGTTACATAGATAGCTTCTCGGTGAGCCTCACCCGGCATAAACTACCTGAACTATACATAAACCCAGTTGGTGAATACGAGCCCTGTTGTTACACAGATAGCTTCGCACTGAGCCTCGTTTGTATAAACTACCTGAACTATACATAAACCCAGTTGGTGAATATGAGCCCTGGTGTTACATAGATAGCTTCTCGGTGAGCCTCACCCGGAATAAACTACCTGAACTATACATAAACCCAGTTGGTGGATACGATCCCTCACGTTGCACAGTTATCTTCGCACTGAGCCTCGTTGTTATAAACTACCTGAACTATACATAAACCCAGTTGGTGAGTACGAGCCCTGTTGTTACACAGATAGCTTCCGACTGAGCCTCGGTTGTATAAACTATCTGAACTATACATAAACACAATTGGTGAATTTCAGCCCTGGTGGTACACAGATAGCTTCGCACTGAGCCTCGCCGGAACAAACTACCTGAACTGTACATAAACCCAGTTGGTGAATACGAGCCCTGGTGTTACACGGATAGCTTCTCAATTAGCCTCGGTGGCATAAAGTACCGGGACTATACATATTAAACCCACGCAGTGTTCCAGTATTCGGAGATGATTTTCATCTATTTGGCATACAATTTCGAGACACTATTGAGATGACATACCATTCTGCTGTCGTGTCCGCTTGATAAACCAGGCGTGACTTATTAACTCTTCCTCTTTTATTTCTGTCAAGCGATTCTTGCTGATTGTCAGCCTTCTGCACTAATGATCTTGGTCGTCAGGTTCTGCGCGCAATAAACTTCGCCTCAATGAACATATGTTCATAGAGAATAATCGTATGCACGGGCGCGAAGGAGGCGATGCCAGAAATCAAAATGTCGACGGATCTGGAGCGGTGTGTGAGTTAGATGACGTCACGAATCTCTACTCAGGCTATAAGCCCGTAGATATCACACAACTGCTTTGATGTTCTGACATGGTAGTTTATAATATTGAGAAACAATGCAGCTAGTATATTTCTTAGTTAGTATATGTGACCCGCCATATCAAATTCAGTCGTAAGTCGGGATTTGTTTACCCTGTGCCAATGCATTCTCTTATATATGCGAGTCGACCATATGTCGCCTCGCATATATAAGAGAATGCATTGGCCTAACATTTTTTTACAATTTTAATAATTTTTTCTTGTATTCTTTAACAATTTTATAATTTCACCCATACAGAGCCCTAGACAAACATGAGCAGACGACACTCTTCTATATGCTTCTATATATGTGTGGGGCTCCCTGCAGGGTAATGGATGTTTTTTATTTTATGTCCTAAAAATTGTAAGAAACATTTATTTAAAAAGAATTATAAAAAATTGTTAGGCCAATGCATTCTCTTATATATGCGAGGCGACCTATGGTCGACTCGCACATATAAGAGAATGCATTGGCACAGGGTAAAACAATCCCGACTTACGACTGGATTTGATATGGCGGGTCACATATCTGTTCCTTGGTAATGTATTCCACAATTTAGGAGAAGGTCGCAGCTCGAGATTGCATGATTTAGGTAACTTTTTTGGGCCGTTTTTTATTTGCATCGTTTTCGATCATGAAATTCTCATCAAGTACATGTAAGTCAATGTATATTGCGATAACGATTCACAAAAGTCACACAAGAGTTTTTTCAAAGGTGTGACATATTTAGATAATAAGTTAATATGGCACGTAATTTCTGAACATTTCCTAAGGGAACTACTCGTCAATGAGTATTTAGTATAGAAAGGTTTAAATCTATAAATAAAGTTTTTTAGGGGAAGGGGTGGAAAAAAAAGTATGTATAGCTAGCTTATATAGCAACGGTTAGAGGGACCCAATGCACTCACAGAGGGGAAATGTACAAAAACTATACTCGAGTCAACACACTAACACTAAGAAGAACACGGAGAAATAGATAAACATTGTTCTCAAATTAATTATGTATAGTTCTCGAATAAAGACATTTCACGTGTTGAAACCATTGGTATGTAAACAAAACTGTTAAGGTGATTTGTCTACAAACATCGCCAATCGTAGATTAAGTTCAAATATTTTAGTCTGAATATGGTTTTCAGAATAATTTTCAATGCTTTGACATTTTCCAATGTTTACCATAAAGTTTGGAGTAAACTTTGGTATCTTATTGGACTAATTGAACTTCTGTCGGTAGTTCAACTGTTTACATAATACTGATTTTGATATTCGAAATCTCATTATTGGAGAGATATTAATAATGAACATAAGAACACAGTCAATCAATATTATAAAGTTATTATACAATGTTATGTACAGTATATGTTTTTCTTGTACTCGTCCAGGTTACGTGTCGAGTCCAATATGACTTTTCACCACAACCTGCACGAGTACAAGAAAAACACACACTGTGCACATTGTATAATGACATTTTTATTATCTGTATGTTCATACAAATTTTGGGAATAAAACTTTTGTGAAAACAAAATCTCAATGCGGAAGTGAAACGTCTGCTAAATCCACCAAAGTATTGCGCGCGAATCACAATTTCACTGATTAATTTGGCAATAGAGTTATTTCGTGACGTCACCGAGTCCAGATAAAAAAGTAATATATAGATAGAACCGCATGAGTGTCTGGATTTTGACGTAATTATCGCACGAGATTTGTTGGCGGAGCGATACCTCGAGTGCGGGACGCAGTCCCGCACGAGAGGTATCGCGTTCCGCCAACAAATCGAGTGCGATAATTCGTCAAAATCCAGACACTCATGCGGTTCTATTTTTATTACATATCTCCGTATCATAGTAAATTGACTCACAATCGTACATCTCCGGTACAGAAAATGTGAATTTAATTGAGTTTTAACTCTGAATGAAATAGTTCCGTCGACAGATTGCACTAGTGCGATTCTGAGAATTATCACACGCCTGGAAACTCGTGCAATCATGCGAATTGCGTTGATAGATATGTAATAATGGACTCGATTGCATATGGGTCCAATATGACTTTCGGGAGTCCAAGATGACTTTTTCTCGGATTATCATGTGACGGCTTTTGTCCATTCAGAAAGAGTGTCAGGGATGGATAATATGTTCATGTACTTGTTGATACCTTACTCGTATTTAAATTCGCGAAGTACTATTTTTCACTCAGTTTTGAATTCGCGCACTTTGAATTCGCGCACCGTGCTGCGCGAATTCAAAACTTACAAAAACGTTTTCGTAAAAGACTTGTATCTGGTGACAATTTCAGTTCTTAAACGTTCCTGAAGGTACCTATGTACATTAAAAGACCAAATACGACGACAATTAACATCGAGTAAATTATAACTGCATCAACATTTTGTTGAGACGATGGGTGGTTATGTGCTCAAGATAATCATTCTGACACTCAAATAGTTATGACATCAATGAAATGAACTTCAAAGAAGTACATGTAAAACAATCACGTATATTGTTTTACCCTGTGCCAATGCATTCTCTTATATATGCGAGTTGACCATAGGTCGCCTCGCATATATAAGAGAATGCATTGGCCTAACAATTTTTTATCATTTGTTTTAAATAAATGTTTCTTACAATTTTTAGGACATAAAATAAATAACATCCATTACCCTGCAGGGAGCCCCACACATATATAGAAGCATATAGGAGAGTGTCGTCTGCTCATGTTTGTCTGGGGCTCTGTATGGGTGAAATTATAAAATTGTTAAAGAATACAAGAAAAAATTATTAAAATTGTAAAAAATTGTTAGGCCAATGCATTCTCTTATATATGCGAGGCGACATATGGTCGATTCGCATATATAAGAGAATGCATTGGCACAGGGTAAAAAAAATTCCGACTTACGACTGGATTTGATATGGCGGGTCACATATATGTGGGTGACTTGAGAGAATATCAACATGCGGCTGGGTTGACATATTTAACTCAGATGGCATGACTACGTTGTCGCTCCATGATGTGGATATGGAGATATACTTTCGTGTCCATTCGTACGGGAATATGTGTATGACTTACAAGTATTGCAACATATTAGATTTAGCATGATTTGCATATATGAATAATGGTGTTGAGAATGCATATCCCCATGTCAATATAATTGTTTATATACTCAGTCCAACTCAGTCTGTAATGTATGTACATGTAACGCAATATAGCTGATTTTCCTTGTGATTTCGTATAAACTCAGGAATCGTACTATTTTTCGCTCAATTTTAAATTTGCACACCCGTCGGTGCGCGAAAAATAGTACTGCGCGAATTTAAATACGAGTAAGGTATAGTTGCTTTACATAATTTTATGTTATTTAGCGTGAACTCCTTGAGTTCCTTTAAATTCCGTCGATGAGTTGAACCACAACTTAATGCCACGCGAACGGAAGCTATCGGCATCCACCGAAATTGATATTTTCACAATGGAACATTATTGAACGAATGATTTATAAACATTTATTCTTAGTCTGAGCATGTTAGCAAACAAATGCGTGGTACGCTCAATACTATAGGGGCCTCACGATTAACCTCTGAAAATTGTTTTTTGTGTAAACTCGCATCGACTCGAATCGATTGAGATGTAATGCCCTATTTATCTATCATTATGTGAGCACGAATTCCACTCGAGACGATGATTCATAGTCTCGTATCACGCGTGACACAGCGTGATCGTGATGGATTCGCGAAGCTTCGTAATATAAATAACTGGAAGTTATATATTGTATATAGTGAATATGAGCTACAATTTTGTTATACCCCCGCAACGAAGTTATGGGGGGGGGGGGTATACTGGAATCAGCTTGTCCGTCCGTCCGTCCGTGGACACAAATTTGTCCGGAGTTTTTCTCAGTCGTTTTTGGTCAATTTCCGTGAAACTTGGCACAGACACAGACACAAACCACCTGTGCACCTGCGATTATGACGTCTGTCGGACGTTTTTTGGTGGAGTTATCCCCCGTTTTTGGACTTAGAAATGTTTTTGCAACAAGCATAATTTTGTCCCAGCTTTTATTCCTACATTTTTAGGTCAATGTTTTTTAATCTTGGCACTGATATTTAGTACCATGGGAATCTGTGCACCTGCGATTATGATGTCTGTCCGACTTTTTTTTGGAGTTATTCCCCTTACTCATTTAACTGAAGGTTTTATTACTAGAAATCGTTTCGATTATTCCAGCAATACATGTGTACAAAGTATGTGTAGTAATGGGTTATTTTGATAATAATACTCTGACTTGATGGACCGACGAATTTCTTTAAATCTCACACCATATTATATTGACTACATGTAAGTCGAAAGAGTGTGATAATATCTAAAGGGAAGAGAATCCACTGATTTAAAATTAATATTCCCCGTAATAATTGTTATTCATGCAGCATCGTGAATATATTTATATCACATGAAACCCTTATTATATCATTTAAAAAGCCATTACATATTTCCTTATCTATCTCTAGTGATGAATAGGCGCTTGCTTCCCGGGAATACTTGGCATCGAGCCAACACGATTTATACGATTTATATTGATTTCGGCGGATTAATACTATTTCGAAAAGCCGCGCATGACATGATCACCAAACAATGCAAAATTATTGATTTGTTTATGAAAGTTAAAGTCTTTTCCAACTTCGTTACATCAACAAAAATAGACACAAAACAAAATTATCAAATTTGCTATGCATCCACTAAAATTATTACCCATTCATCAAATAAAAGTGATGATAAGGTAAGTGAATCCAAAAAATATATTTTGCTTTAACCCTTTGAGTGCCAGGTCGATTTTTGTATTAACCCATATACCCTGTGCCAATGCATTCTCTTATATATGCGAGTCGACCATAGGTCGCCTCGCATATATAAGAGAATGCATTGGCCTAACAGTTTTTTTAATTTTTTTTTTTTTTTACAATTTTTTACAATTTTAATAATTTATTCTTATATTCTTTAACAGACTTATTTTGTAGGTTTAGGGCCGATGAGATCGGCCCCTGGCACTCAAAGGGTTAAAAAATATATATATTTTGCAGAAAATAATTTCAAGTTGCCTATTCTCATGGTAAACATGTCGTTCTGGACATGTCAAATGAGGTCCCCTGATCCTTAATTCTCCCAATGGCAAAGTTCCACAAGTGCCAACAGCGTATCATCATTCTAACTTACATGTAAATGCAACTTAACAATGAGGTACAATTGATTGCATGTTTTGGTTCATTTATACAGTCATGTCTTTGATCAGTCTGGAGTAAACTACATACTCACATATAAAAAATAGTATACATGACGTCATGTTATACCGGAAGAGAAATTCACAAATCGACAAATAAAGTAGATTGTTGACGAGCGGTCGAAAGTTTAAAATCAAGAATCACCAGAATGTGGATTGCAGGCAACTGTAATTTGGGTACAAGTGGTACAATCTTTGGAGTTAATAATACGGCTGTGTAATGTCGGATGGGTTTCGGTGGCGTTGGTGGTAGAATTGTGTTGCTCTTCGCTCGTTTTGGCTGCGGTGGTGCTACGGTACTGGGGAACTGATAGATCGTTTTTTTTATGTCACGGTACTTTTTTTTAGTTCTGTAGTTGTTTTATCAGATAGTCCCGACTACTAGAGTAGCTCATGGTGGTTTTGTATGCACTTGTATGTCCAGAGCAAAACTCTTCATGAATCCACTAATTGAAGGTACACAAACAATATTTGGTTGGTAACACATTTCCCATTGACGGCGAAATGGGTCAAATGGCCCTTTTTGCGCGAAGTACTACCACCCGTCGTGGCTATATCTCCAGAACCGTTGGACATAGGGGGTCGTGTGACCACTCAAAATGTGCGGAATGGCCACATTATGGGGGGCCAGTAATACATTTTCATATCCAAAAGTCAATGGTTTTTAAGATAATTGCCAAAAACCAAAAAAAAATTCATTTTTGAGGGCCTGAACCCCAATTTTGGGATTCAGCACTTTTATCTCAAAGTTGAGCCCCCAATTAGAATTTTATTGACATATATCCACGGTGCCACATACAGGTATCATTTCTGATATTTTCTGTACCATTATCGGATGGGATTTGACCTTCAGGGAGCTCTTGACCCTGAAAATAAGGTTTTTGGATGGAATATATTGGTCGTAGAATGAAAAACAGACATTTTCCCAATAACAAAGATGTTGAGGAAATCATCAATTACAGGGTATTTGATCAGTAACCTAAAACTCCTACAAAAAGGTTACCTGGTGATATAATTTGAATGTAGTTCATCTTTTGTTATCTAGATTTCATGGCCTTTGATGTGAGATGGTTGCCAAAATGGTTATAAATGGAATGACATATACATGTATCACATTAGCAATATACATGTAAATGAGTTCAATGTGTTATTTTCTTTAAACTTATGGGAGAACAGGGTGTTTTTATGGTATTCTAATGTTGAATTGAATTATACTCAGCTCACAAGCAGGTTTAGTGATGTTGAGTTACTACAATTTGATCAATCAGTATGATTCGGTAGTCGAGCAGGTTGCGTCTTTATCAGTCCCACATCAATTTTGATTGGCTGCATCACCATTTTGTATAAAGGTCTACAATTTCCCTAACACGTACATTATTTTAGAACAAATAATGGCTAGTCTGGCATGATCGCCTATATTTATATCCTGATATATGTATATGTACACGTAGATGTATATTTGCCCTAAATTGTTTCTGGTTCAAATTTGGGAGTTTGTAAGAAAATAAGTCATAAGAAAGATGCAGTTGCAGTAATATTAAAATATATTGTCCTGTTCAAAACTAACAAATACATGTCTATTGATTATTGGTGTGATATCCAGTAATAAAGACTAAAATAATCAGATTATTTATAAGGGCTTTAGTCCAGTTATAATAAATCCACACATTAAAAATATAGGGCTTCCATACATACAGAATATTTTCCAACTTGACAATCGTTCCTTGTGTTCAACTGAGTGAGTTCATGTGAGGTTCATGGAAATTTATTTGGCAAGCTTGATTCTAAAGTGTCTAGCTTTATGGATTCCGAATGCAATCCTGTTGCGTTGTGAGCTCAGAGTGAGTTAGAAGAAAAATACAAGCATCAGTTGATATGCAGATATAAATACATACAAATCTACATTCTGCAGGTAGCCATGCATGCTATGCAATCCTCCCTCATGTTTCAACTTATCAAGGAAAAATTATCACATTACCAATGACTATGATAGTCAGATGTTTTTGTAGATTTTGTAGATTTGTGGATGTTGTAGATTTTGTAGATTTGTGGATGTTGTAATGCAATATAGATCTCAATTATAGTTGCACAAATTTATTTTTTATTTCGTCCCTTTAAATTGATTTTTATTTTTTATGTATGTATATGTGCCACTCCAAAAATGTCAGTAAAAGTACTGTAAACCGTTCGGTTTGATGTTATAGGCACAGGAGATATATATATATATATATATATACTTTACATGTCAAATATTGTGAACTCTGCAGGTACGTGTATGTGTGTCAGTCGCCTTATGTGTGTGATGTACATGCAGTAACTACATGTATAATCTAGTGAAATTTATGGTCTGCACTCTGCAGTATTTCAAAAACATGATATGGTCATGCCTACATATACATGTATATCTACACTGATTATAACACAATGATTGTCAGGTTATAATCTGTGTTTGAGGAAAGTTACTATGTATTTTTCATTTGTGTTGCATTTGTCAATATTAATGGGTCCCAGGAGCCCAGATGTTACTAGTGCAGAGCCCATTTAATTTTCATGAGACTGGTGGACTTCATGTCTATACTCCTATATAAACATGACTCTGAGTCTTATCAGACCAAGACGGTATTGTGTAGGTTTTACTAGAATTATATTTAGAAAAGACTCAACCATTATTTTTCCATTACCCTATATATCACAATATATTCATTTGGCAGTATTCATCCCAAGTTTAGTGGTGATACTAATAAATTTGGTATGATAGTCAGGTAGAACAAAGCGATCTGAACAAATCAAGGATAAGCCACAATGTGTAGTGTACATTAAAAAACATGTATATTGTGAAATATTTTAATAATGGGTGCTGGTTTTTACAAACTGGCCATAATTGAGATGACTATTCCTGTTGTTTACCAAACATCAGCGTACACATTAAATATTTTGAAGTATATATGTTCTTGAATGTGTCATACAGACACTGCAAAAAGAAACAATGCAAAAAGAAACAACTTTAGGTAAAATGATGGTACTATTTCTTAACAGAATCACCTTGACCTACAAACATCGATCATAGCAATCCAGCAGTACCCATCAGCAAAATATAAAATTAGCGGGACCACTTAACCTGGGGTGGTATTGAAAATGAAAATATCTTTAACATGGTAAGTTATGAGGGCTATTAGCTATTATGAAGAATTATGTTAGTGAAATTATACACCCTCATCTTCTCCAACCTGAAACTATCATGGCCAATGAAAACTAATGTGGGACCGACAAATGCTCATTCTACTATTGATTGAATAGTGATGATTCCATCATTTCCTAAAACTTTTTGTGAGATGAGGTGTCCTTTTGGAAGAATTGATTACTTCTGAAATATATACTGGTATATATGGTCATCTCTCATCTGATTACAACATGTTTTTACTATGCCCAGATGCAATACCCATTTTAAGATCGCAACATGTGGCTTCTGCATGAAGCAAACAGCTGGTCATTCCATTTAGTAAAAGTGTTTAGCATTTTTCATAGCTTGGTCACTTAAATCAGATCGTCTGTTAAATGTTGATAACAGATTTTGAAAACCTGTTTTGTTCAATCTGTACATTTCTGTTGATTAGAGCACAATTGTTACCTGATTTTTGGTAAAGCACACCAGTTTCCAAGGCATGTTCAGTCGGGAAGAGCTCATGTTGTGTGTCGGGGTCAACACATCCTCAGCAGCAATTTCCAGCTAATCCCATTGTGTGTGGTCAATTGTGCTCTTAAGTTGATCAGAGAATGTGGATAGTTCTTTTAAAAAGTGTCCTTGTGGTATTGTATACTTGTGGTGCATTACATGCTGAAATCGGTTTTTGGCAATTATCTTAAAAAACATTGACTTTTGGATATGAAAATGTATTACTGACCCCCCATAATGTGGATTTTCAGGGTCAAAAGCTCCTTGAAGGTCAATCCCATCCGATAATGGTACAGAAATTATACCTATATGTGGCACCGATGGATATAGATAAATAAAATTCTAATTGGGGGCTCAGCTTTGAGATAAAAGTGCTGAAGCCCAAAATTGGGGTTCAGGCCCTCAAAAATGTTTTTTTTTTTGGTTTTTGGCAATTATCTTAAAAACCATTGACTTTTGGATATGAAAATGTATTACTGACCCCCAATAATGTGGCCATTCCGCACATTTTGAGTGGTCACACGACCCCCTATGTCCAACGGTTCTGGAGATATAGTCACGACGGGTGGTAGTACTTCGCGCAAAAAGGGGCGTGGCCATTTGACCCATTTCGCCGTCAATGGGAAATGTGTTACCAACCAAATATTGTTTGTGTACCTTCAATTAGTGGATTCATGAAGAGTTTTGCTCTGGACATACAAGTGCATACAAAACCACCATGAGCTACTAGAGTAGACATTCATGTATTTTTTATTCGTGGCCGTTGATTTGTGTTATTTTTTGACAACATGGGCGACAAATCGCCTGGCCAATCTAAAAATAATTCGTTCTGAGAACTTCTGAGTCCAAGAAATCCACATAAATTGACATTTTTTATAATTTCAAGTAGATCTGTCTTAGTTATTGTACATTTTATTTTGGATCCCGGAAGCTGTATCCCTTTATTGTCAGTAAAACAACCGCCGAACGAAAAGTCACAAACCCTACAACTATTAATTCCGATTCTTAGAATCGGCTTCACAGGGTTGAAACGGCCATGACGGCACTGGCACGTGACCATGTTTACACCTGTCAATCACAACTAATTTCAGATTTATATTTAGCGCGGTGTGACGTAATTTGGGGGAAGCCCACAACCGTGACCGTTCAGAAATGTAAAGTTGATGGGAATGCAATAGACTCAGTATCATTATGAATCTGAGTGTATGTTTACATAGACTGGTCTTTGATAAGCGTTCATAATGAATATTATGCACGCCACCACACAATAAAACACATGTAGTTGTAATTATTATAGACATGTCATGTTCACATGCAATTATGTATTACTTATTGTTTTGTTATGCATTGTATTCTTAGCATACTGCGGCTTACTGCCTTTATTGGTGTTTATTCAAATCAATCTTATCTTATCTTATCTTGTTGAGAAAGAGCACGGGCGATTTGTTCTTGATAGAAAGGGATTATTCATTAACTTACCAAGTGAACTTTTAGGTGAGCTTGAAAATATCAGACTATATATGCTTTATTCTCTGATCCAATGTGACATGAGAAAACGAAAATTATATACAAAATATGAATAGAACGAAGAAATTTTGAATGTACAATATATACAACGACCTCTCGGGTGTCATAATCAGCATTGTCAACATCGCTTTCATCATCACCAGTTTCTTCCTCAAAATAATAGTCATCATCATCATCATCATCATCATCGTCGTCATCATCATCATCATCATCATCATCATCACCACCACCACGTGTAATCGTTGTCGTCGCGATCATATTGACCATAGCGTCGACGTTGATCATCGTCATTGTTTTCATAATCACCATGATCATAATATTCATAATATGGTCACCACGTGCCGGCTTCAAAGTGGTTGTTAAAAAAAATGGCAACAGTAGCGACTAAACAACAACAACAACAACAACAGATTAATCGTTGTTATCCAACTTAAAGTTAATCAATCGTATAAACGAGCAAAGTCTACGTAAAAAAGTTACGTCATTCAAATTTAGTATGTCGTCTAAGATATCAATAGTCGCATTTTGTATACTTGTAAATTGTCGGGGCATGAGACGATTTCTAGCCTCGATTAAACATTCACATTCCACTACGTGTTGAGCAGATATCAACCGCCCGGGAGACGTGAACGGTTAATGTGTTCATGCAATCCGTGAGAGGATCGACAATGAAGCTGGTAGAGCTTGGTAGACTCGTTTGACGAGAAGAGGCGAGCGACATATAATACAATTAAACAATAGTCAGAAATGGTAACGCCCTTAAGATCATATTATTAGGCAAATATAATTAAATTATAAATATAAAATATATTTGTTTCATGAATGCACCACCTCAGAATTCCGTTAAAACAACGAATCCTTCAAATTATTACAAAAACTTCGGCTTACTACTGCAGGTTTAACATTCACCACACCAGAAAACCTCTAAACGCGGACAAAAAAATCTTCTAATCGGATTAAATACACGCCCGATACTTCGCAATACGACATTTATTCTACATTCCAACTGAGACATAAGTCATCAGTAAAGTTAGCTGTCATTATTAACGCCCCTCGTGTGTATACTGTTGTACAGATTTTAGAAAGCTGTGGTTCGCTGGGCAGTTTATAAATAGATAATGGTTTTTTTCCGGTTGTGACACTCGCAGTAGGTCGCTATTTGCGGACGTCTATTTGCGGAGTTCCCCGAATTCCCGGAGGTCCCCTAAAATTGTCGAAATATGTTGATTTTAATTAGGGAACGGGTGCGTATATGTCAATTTATACGTATTTTAAACAAATGACGACACGATCATCATAATATTGGTTTTTTCTATCAATCATATCATCATCATCATCATCATCATCAGAATACGGAACAAGTCTTGCGACTTTTCGTCCCAATAACATTATTTGCAATGCTTGTTTACAAATATATGTATCGTCATTCGATATTTACTTGTGAGTCAC
Source organism: Siphonodentalium dalli (assembly GCA_032622095.1). NCBI lineage: Eukaryota > Metazoa > Mollusca > Scaphopoda > Gadilida > Siphonodentaliidae > Siphonodentalium > Siphonodentalium dalli. The sequence continues at coordinate 236,141,655 of CP136063.1, forward strand.
TTGAACATATTACTTGTCGTAGAACTCGTATTTTATATAATATAAGAATGAGTCTATATATTTTGAATTGATCGAGTGTTGGAGTCTCAACAGCGAAGTCTGGCAGAGAGTTCCAGCTATTTACCACCCTCTGCGTGAAGAAATATTTTCCTATGGCCTTGTTAACAATGGGCATCTGTAGCTGTTTATTATGTGCTCTTGATCTTCCTGATGAAAGTCTTTCTAATAGGTCACAGGCATTGATATTGTAATGACCATTCAACGGTTTATATACCTCGATTAGATCTCCTCTAAATATTCGATATTTTAAAGACATCAGATTGAGTCTTATCATTCGGTCTCGGTAGCATAGAGTTTGGATTTGACGAACTAGTTTCTTTGCTTTTCTTTGTATTTCTCTAACACAATGCTTTGATATTTGTGATGTGGGCTCCATGCAGAGTTACAGTATTCGATTATAGGTCTGACCATGCTTATGTAGAGCGATTAGAAAGTGTCGATGTCCAAGTTCGTGAAAGTTCTTTTGACTATGCCGATGATTTGAGAAGCTTTATTGTTTTAGGATATAGTAGGAAGGCTAATCTGGCCGTGTCAAATTGAGCTATAGCGATGGGATTTCTCGCAGGACAACACATATCGGGTTTTTGTGGGGTGTGTATTCGCTGGATGTCTTATAGTTACAGTATGTAACTATTATGACCGCGTTAATTGCTTTCGATGTTTAGTTATGAACAATGGCTGGGCCATGCACTCTTGTTGGGAACACAATGCCTCCGATTTTGATCCGCATTTAGAAGCTTTCTGGTGTGGTGAATGAGAAACCTGTAGTAATGAGCCGTAGTTTTTTGTAATAATTTGAAGGATTAGTTGTTTTAACGGAATTCTGGGGCATTCATGTAACCAATATATTTTATATTATAATTTATATTTATGGCTAATAATATGATCTTGAGGGCGTTACCATTTCTGATTATGGTTTTCTTGTTATATATTGTGTTCCGGCAAGAGTGGCCTAACCATTGTGCATACATAAGCATCGATGATCGAAAGCAATTAACGCGGTCATAAAAGTCACATACTGCAACAATGCGACCTCCGCGAAGATACATTCGCGAAAAAAACGAAATGTGTTGTCCTGCGAGATATCACCATCGCTATAGCTCCATTGACACGGCCAGATCAGCCTTACTACAATTTCCTAAAAATAACTCGCATCGCGTGAAACCCGAAATGTGTTGTCCAGTCAGATATCCCAATCGCCCCATTGTCACGGCCAGATCAGCGTAGCAGTCAACACCCATAGTATAGGGCGTAATAACTGACTATGGCACAGTAATTACATTTGTGAAGGCCAATTGTCTTCAAACTCCACCATAGTAATAAGTAAGTAATCCAGTACACATATAATGCCGTCGCTACTATAGTACGTGTGAATCAAACCAATGGTAGATGTGATAACTTCCAACAGCCTGCATAATCGGCTAACTGTGAGTGGCTTTTTGACCGTGGTAGTATCGAGCAACCAGTTTCTTAATGAATAACTTTCTCTTCCTTCTGCAAATTATAACTCATGCACTTGCCTTTTTATTTTTTTTGGCCAACCTGCTAGTAAAATATTTTGCCAAATATGAATTATTTTTGGCATTTGGAAAGTGGCAACACGAACCCTTATTGCGCCACGGGTCTTGTCGACTAAACCAGCGGACCTCCTAGGAATGTTTAACCTTAATTTACTAAAAAGCTCATTGACAAGTATAGGTCTCTTAGGAATGTTCAGATATTCAACAAAAGACCATACGCTGAACTTATTATCTGAACATTTCCCACAAATGAATATATTCATATAGGAATGATTCTAAACTTGAGTGATTTTTTAATTTAAAGGTACTCAATCCGATTCGATGGTCCCCATATCATCAGATTCCAACAACAACCACATTCTTTAAAAGCCGCTTCAGTTATCAGAATCGATTAATTGCCCAAAATAGAGCTAACCACAGTTAATTATAGTATAAAATTGCTCAAAACGTATTATCTATCAACATTTTGTCAAATATCTAACACAAAATTCCACTTGATTTTAGAGTTATCCATCTTCGTCCGCAGTTTGTTTCGAGACCGTCGGCTTAACGAATATATTCCAAACCGCCAAAAACTACATTTGTCGGGAAATAACATATTTCAAAATATCTGATCACTCTGAGCTTCAATGGGTAGGTTCCTCGACTCGAATCAATTATTGTTACCCCTGAAGCCAACGAAATAATAATTTGGGAGCGTTAATTCTGATTATGCATCTTTAATCACTCTACTCATTATTCCTGAACACCCCTCCAAATGAATACAGACCATTCCAATGTATGACTTTATAATTGATGGAAGATTCCATTTATTAAGTAAAGGGCTATATAACGCGGCTCATAATGTTCGTGGCTGATATTAAAACTAGTGAATTATTTTTTTTATCGCGTTCCAGAGACCAAAATAAATTAATAGCTTTATATGAAATACTTCATACATATAGCAGGTAACGAACCAAAACGTAACGTGACATACGCTTAGTACGGCACATAGTCAGCATTCTGCAACTGATGAACCTATCGAAACATTTTGTCATATGTTCAACTCATTGGGAGTAAATTTCCGAAAATGTCTAAATTATATTTTTTGGCATAAATTAAAATCGGCTTTGGGGGGGGGGGGGGTACGTTCTAAAACTCTTTTCAAAATTACATTAAATCGCTCCAGGATCCTGCTTCCGTTTTAAAATTCTTGTCATGAGAACGAGAGATAATTTGTATGCGATAAATTGGGACCTTAATTGGTGATTATTATATTTAACCTCTTCTTTAATATGCTTAGCAGACATCCTCCCCTTTCTCGTTCCATCCATACATTTAAGTATCATGCAGCTCCATTATGTGCGGAAATTATATGGCGGATAGCTTTTAAAACCATTATTTCTTTACTGTGCCTATAAGTTGCATGGCTTTTGTAATAAACTTATTTTGATTCCGAAATACTTATATACAATGTATATCCTGTCTCCACATACCCTTCGAAGGGAAGGGGTGCATTAAAAACCTGGAGATGGCTATACCACCACAAATCATAATCATCCGGGTATACATCACTGCATGTAATAATGATATAATCTGGTTACTGTGAATTTGGCGGCTGTTTCAATTGTATCAAGGATCAGTATTTTGCGCGATAATCGACAATAACTGTCTTGGTTTGGACATCTTAGACATTACTATCGAAATCGTAATAGTATATTCAAACAATATAGGCGTTCACCTCAAAGTGGATAAGAATACTTAGCGGCGGACATTGTCATATATACTCTCGGCTCCCTTTGATGTTGTGGCAGTTCTGACTGTTCTTGTTGAATAGACGAGTCCCGGGTCAAAGACTTCGAGAAGGGCCAGACATATATAGTAAGCTGAACATATCAACGTCAGTACATGTGAACGATTCCATACATTTCGATGAAGTCAGTTGACAATTTGGCACTATAGCGGCCGCCTTCGCCACAAATTAGTTTTGGGATTATGGCGGTATAGATAGCGGAGATGATACCCACACAGTTAATAAAGGTTGGGGGATATTAGCGAACCATCGAGTGCTCTCGGCGTGGATATTATTGGTGAGAACTGCACACTACTGATATCCATTGATGTGGTTATAAAGCTATACGCCGTAGCAGAATACTCTGAAGACATTGACCGTGAATCACACAATATCATCGAGTTTGCAACTTCAATATCTGGACTCGGAGATAATAGTGAATTATTTGTTCACTTGCTGAATCCGGCGACGAGACATATATACGACCCGGATTTACAGATGTGGACAGTCGTAGCAGCATACATTCTAGAGATCATGTACATTACACGCAAATCGAAACATGTCATCGAGATTGTAACTTGAATGAGGAGAATTGTGGATTACTTTTTCCACCTTATATTAATCCAGCGGCGATTGACATCGAAGTAGTCCGGACTATTTTTTTCATCGACGACAAATGTTTAACGTTTACTTCAATGCTACTACAGATATTAATGATTGCCTTTTCGTGGCTATAAAGAGTTCCTGTGCGAAATTCGAACATTTTGTGCGGATATTTACTTCGGATTTCTTCGTCAGTTTTCCGGGCGCATTCATTTAATTTCTGAAAACTCTTCTAATTCGGACTGACATCCAACGACAATATAATTTAGATGATGTAGAACATCACAAGTGCGAACGTGACGTCTGGAATGTCGGCAAAAATCCTAACCGGAAGTGGCGTCACGCGATGAATTTGGTGGCAACTAAACGACTTCCCCGTGCAATGTAATATCCATGCAACTGTGCGGAAAATGGATTACTTCTATGGCACGAGGATTGACAATTTCGCCACCATATTAAAACGAATGAGAGTTGGCGTGACATCGTCTTACGGGTGTCAGTGAACAACAGATGGTCATTGTATGGGAAAGAGAGTAAGTCACGTGTGGTTGCATTCCATTAAGTTTCGCGCTAGACCAGAGCGACAATAGTGAGAGTTCCATTGGATTCCGGAGTGGTCCGGTTATTGATTTCTTTGACGGGGGAATTTACGGATAGTTTCAGCCGGCGGCTTGTGATGTAACAGCGGATTAAGCAAACGAGACGTCTCGTCCCCTCACGCGGAGTTTAATCTGTGCATCATCAATCGTGAAGAGGGTATAGGGAGCGATTTTTTCTGTTATATTTGTTTGTTCTGTACGCATTGTCACAAGGATTCCAAGCAACTGAACCAAAACTTCGGACTTGATGCTGAAATGTGTTCAGCTCCGAGAAAGTGCTGACCATACTTTATATTACGTACTTTAAGCTACCGATATATTGTTTTAGCACAATTTATTATCAGCAACGTATAGTAAGGGAAGCTCATGTGCTAATGACGGTGAAGTTACGTGTGCATTAACATATGTCATATACATGTAGATGTATATAAACTTTGACGTTATCAATGGTGTCTACATATAACTCAGTTTGTAATTAAGTTTATACCTCGAATTGAAGATGTCGTCGTGTCCGGATCTTCAGTCTGAGTTTGATGAATTAACTTATGAAATCTGAATAGCTAATGGTGCTATTGACACTGACTTTTGGATTATATTGAGGGGCGAATAGAACTGGGCTGATTTGAGTCGCGAGATTGACTTTTTCCGACCGTTTTAACAAAACTGGATAAAATGTGAATGAAGCATGTCGGTTATGTGAAATGAAATCAAGAACAAATGTTTTTCATCGGAAAATGATGATGATGTGACACATTTTCTGTGTTCAAATATCTGAATTCTTGGGATATTCTGCACTCTGTGTTGGTTGGATATTGCTTGACGACAATGACCTTCTTCATAGGTGCTGTGTCCGATGCCCGTATGTTATATCGGTGTGTTCGAACGTTTCGGCTCGGCGCCACGGGAATTATCTTCGGCGTCGCTATAGCATTATTGACAGGTGAGTTCCTGATAACAATTATAATGGAACATTGCTGATTAGGTGGTCCTGATGAATTGCTAAGCTACTGGTTGGTCCTGCTGAATTGCTAAGCTACTGGTGGGTCCTGTTGAATTGCTATGATGCTGGTCACAGCTGGTGGGTCCTGCTGAATTGCTATGATGCTGGTGGGTCCTGTTGAATTGTTATGATGCTGGTGGGTCCCGTTGAATTGCTATGGTGCTGGTGGGTCCTGCTGAATTGCTATGATGCTGGTGGGTGCTGCTGAATTGCTATGGTGTTGGTGGGTCCTGTTCATTTGCTATGATGCTGGTGGGTCCCGTTGAGTTGCTATGATGCTGGTGGGTCCTGCTGAATTGCTATGATGCTGGTGGGTCCTGCTGAATTGCTATGATACTGGTGGGTCCCGTTGAATTGCTATGATGCTGGTGGGTCCTGCTGAATTTCTATGATGATGGTGGATCCTGTTGAATTGCTATGATACTGGTGGGTCCCGTTGAATAGCTATGATACTGGTGGGTCCCGTTGGATTGCTATGATGCTGGTGGATCCTGCTGAATTGCTATGATGCTGGTGGGTCCCGTTGAGTAGCTATGATGCTGGTGGGTCCTGCTGAATTGCTATGATGATGGTGGATCCTGCTGAATCGATATGATGCTGGTGGGTCCCGTTGAATAGCTATGATACGAATTGCTATGATTCTGGTGGGTCCCGTTGAGTAGCAATGGTGCTGGTGGATCATGTTGAATTGCTATGATGCTGGTGGGTCCTGTTGAACTGCTATGATGCTGGTGGGTCCTGCTGAACTGCTATGATGCTGGTGGGTCCCGGTGAGTAGCTATGATGCTGGTGGTGCTGCCGAATTGCTATGATGCTGGTACGGCGAAGCGATGGTGTTAAGCAAAATTACCATTATTTTATTTAAAGTCTGATCTGAGTTAATCTAAGAAAAGTCACTATGTACAGAAAACATTCAAAACATGTATATTGTGAACAAGTTTATTAATGGCTGTGTTTGGGTATTGTAAACCGGCCATAATTAAGACGGATAGCCCAGTAGTTTGCGAACACCAGCGCCACCATCTTGAATGTCTCATACAGACATTGGCTTTGGTCAAATTCCTCGCATTATTCAAACACGGCAGATTTCTTAACAGCATCAGTTTTCCCTACCAGCATCATCGCAATTCAACAGGGCCACTTAACCAAGGGTGGAACAGTGGCTGTGGTGGCATTCGCAATTTATGTCCACATGCATTTTAGTTTAGTTCATATACTAGCAGGGATACCCGGCGTTGCCCAGCTTAAATTGATGTGAAACCCTCTGTTGTGGAAATTTAGTGGGAATAGAGCATACTCTTGCTCAAACTGTTACACGTATTCTCATTAATCGTATACAACAAATGGCACCACAAAACGTCATACATGGATTATAAGTAGTGGCTCACCTTGTCGGAGTGATTGTAGTTTGTGTTTATCGCGATTAATTCGTCCCACCAATAAAGAAGTATTTATTTATTTACAACTGCTCGTACTTCAGGCGTTATCATTGTTAAATCGGTCAGTCGATTGGAATTGACGTTTGTTTGTTGTTGTTGTTTGTTTTGTTTGTTTTTTATATTTTTATTGGGATCAAAACATGAACATCATAAGTAAATTAATTCGAAATAATAAAAAAAATGACAATTAGGTTTACATAGAGATGTATAAATCAATCTAGTAGGTTAGACTAAGATTTTGAAGACACCTGTTTATCATATCTCCACGAAGATGCATGTGATTTAAAGAAATGGCCAGAAATGTTGCTGTATATCATGTGGCCGACACAGAGCGAGATTTTAAGTTGTTTATGTTTGTAAGGCTACGAATCTGTTCTAAAACATGAAATAAATCATCTGTATAAGGTAGATGTACACATGTCAGATGCCAGTATTGAAAGATCGTGTAACGTCATGTGCTACTGAATGTGTTTTCTTTTATCTCAGAAGAAACACTATTTTTGAACAGGCCGTATATACATCTTGACAATTTGTATCTTTCTTTTTTTGTGGAAAATAACTTGAATGGGCCAGACTCAATTGTGTTATAATACATGAGCCATTCTAAAATGCCATCCTCTGGCTGTTCAAGGTTCACAAGAATATATGTATCTCTTAAATATACTTTTAATGCTTTCTTTTATGTATCTGATTTTGCTAGCTCACTTTACGAATGCCTTTATTCCGGTCCTCATATAAGTATTACAGTTGAGAAGATATGATTGTTGAGGTGACTTCATTCGGTTACCATTAAATTTTGTTGAGGTTGTGAAATTTGAACAACAAAAACTCATTAGAACGAATTATGGAGATGACTATATATTACTTTGGTTGATATCGTCGACTAAAACATTCTTATCAATGTTATTTATTGTCCTTCCTCTCTCCACCCCTGACCCAAACGGCACAAAATGTGGCATCTTTAACTCACACGATTTGATTTCTCGTATCATCGGAGAAGAATGCGTTTTAATTTGGTGGAAATTGGTGGTAAACATAATTGTATCAGCTTTGGTGCATCACCCCTCCCAATTCATGACTCGAACAGCGCCAATTTTGACAGATTTAAAACACACAATTAGACCCATGATATGGAGATGATTATGTACAAGTTTGGGGGTCTTCGGCGACTAAACAAATTCTTATCAAATTTCGTGCCCCCCCCCCCCCAATCTATCATCCAAACGGCGCCAATATTTGACGTCTTTAAATCACATGATTAGATTATTTGTATCATGGAGAAGAACGTTTATCCATTTGGTGGAAATTGGTGCTAAAATATTTGTATAAATTTTGTGCCCCCTCCCCTTCCGTGCATCCCTGACTCGAACGGCGCCACTTTGATATCTTTAAACCACACCAATATATTCCTCATATCATGGATATGATTATGTATAAGTTTGGTGAAAAATAAATGTTGCTGTCTCTCCCCCTTCCCCCTGACAATAACAGCGTCACTTTAGAAAATTATAATCCCCACCATTATACTCCTCGTAAAAGGTGACCCATGTTAGACCCCATTGGTGTCATCTAGATGGTCCCATGTGAATTTGTGTAGAACACAGACAGGCAGACAGACAGACAGACATTCGCAAATATAGATATAGGTGGACAAGGAGAGAATATTCCATTACAAAATGTGTTCATGCACTGTTATACAAATGGCAAAAGAATCGAATAACGAACCATACATTGTTTCATTGTAGAAGTATTCAATTTGTATAATCAACAACGAAAATTGTTCGTTCTGGAAAACTGAAATACATGTATATGATGGCCATTTTTGATTGCCGAGCATTCATAAAAGGACAACGAAAATGTGTATCCGAGTCAAATAAAATATGTATGTGATACATTGTACGAAGGGAAGCATAATCCCACTCATGTACGTTATATATGTTTATTACATGACCCTACCCTTATTCCATTCAATAAACCCGTTCTATAAATTGTGATATTAAACGTTCGTTTAATAGCAGTAAATAGTGCCAGTCGACATTTGACTTCCGGTTTGTCGTCTGTTCACATTACGTATACAAATACTATATGGCTTCCAATATTTTCCCAACAATCTCTAATGAATGAAGAGTTTGAAAAGTTATTTCATTAAATTTACGCCATTAAATACGCCAAGGTGTCTTTATTTATCTGGAACTATTTCTTTACGCGGACAAACAACATATAATTACGTGACACGTCATTGCAGGTTTTTTTGAAGTCGACGTTAGTTTCATGTCCCATTTGTTGATTTAAGTATATTTCATGTAGGTTTTGGATTATGTAATAATTAAATAGAATCTACAACTTGTCCCCAGTTTATATCGGAATATACAAAACTTTTTCAGTAAAATTAGGTCTGAACCTCGCCAAAGGCTTGGTCCAGACCTAATTTACTGGACAAGTTTTGTAAATTCCGCTATAAACTGGGGACTCGTTGTAGGTTACACTGGTGTAAATAAGGTTCCGAGTGACATCTAGCGGATGCGGGAGGAATATATAGGAGAGAATAAAATAGACACTGGGCCCTGATTGGTCAATAGCCTTGTGTGCTTTTCACATAAAAAAATCATCACACCTCTTCCCTATGATTTCCCATAGGTAAAATAACCATTGGCACAGGAATTAACCCTTTGTAGTGAAGTTTGAATATTTTGGTGTGGTCTAAAATATGACTGTATTTTTTTATGCGGTTCTGACACTAGTTACGAAAACATAAGATTTAAAGGCGAATTCCCTGCTAGACAGACATGATTTTTTTGTGTAAAAAGTTTCCCAAAATGTCAATTTTTCAGATTTAAAGAAAATTTTGGACCCAACATTTATATTGCCAACACTATACGCTAAAACGTTAGCACTGAGGCCTATGGGAAACATTTACACCAGTGTAACCTAAAGGGAAAAAATAGCTTTTTATCATTTTTGATTCCTGGGAGTCACTTTAAAGCATTTTAATGCATTTTACAGAGCCTGGTCTTTCAGTCCAATGAATATCTCATGCTTGGTGTGGCTATTCTTGCTGCTGATGTCTTCTTTCACTTACATCAGCCAAAAAAATAGTAAGATTTTTCATAAAAAATGCCAATTTTTCAAGGTATTTTCAAAAAATTTCAAGGTGGTAATAGTCACATGATAATGCAAATGACCCATAACATGAGCATGTCAACGACACATATATCAATTGTTATAAGAACCTAATCTAACAAGTATTTTGGATTTTATAGCCAGTGATATACAGATATATATCATAAAAGTGTGTCATTTCCACTGGTGGGTATGGTCATTTGAAGGTTAATAGCACTAAAACTTGGACACATTTAAGAAAATGCTTCAGCAATTCAAAGAGAGCATATCTTTATTCAACTAATTCAATATACACCCACATCCAGTTATCTTGGATCACCCTTGCAGACCTGAAAATGTCATATTTTATTCTTCAATGTGCTGATAAAGTCATGCGCTTGATGCTCAGCTGATCAGATCTGGACTCAATGACCTCACATCACCAGAAGTTCTCTCATGGAAAGAATATTGTACAGTCTTCCATAGCTGATCCAAGTTTGCAACACCAGACCCCTAAAACTGAGTGAAAATGGGGCCTGAACATGACTGGTGGTGGAAAATTGTGCCTTTTTGATGAATAATTTGTTAAAGGGGGTGGGGTTAAATTGTGTGTGATAAATAAAGAACCATAGGGGTGATATTGTTTTTGAACACATTTTTTCCATTGATGGGCAATTCTGAAGAAATGTAGGGAGTTACAATTATTCCGCGAAAAAGCGGGCTATCGCTTTAGGTTACACTGGTGTAAATAAGGTTCCGAGTGACATCTAGCGGATGCGGGAGGAATATATAGGAGAGAATAAAATAGACACTGGGCCCTGATTGGTCAATAGCCTTGTGTGCTTTTCACATAAAAAAATCATCACACCTCTTCCCTATGATTTCCCATAGGTAAAATAACCATTGGCACAGGAATTAACCCTTTGTAGTGAAGTTTGAATATTTTGGTGTGGTCTAAAATATGACTGTATTTTTTTATGCGGTTCTGACACTAGTTACGAAAACATAAGATTTAAAGGCGAATTCCCTGCTAGACAGACATGATTTTTTTGTGTAAAAAGTTTCCCAAAATGTCAATTTTTCAGATTTAAAGAAAATTTTGGACCCAACATTTATATTGCCAACACTATACGCTAAAACGTTAGCACTGAGGCCTATGGGAAACATTTACACCAGTGTAACCTAAAGGGAAAAAATAGCTTTTTATCATTTTTGATTCCTGGGAGTCACTTTAAAGCATTTTAATGCATTTTACAGAGCCTGGTCTTTCAGTCCAATGAATATCTCATGCTTGGTGTGGCTATTCTTGCTGCTGATGTCTTCTTTCACTTACATCAGCCAAAAAAATAGTAAGATTTTTCATAAAAAATGCCAATTTTTCAAGGTATTTTCAAAAAATTTTAAGGTGGTAATAGTCACATGATAATGCAAATGACCCATAACATGAGCATGTCAACGACACATATATCAATTGTTATAAGAACCTAATCTAACAAGTATTTTGGATTTTATAGCCAGTGATATACAGATATATATCATAAAAGTGTGTCATTTCCACTGGTGGGTATGGTCATTTGAAGGTTAATAGCACTAAAACTTGGACACATTTAAGAAAATGCTTCAGCAATTCAAAGAGAGCATATCTTTATTCAACTAATTCAATATACACCCACATCCAGTTATCTTGGATCACCCTTGCAGACCTGAAAATGTCATATTTTATTCTTCAATGTGCTGATAAAGTCATGCGCTTGATGCTCAGCTGATCAGATCTGGACTCAATGACCTCACATCACCAGAAGTTCTCTCATGGAAAGAATATTGTACAGTCTTCCATAGCTGATCCAAGTTTGCAACACCAGACCCCTAAAAATGAGTGAAAATGGGGCCTGAACATGACTGGTGGTGGAAAATTGTGCCTTTTTGATGAATAATTTGTTAAAGGGGGTGGGGTTAAATTGTGTGTGATAAATAAAGAACCATAGGGGTGATATTGTTTTTGAACACATTTTTTCCATTGATGGGCAATTCTGAAGAAATGTAGGGAGTTACAATTATTCCGCGAAAAAGCGGGCTATCGCTTTAGGTTACACTGGTGTAAATAAGGTTCCGAGTGACATCTAGCGGATGCGGGAGGAATATATAGGAGAGAATAAAATAGACACTGGGCCCTGATTGGTCAATAGCCTTGTGTGCTTTTCACATAAAAAAATCATCACACCTCTTCCCTATGATTTCCCATAGGTAAAATAACCATTGGCACAGGAATTAACCCTTTGTAGTGAAGTTTGAATATTTTGGTGTGGTCTAAAATATGACTGTATTTTTTTATGCGGTTCTGACACTAGTTACGAAAACATAAGATTTAAAGGCGAATTCCCTGCTAGACAGACATGATTTTTTTGTGTAAAAAGTTTCCCAAAATGTCAATTTTTCAGATTTAAAGAAAATTTTGGACCCAACATTTATATTGCCAACACTATACGCTAAAACGTTAGCACTGAGGCCTATGGGAAACATTTACACCAGTGTAACCTGTAAATCCTCTATGTATTAAACGGTTTCATGGTGGTAGTGCTTCGCTTCAGATGCTTGCACATCGATCGGCTTTGGTGGCCGTCTGGCGTGGACAATTAGTCCTAAACGACATGCTCCGCAGCCACGCATTGTTATATTGGTCCCAATCTAATGTCACGTTCCGCTGCCATGCCTGGTTATTGAGGTCTTGACTAACCCCACATTCCGCTGCCATATATGGTTACCGTGGTTCAGATTAACGTCACGTTCCGCTGCCATGTATGCATGATTATTGAGGTCCCGACTAACCCCACGTTCCGCTGCCATGCATGCATGATTATTGAGGTCCCGAATAACCCCACATTCCGCTGCCATGCATGGTTACTGTGGTTCCGATTAACGTCACATTCTGATGCCATTCATGGTTGCTGTGGTCCGGACTAACTACATGGTTCATCTGCCATGCTTGGCTACTGTATATAGTTTCGACTAACGCCACGTTCCGATGTGATGGCGTGCATAGTTACTGTGGTCCCGAGTAACCCCACATTCCGCTCCCATGCAGTGTTATATACTGTGATTCCGACTAACGTCACGTGCATCTGCCATGCATGGTCACTGTGGTCCCGGCTAACGCCACGTACCTCTGCCATGCATGGTTACTGTGGTTACGACTAACGCCACGTTCTGGTGCCATGCACGGTTGATGGGGTCCCGACTAACCCCACGTTCCGCTGCCATGCATGGTGATTACTGATTACTAACGCCATGTTCAAATGTCATGCAAGGTTTATGATATATAATTTAAACCAGCGAATCGAATTCAGACTCAAAGCTGAAGAAAATGTTACAAGAGGGAAATTCGCGGCCAACAAAACACAAAGAAATAATTAACAGTGAGGACCTTAAATTAATTCATGATTATATGTGCGTAGATTCTCCATACCACCTCAGGCTGCGCGTATGGTACCTAATTACAATTCACTTTATCTCAAGGGAGTTAGAGCTGCATCATCAACTAAAGGTGAATTCATTCAAATTCAAAGTTGATGAGAAAGGTCAAGGGTATGCCTCCTTAACTCATGAGACACGACAGAAAAATGCGACCGAAGGTGTTGGAGCAAATCATGAACCAGTAATCGACGATCGAGTGTACGCGATTGGACAATCTGACTGCCCAGTCATGTCGCTCACATAATTTATCATGAGAACTTCAAATGACGCTACGTCACTGTTCAACAATATTGAGAAGCATGCTTCAGTCAGTTCCACAAAAACCCACATATGCATGGTATACACCCATCCGTATATCACAGCGATACTTCTCATCATTCATGCCGGAGATCAGTAACAAGTCTTGATGTTCCAGAAAATACACGGCTCACTGTCTACATACTATGACTATTTCTGTATACGAACGATGCTGGATTTGACCATGACCGGCCATAAGGATGAGACTCCATTCGAAGTTACAACCATGAATGTCCTACAAAACAGAACGCTGACACGAGTAGCACCCTGAGTAACCCTGAGGTGATGAAATTGAGCATACGCTAGCTCCTAGTAATTATACTGCTTTAGCAATTCCACATCGTCAGCCGCTAATGCAAATAATTGGGAATGACTTCTTGATTGTATACCAAAGAATGGCGCATTACTCAACATATCATCAAGCGCGACCAGTATCAGCCATGCAGTTTTGCAAACTCTACGTTAAAAAAGTTCACATTTACAATTAAAGGGGTACTGTACGCCAATTTCAATAAATTCCCGGTAACAATTGCGATCTAATATCAATATTATATTTTAAAATAACGTATTTGAGTCGACGATGTCTACTGAAAACGTTCAGGTTAACAGGCTATCATAAAAGTCAAATTGAATTATTTAATATAAATGAATTTATGGCTGGAGTCATAAAATGGCGAATTATGCCATTACGAGTTGCCATTCTTGAAATCTCACATGTTGGGTGTCATTTATCGACGGCCGTTTACGACGAACATTATTGAGTTGCGAACAAAACATGTTACATTCAAAAGGAAGTCCCGCTATAACCAATTTGGAAAAAAAGAGAAGAAACAAGATTCATAAAGCGTCAAGTATTTTTTATAGGGGGTGAGATTGTTCGATGGAAGAGATTACAGGCATCAATTGAACTTCCGGTTCATCCTGCAACCTGCGTCTCCTCCGATGAAGGTCAAAAACATGGCGCGTAGTTTGAAATCGTAATATTTTTATATCCAAGATCAATATTTTCGTCGCTAAATTAGGTTTATACGAAACTCATATAACACGAACACAATCTAACTTGAAAGTAAATAAAAAAATTGCCTACCTCTGTGTACAGTACCCCTTTAATATGCATCCATCATAACTATATAAATGGTAATTTGATAAATTGTTCAGATATTCTACGATAATTTGATCATCACTAGATGACACACTTTCCGATGTTCTACGACTACGATAAATTTTTTCAGAACAGCTGTTAACTTGTTTCAGTTGAAGAAATTGATATCAATGAAATGCATCTTCATTCACTGGAGTCATATATGCCCTAAGTGGATCCCCCTGATTGTGAACTAAAATGTTTTAAAATGAGGAGCTAGAATTTGACTAGGTTTGAAATAGATTAAAAAAAGAGGGGGTGACATCTTCAATGCTGACATAAGTCATCTCTGGACCACATTAAACTTCTTCCCAGATTCGATGTAAACCAAAAAATAACGATGCGGGCTCTAGAGTTTCTTCGGGGTAAAATTACAAACTAATTCCATTAATCAATCGTGGCCGCAGGGAGGCCCTTTTCCTATATACGCCACACCTCCGTTCCACTTCCCAGTTTGCATTATTAAAAACATCCAATATTGCAGATCATCGAGCAGACTATATCTCCCCTTAGGGGCTATCAATAAAATATATGGAGTGTCTACATGATTGCCGATCAAGGAGAATGGTATGCAATCGAAAGTCATATACCAGTGGTAATGTACGCCCGAACGAGCACTGCCGATCATGAATTACATTTTGCGTGACACTCGTTCTGTGGAGAGTAAAGCGATATCACCAACATGAATAACAGCAAACGAGAAAAAGAATGGCACGCAATGGGATGTGACATATACCAGTGGTTACGCCCGAGTGAGCACATATGATCAGGCATTACATTGTGCGTGACCGTCGTTCTGTGAAGAGTAATGCTTTTTTTTTAGGAGAGTGGTTTGGGGTGGCTGGCCCCGGGATTGTCGAAAGGGCCGATAGGTAATGAAGAGTAATGCCATATCACCAACAGTATATATAGGGGTGTCACCCCACCCCCTTTTGGTAAACGGGGTTCATGCCATTTCTTGGTCCATACCCCGCTGTCAGTCGGTATATTCAGGATTCATACCCCGCTGCTGGCCATTATTCAGGATGCATACCCCTTTGTTATCCAGTATTCAGGATTCCTACCCCTCTGTTAGTCGGTATTCAGAATTGATACCCCGCCGTTAGCCGGGTAAAATTTGGCCGGGGGCAGCGGTCTTATCGAGTCATCAAGGGAGATCAACCCTGCATGGAGTCAAGGGAGATAAACCATGCATCGATTCGTCAAGGGAGATCAACCTTGCATGGAGTCAAGGGAGATAAACCATGCATCGAGTCGTCAAGGGAGATAAACCATGCATCGAGTCGTTAAGGGAGATAAACCCTGCATGGAGCAAAGGGAGATAAACCCTGCATCGCGTTATCAAGGGAGATAAACTCTGCATGGAGTTTGGCGATCAACCATGATAAATAAGGTTTAACTGTCATGTGGACTGTTTTTATGGAGATGTAACCGTGAGGTAAGTGGTCATAACTTGTGTAAAACCCGCTTTTGTAAATGTATTTAAATCGAAAAGTGTATCGTGACAAAACCAGCCCAAAATATCCCATAGCACCCTTGGCAAAAGTTAACAGGAACAATTTCTTTATATTGAAACCTGATGACTTATTAAGTCAATCATGCGCGATTCCAAATGCGCCCAAAACATTACGCGTTCTTCTTTCCGAAACCTATGACGCGGCGATGTAATTATGGGGCTGCAGTTATGAGCTCTTGCGCGTTCACCGAGAAATAACTGCAACTAGTGACGTGGGCGCCGACCAATCGGAATGCTGGATTTAGTGATTATCACACTTAGTATGTAAATATAGCTTGGTAAAAAGAAATCAAACGTTTTCAGTCACAAAGTCGCAAATTCATGTAGCCATATACGATTAAAACTAACGCTCTGTAGTTACCACATCAGGAATAAATTGGCACAGAACGCTCTTGATTGTTACATTCTCGAGAAAACAATGAGCACAGTAGGAATGTATACGCAGCATTATTTCTGTTTCGATTGCAACTGCACAAATACAATGTATATTAACACAATAACACATATATTGGCTAAGTCAACAATAACAAATGAACTCTGGAAAAGTAATTACTGCGACGACAAGCCGACAAGTGGCTCTCTAGCAATGTTCAATTCCGGGGCATCATAGACAGGAGAACAGTGTATTTTACTGCTCCGGTATGTTGTCTATAGACGCATGATATCGGTATGTAGTTATTTCGTCATTCCGAGGACATTCACCTTTGCTCATTTCGCAAGGTGCATCGCGCATCTTGTCGAAATGCATCAGCCAGCATTGAATAGCGTTGTGGGTTCTAATCCCGATTTGTTCCGATCGATGATCCAATCAATGCGCTTAATTGGCGTCAGGATTTGTATACCTGAGGGTGTCCCTGAATCCTGAATACCAGTTAACAGACATTGATGAATCCAGAATACCAGTTAACAGACATAGGTGAATCCAGTGTACCAGTCAACAGACATTGGTGAATCCAGCGTACCAGTTAACAGACATTCGTGAATCCAGCGTACCAGTTAACAGACATTGGTGAATCCAGGGTACCAGTTGAGAAAATGGAATAGAAGACTTAGTAATTTCACATATTTGCTGAAATCATATCCATAACTTAAATGGGCCATATTGTTATCGGTAACACACGAGACATGAGCTCATCCAATGCGGTTTCGGAACCTGCATGGCATTCCCATGGCCGATCTCGCATGCATACGGACGCCATTGAACGGAGTGCCTGACGCCAACACAAGATTACATCGACTCTTTCTGCAGGGGAATCTGATAAAATGTATGTGTCAGATCGGACACTACAAGATACTTCCACTGGGCAATTTTCCTAAGCATGGAATCTGCTCCGGGCATGGTAGCTGGTTGATGTGTTGTATATTTGCAGATATGTTTATTCTCTCATCCAACATATATGGTACATAGACAGTATGCCAATGCAGTCACTAAACGGAAGTTCCCATTCGGCTTTCTGACAAGGAATGACGGGTTTCAATAATCTATCACCATCCGACATCCTCTAGACGTTGCAATATACTCCAAGCGCTTGCAGCTCGTCGAATTTTTCTTGAAGCTCGACAACTTTGTTGTGAGCATATTGAGGGACACGTCCTTTTCTTTAATCATGTTGGTTTCAGATCCTGAATCTTGAATGACAGTTACCGGATGATGGTTATAGAACACATGTATATATGTTGATTTCATAACTTTAATCCGGCGCATATTGAGTTCAGTCATCTCTGGACATAGACTATCGTCTTCTGGGGTGAGGTTGTCATAGGAACATCACATTAACCTTCTCGTCATAAATAAGCACTGTTCTAGCTTTAGTCATAAATAAGCACTGTTCTAGCCTTAGTCATAAATAAGCACTGTTCTAGCCTTAGTCATAAATAAGCACTGTTCTAGCCTTAGTCATAAATAAGCACTATGCTAGCCTTAGTCATAAATAAGCACTGTTCTAGCCTTAGTCATAAATAAGCACTGTTCTAGCCTTAGTCATAAATAAGCACTGTTCTAGCCTTAGTCATAAATAAGCACTGTTCTAGCCTTAGTCATAAATAAGCACTACTCTAGCCTTAGTCATAAATAAGCACTGTTCTAGCCTTAGTCATAAATAAGCACTGTGCTAGCCTTAGTCATAAATAAGCACTGTTCTAGCCTTAGTCTTAAATAAGCACTGATCTAGCCTTAGTCATAAATAAGCACTGTTCTAGCCTTAGTCATAAATAAGCACTGTTCTAGCCTTAGTCATAAATAAGCACTATGCTAGCCTTAGTCATAAATAAGCACTGTTCTAGCCTTAGTCATAAATAAGCACTGTTCTAGCCTTAGTCATAAATAAGCACTGCTCTAGCCTTAGTCAAAATAAGCACTGTTCTAGCCTTAGTCATAAATAAGCACTGTTCTAGCCTTAGTCATAAATAAGCACTGTTCTAGCCTTAGTCATAAATAAGCACTGTGCTAGCCTTAGTCATAAATAGATTCATACATGCAATGGAAGAGTTAAGTGCTAAAGGTTTCAAAGCAATGCATTCACTAATTAATGCATGTACAAAAGACGCACCGATTCCAATATCGACGTCTTTAAAACTCTTCGATAGATTAATTAAGCCGATACTATTATATGGAAGCGAATTATGGGGCGTTGAAATAACCACTAAAAATCACGACCGCCTGCCATGTGAAAAGGTACACTTAAAATACTGTAAAAGGTTACTCGGAGTCGGTAAATTTTCTTCAAACAACGCTGTCCGCGCCGAGTTAGGGAGCCACCCACTATTGATTGATGTGGCATGCAGACTTTCAGCATATGTAATTAAGTTAATGTCACGGTCGGACTGTAATCTTCTCCGCAGTGCTGCGTTGAAACAACAGGTGGCATCGGTTAAGAAATCAATCTTTAAAACGGCAGAATCACTGGGGTGGAATATTGCAGACCTCCAAAACGCTGGTCCCGTACTGTGTCAATTCAAAAGAAATCTTATTGAAGATTATTATATATATTTTAGACAGAGTCTCACTGACGAATGTTCAAAAAAGGGAAGTAATAAGTTACGAACATACCTACTTTTCAAACTTAAGTACGAAATAGAACCTTATCTTCTTCACACAACATCAATAGAAAATAGAATCGTTTTCACTAGACTGCGAATAAGTAATCATACATTGGCTATTGAAAAGGGACGACACACACAACCACCGACGGCAGTGGAACAAAGGTTTTGTATATTTTGTTCCGATAATGCTATTGAAGACGAAAAACATTTTCTTTTAGAGTGCAGCGCTTACCGCACACAACGTCTCGAGCTCACAAACCTTATGAAGACACAGTTCTCAGACTTTGAAAGCATGACCCGAACTGAACAGCTTGTCAAAATCTTATCCAACAATGTGTCAAATACATGCACTTCAATGTGTCATATGATCCGAAGATTATTCTCCGCACGTGATGAGCATCGTATCATAAATCAATGAACAAATACAGAATAGATGATCCATTGCACATTCAGCTTGACCTTATATTAATATAATTTATTATACTGTTCAATACACAATGTTCAATTATATGTTATTATGTATGCATACTGTCCTTATAAGGATGTTTTTGCCAATTAAACTTATCTTATCTTATCTTAAATAAGCACTGTTCTAGCCTTAGTCATAAATAAGCACTGTTCTAGCCTTAGTCATAAATAATCACTATGCTAGCCTTAGTCATAAATAAGCACTGTTCTAGCCTTAGTCATAAATAAGCACTGTTCTAGCCTTAGTCATAAATAAGCACTGTTCTAGCCTTGGTCATAAATAAGCACTGTTCTAGCCTTAGTCATAAATAAGCACTGTGCTAGCCTTAGTCATAAATAATCACTGTGCTAGCCTTAGTCATAAATAAGCACTGTTCTAGCCTTAGTCATAAATAAGCACTACTCTAGCCTTAGTCATAAATAAGCAATGTTCTAGCCTTGGTCATAAATAAGCACTGTTCTAGCCTTAGTCATAAATAAGCACTGTTCTAGCCTTAGTCATAAATAAGCACTGTTCTAGCCTTAGTCATAAATAAGCACTGTTCTAGCCTTGGTCATAAATAAGCACTGTTCTAGCCTTAGTCATAAATAAGCACTGTTCTAGCCTTAGTCATAATTAATCACTATGCTAGACTTAGTCATAAATAAGCACTGTTCTAGCCTTAGTCATAAATAAGCACTGTTCTAGCCTTAGTCATAAATAAGCACTGTTCTAGCCTTAGTCATAAATAAGCACTGTGCTAGCCTTAGTCATAAATAAGCACTGTTCTAGCCTTATTCATAAATAATCACTGTGCTAGCCTTAGTCACAAATAAGCACTGTTTTAGCCTTAGTCATAAATAAGCACTGTGCTAGCCTTAGTCATAAATAAGCACTGTTCTAGCCTTAGTCATAAATAATCACTGTGCTAGCCTTAGTCATAAATAAGCACTGTTCTAGCCTTAGTCATAAATAAGCACTGTTCTAGCCTTAGTCATAAATAAGCACTATGCTAGCTTTAGTCATAAATAAGCACTGTTCTAGCCTTAGTCATAAATAAGCACTATGCTAGCTTTAGTCATAAATAAGCACTGTTCCAGCATTAGTCATAAATAAGCACTGTTCTAGCCTTAGTCATAAATAAGCACTGTGCTAGCTTTAGTCATAAATAAGCACTGTTCTAGGCTTAGTCATAAATAAGCACTGTTCTAGCCTTAGTCATAAATAAGCACTATGCTAGCTTTAGTCATAAATAAGCACTGTTCTAGCCTTAGTCATAAATAAGCACTATGCTAGCTTTAGTCATAAATAAGCACTGTTCTAGCCTTAGTCATAAATAAGCACTGTGCTAGCCTTAGTCATAAATAAGCACTGTGTTAGCCTTAGTCATAAATAAGCACTGTGCTAGCCTTAGTCATAAATAATCACTGTGCTAGCTTTAGTCATAAATAAGCACTGTTCTAGCCTTAGTCATAAATAAGCACTGTGCTAGCCTTAGTCTTAAATAAGCACTGTTCTAGCTTTAGTCATAAATAATCACTGTGCTAGCCTTAGTCATAAATAAGCACTGTTCTAGCCTTAGTCATAAATAAGCACTGTTCTAGCCTTAGTCATAAATAAGCACTGTTCTAGCCTTAGTCATAAATAATCACTGGGCTAGCCTTAGTCATAAATAAGCACTATGCTAGCCTTAGTCATAAATAAGCACTGTTCTAGCCTTAGTCATAAATAAGCACTGTTCTAGCCTTAGTCATAAATAAGCACTGTTCTAGCCTTAGTCATAAATAAGCACTGTTCTAGCCTTAGTCATAAATAAGCACTGTGCTAGCCTTAGTCATAAATAAGCACTGTGCTAGCCTTAGTCATAAATAAGTTCTAGCCTTAGTCATAAATAAGCACTATGCTAGCCTTAGTCATAAATAAACACTATGCTAGCCTTAGTCATAAATAAGCACTGTGCTAGCCTTAGTCATAAATAAGCACTGTTCTAGCCTAGTCATAAATAAGCACTGTTCTAGCCTTAGTCATAAATAAGCACTGTTCTAGCCTTAGTCATAAATAAGCACTGTTCTAGCCTTAGTCATAAATAAGCACTGTTCTAGCCTTAGTCATAAATAGATTCATACATGCAATGGAAGAGTTAAGTGCTAAAGGTTTCAAAGCAATGCATTCACTAATTAATGCATGTACAAAAGACGCACCGATTCCAATATCGACGTCTTTAAAACTCTTCGATAGATTAATTAAGCCGATACTATTATATGGAAGCGAATTATGGGGCGTTGAAATAACCACTAAAAATCACGACCGCCTGCCATGTGAAAAGGTACACTTAAAATACTGTAAAAGGTTACTCGGAGTCGGTAAATTTTCTTCAAACAACGCTGTCCGCGCCGAGTTAGGGAGCCACCCACTATTCATTGATGTGGCATGCAGACTTTCAGCATATGTAATTAAGTTAATGTCACGGTCGGACTGTAATCTTCTCCGCAGTGCTGCGTTGAAACAACAGGTGGCATCGGTTAAGAAATCAATCTTTAAAACGGCAGAATCACTGGGGTGGAATATTGCAGACCTCCAAAACGCTGGTCCCGTACTGTGTCAATTCAAAAGAAATCTTATTGAAGATTATTATATATATTTTAGACAGAGTCTCACTGACGAATGTTCAAAAAAGGGAAGTAATAAGTTACGAACATACCTACTTTTCAAACTTAAGTACGAAATAGAACCTTATCTTCTTCACACAACATCAATAGAAAATAGAATCGTTTTCACTAGACTGCGAATAAGTAATCATACATTGGCTATTGAAAAGGGACGACACACACAACCGCCGACGGCAGTGGAACAAAGGTTTTGTATATTTTGTTCCGATAATGCTATTGAAGACGAAAAACATTTTCTTTTAGAGTGCAGCGCTTACCGCACACAACGTCTCGAGCTCACAAACCTTATGAAGACACAGTTCTCAGACTTTGAAAGCATGACCCGAACTGAACAGCTTGTCAAAATCTTATCCAACAATGTGTCAAATACATGCACTTCAATTTGTCATATGATCCGAAGATTATTCTCCGCACGTGATGAGCATCGTATCATAAATCAATGAACAAATACAGAATAGATGACCCATTGCACATTCAGCTTGACCTTATATTAATATAATTTATTATACTGTTCAATACACAATGTTCAATTATATGTTATTATGTATGCATACTGTCCTTATAAGGATGTTTTTGCCAATTAAACTTATCTTATCTTATCTTAAATAAGCACTGTTCTAGCCTTAGTCATAAATAAGCACTGTTCTAGCCTTAGTCATAAATAATCACTATGCTAGCCTTAGTCATAAATAAGCACTGTTCTAGCCTTAGTCATAAATAAGCACTGTTCTAGCCTTAGTCATAAATAAGCACTGTTCTAGCCTTGGTCATAAATAAGCACTGTTCTAGCCTTAGTCATAAATAAGCACTGTGCTAGCCTTAGTCATAAATAATCACTGTGCTAGCCTTAGTCATAAATAAGCACTGTTCTAGCCTTAGTCATAAATAAGCACTGTTCTAGCCTTAGTCATAAATAAGCAATGTTCTAGCCTTGGTCATAAATAAGCACTGTTCTAGCCTTAGTCATAAATAAGCACTGTTCTAGCCTTAGTCATAAATAAGCACTGTTCTAGCCTTAGTCATAAATAAGCACTGTTCTAGCCTTGGTCATAAATAAGCACTGTTCTAGCCTTAGTCATAAATAAGCACTGTTCTAGCCTTAGTCATAAATAATCACTATGCTAGCCTTAGTCATAAATAAGCACTGTTCTAGCCTTAGTCATAAATAAGCACTGTTCTAGCCTTAGTCATAAATAAGCACTGTTCTAGCCTTAGTCATAAATAAGCACTGTTCTAGCCTTAGTCATAAATAATCACTGTGCTAGCCTTAGTCATAAATAAGCACTGTTCTAGCCTTAGTCATAAATAAGCACTGTTCTAGCCTTAGTCATAAATAAGCACTGTTCTAGCCTTAGTCATATATAAGCACTGTGCTAGCCTTAGTCATAAATAAGCACTGTTCTAGCCTTAGTCATAAATAAGCACTGTTCTAGCCTTAGTCATAAATAATCACTGTTCTAGCCTTAGTCATAAATAAGCACTGTTCTAGCCTTAGTCATAAATAAGCACTGTTCTAGCCTTAGTCATAAATAAGCACTGTGCTAGCTTTAGTCATAAATAAGCACTGTTCTAGCCTTAGTCATAAATAAGCACTATGCTAGTTTAGTCATAAATAAGCACTGTTCTAGCCTTAGTCATAAATAAGCACTATGCTCGCTTTCGTCATAAATAAGCACTGTTCCAGACTTAGTCATAAATAAGCACTGTTCTAGCCTTAGTCATAAATAAGCACTGTGCTAGCTTTAGTCATAAATAAGCACTGTTCTAGCCTTAGTCATAAATAAGCACTGTTCTAGCCTTAGTCATAAATAAGCACTATGCTAGCTTTAGTCATAAATAAGCACTGTTCTAGCCTTAGTCATAAATAAGCACTATGCTAGCTTTAGTCATAAATAAGCACTGTTCTAGCCTTAGTCATAAATAAGCACTGTGCTAGCCTTAGTCATAAATAAGCACTGTGTTAGCCTTAGTCATAAATAAGCACTGTGCTAGCCTTAGTCATAAATAATCACTGTGCTAGCTTTAGTCATAAATAAGCACTGTTCTAGCCTTAGTCATAAATAAGTGCCAGCCTTAGTCATAAATAAGCACTGTTCTAGCTTTAGTCATAAATAATCACTGTGCTAGCCTTAGTCATAAATAAGCACTGTTCTAGCCTTAGTCATAAATAAGCACTGTTCTAGCCTTAGTCATAAATAAGCACTGTTCTAGCCTTAGTCATAAATAATCACTGGGCTAGCCTTAGTCATAAATAAGCACTATGCTAGCCTTAGTCATAAATAAGCACTGTTCTAGCCTTAGTCATAAATAAGCACTGTTCTAGCCTTAGTCATAAATAAGCACTGTTCTAGCCTTAGTCATAAATAAGCACTGTTCTAGCCTTAGTCATAAATAAGCACTGTTCTAGCCTTAGTCATAAATAAGCACTGTGCTAGCCTTAGTCATAAATAAGCACTGTTCTAGCCTTAGTCATAAATAAGCACTATGCTAGCCTTAGTCATAAATAAACACTATGCTAGCCTTAGTCATAAATAAGCACTGTGCTAGCCTTAGTCATAAATAAGCACTGTTCTAGCCTTAGTCATAAATAAGCACTGTTCTAGCCTTAGTCATAAATAAGCACTGTTCTAGCCTTAGTCATAAATAAGCACTGTTCTAGCCTTAGTCATAAATAAGCACTGTTCTAGCCTTAGTCATAAATAAGCACTGTTCTAGCCTTAGTCATAAATAAGCACTGTTCTAGCCTTGGTCATACAGTAGCACAGTGTTAGCCTTAGTCGTAAATAAGCACTTTGCTAGCCTTAGTGATAAATAAGCACTGTGCTAGCCTTAGTCATAAACTATTTGTGACGACGCGAACATCGACTCAAAAATGTCGGAATTCAGTGCGTCCTGCCTGTTTACACAAAGGACAGATTTTGTATCCAGTGCTCAATGTTCATTTGTTCTCCGGGGTGGTCGGTATGGTATATAGGCGCTGGAGTGGCCGGGTATGGTATATAGGTGTTGGCTCTTAGGACTCTTGTTCTTTACTGCTGACTAGTTCGTCTCGTAATGAGTCCAGGGCTTGAGAAATCTCGGGCTTAATATATGCGAGAGAACGTGATCATTACGAGACGATATGCATTTTGATATATAATTCAGTTTGTTACTCTACCACATATGCATGGTTGAACTCCAAAAATAAGGTCCAATTCCGGTCCCAGCTGCTCCACTACATAGTTCTGTTCCGTATCACTTTTTAACTAGACGGGGTAGTTCTGGGTGGATAAGCCATAAGGAGGTGCCCCATTCGTGAATTGTCAAAATATCTCAATTTCGAACTATCAATTTGAAGGGGTAAATTTTTTTTATCCTCCATTACTTCTCACAGACATTCATGATTTCAGATAGTAAACTGAACTCATACCATAGTTGGGTTCATAAGCTAGATAATGCAGTGCGTTTGTTGAAAATATTTCCTGTCAAACTCGACCAATGAGAAGCCTTGAAAAATAAAATTGTTTTTATTTTGTTTAAACCACTTTTAACATAATTAGAACGTATATCTCATATGTTGGGGGAGAACATGTGTTATTTATATAGTACTATATAATACATTGGTAACAGAGGTTCCCCTTCAAATTGTTAGTTTTAAATTGAGATTTTTTTTAAATCACGAGTGCATGGGGCGCCCTCTTAACCATGTGAACATTACATATTGTTCTAATGTGGGTGAGATATCTTCATCTTCAACTGGCCTCCCCATGGTGAGAGATATCACCGTACTTCTAACGCAGGTTTTCATCCACACATGTGAGCGATGTCTGGTACAAGTCTTCAGGTCGTTCGTCAGACTCGAAATTCATTGAAGCAAAGTCCAAGAAATTACTACTCGGTGAATGGAAACTATCATGCAATCTGATGGTCTGCATACTTGATCAATGGAGGTTGATTTTTTTACGATTGAGTTTCTAGATATAAATTGGCTTTTTTGTTTACGATGAGTAACTTCCTGTAAACTTCCTGAATTGACCAGACTGAGGCTGTGAACATTATTATGGTACACATGTGCACGCGACCGTGCAATTGTACAAACGAATACAAATATGAACCACGAAATTAAACATGCCACGGACAGAGTGCGGCATAAACCCATAGTGACAATGGTTGTCAAGGACGCATTTTTACGTGACATGGCGTACGGACATGGCTATAGAGGGTCTACGTTGGGGGTATCCACCTTGAAATTTACAGCTGCACCCCCCTTGAAATTCCATCCCCATCCTTGGATTGCACCCCACCCTTGGATTGCACCCCACCCTTTGATTGCACACCCACCCTTGGATTGCACCCCCATTCTTTGACTGCACCCCATCCTTTTATTGCACCCCATCATTGGAATGCACCCCACCCTTGGATTGCACCCCATCCTTGGATTGCACCCCCATCCTTGGATTGCACACCCACCCTTGGATTGCACCCCACCCTTGGATTGCACACCCATTCTTTGATTGCACCCCCATCCTTGGATTGCACCCCATCCTTGGATTCCACCCCATCCTTGGATTGCACCCCATCCTTGGATTCCACCCCCATCCTTGGGTTGCACCCCACCCTTTGATTGCACCCCACCCTTGGATTGCACCCACCCTTGGATTGCACCCCCATCCTTGGATTGCACCCCCATCCTTGTATTACACCCCCATCCTTGTATTGCACACCACCCTTGGAAGTCTGGGGAAGTGCCATTTGCACCCTTGGATTGAAACTTTCCAACTGGTACATCAAACTGTCCAACTGTTAGAAATTTCCAACTTAACACCTCCTAAGGTTGGAACATTTCCAACTGATGGCCATTTCAGACCAAACTTGTTGACCAAAAGTATAAAAATATACTGCTGTTGATCTGAAACCCACATATTCCCCACTAATATTACTGGTTGGAAATTCAAACAATGAGAACAATTTCAACCTTTTGAAAATTTTGACAAAAGTTGAGGGGGTAGATACCCCAAACCACACCGCCTGTTGCCACGTCCCTGCATGAGCGGCCGTGTCGCTTCCTGATTTAGCCACACGGAAGTGTAAAATGTAACGTGTGTTGCCATTGCCAACCAAAGTCACCTGACTCGGGTGACCATTTCGCCTACACGTACAAAGTCAACCCGTTTACAACTCTTGTGTCCTATATAGTTCACTCTTATCAACCAGTCGCTGGTACAATATACATGTTTAGTTGTTTCTACGCGTAGCATAAAGAAACTATTATCTAATACTAAAATATTCTAACAAACGAGGAGAAGATATAACACAATGGAGCTTTCTGCCAATATTTGCCAACAAAACAAAACTCCATAGTCTGAGCGCAAATGCACGTTTTGTGAAATGAATGTTATTGGTGATGAATACCACGTATTACTTAATGTCCAGAACTAGCCCATAACAGAAAAGGGTACATCAAGAAATCTTATTGGAACTTCCATAATCAGAGAAAACTTACTATTCTTCTTCAAATAGCAAACTAAATATAATTCGAAACTTGTGTAAATTTATTTGCCACATCAATGAAAGAGCTAATTGCTCTCCTGTGAAATTACTATCTTGTGTAGTTATATTATCTTGAACGTTGAGGTTGCGAGCAATGATATGTTTTGAATCTAGGTTTATGCATATTTATATGTATTTTGTAGAAGAATTAAATTAATCTGAATCCGCATCTAAATAATTATTACAAGTTCTACCAGTCAGCGACTGCATGAGCCGGTCGCTTGCGGCAATGCAAGTCTTTGTTCACCCTATGTTTTATATCTGCTTACATTTCATTGTTAAATTGCCTATATACAAACAACTAATTTGTTGTAAAATCATTATGTAATGAAATTTCTATTTCTGCAATGTTGGATATTCACCCATTAATATAACACTGTTTGTTTTTCATTTTGCGTGACACTTGTCATAATTTTCACAATGAAAGGCGACAAGAATGTATGTTCCCCAGATGGTGTATTATAGCGTAAGCGAAAGCGCCAGCTGTTAAACTAATTATATTATTTATGCAGACACATTGTCTCCTACAAAAACCGTAATGAATATAACACTAATGATTATGGGTGGAAAGCTAATGGTTGAACTTTAGGCTATATTAGGCGACGGCAACGCCGAATTGTCATTATACTCCAAAATAGGATTGGTTTACACGCAAATGGAGGGTAAACCGGTCCAAGTATCGGCACATTTATATGCATGCTGTTTGCTGAAGTCCGGTTCTACAATCAGTGGTGTGATTTCACAGCGATTCTCTTCCTAAATGTGAGGTATTTCCTCCCTTTGGAACCCACGTCCTAACAAAGCACAATCGACATTCTTTCCCCAGTCATCATTCCTTAATGATATGTTACAATCTTTCACCAGTCATCATTCCTTATCGATCTTTCGACGTTCATTGTTCTCTCACACTCATCACATCTGAAATAAGTTATTGAGCCACTTTGTCACTATGTGTACTATGTTTGTTGTTATTTTTTTAGTATATTACGTTACAAATCAAATATGTTTAAAGTAATGTAATCTACGTGCAACAACCTCGTAATGTGCCGGCTATCCATGCTGCAAGCGACGCATATAACGTAAATCAATCAATCAACCATTTACAAGACATGCTGACATTTCTAAATGAGCTTTCGTTGGTGATGAAGAAGTTAAAAATAACTCCTCTGCAAGAATGCCAAGTGGAGCTAACTCTCTGTGGTTGAAAGCCCAGAAACAGGAAGTACTGGCTTCCGTTATCTGAGCGGGAGACCATCGCTAGATATTGATATGGGTGTCGTCGCCTTGGATATTTGTCCTTACATTGTCTGCCTGCCATTATATAACCCTTTTAAAACGAGATAGTCGTTGGTGGTAGTTATCTTTTGAATTCACCCGCCCCCCCCCCCCCCCCCCCCCCCCCCGTAAATGCACGAGGAATAGTTTACAAGTTTACAACTGATTGGAATAATCCATTTAGGGGAGAATGGGTTCAAACAAGCCCCTAATATATGTTTGTGTGTTGCATGGCAAATTAACCTGTTTCCGTATTTATCAAAGCCACTTGGCAGGTTGCGCTTAATAATACACCTAACAATATTCACTTTTGAATTCTTCCCGGTATAATTAATACTTGAACTACCTTTCTACGAGCGTTATACAGTATACCTCATAAAGACGCACTGGCGTCATAAAAAAATACATCTTTGAACAAGATGTTTTGGTCCCAAACAAAAACGGTCAGAAACAGAAAAGAGTGTTCCGTGTTAGTCTATTCAGAGCAAATGAAGTATATTGGTATATATTGCGTGTATTTGTCAACCTATCTTATCTTATATATACCTCCTTCCAACTTACGTAGACAAAATATGGAAGCTCGAATGAGCCATGTCCATTTAAAATCTTTAACTAATGTTGTAATGGATTATATGGATACCACGGGCATCACCTATGCATTTTGGGTGGTCAATATCAAATTTAAATGTTAAATGTTAACGATTATGGAAGAGGCCAATTCAACACAACAGTCACAGGTGGAGGTCTGTATTTTATAGTGAATCTGCTCTCGCTAATTGTTCTGAATAGCTGAATAGCTTGGAAATTTCACTTTGTAGAGACAGTGTGCTGTGTAACTACAGTAACAATGGTCGGACTTCAATGCCAGTTGGATTTCTAATATACATGTACATGCAGCTGGTTTCGTCCATTGATTTTTTCATGGTTATTCCCCTTGTTCGACTTGGAAGATATAAACGTGTATCATGTTTGCAACACAATTAACATTGTTCAAGAAAAGGTCTCGCGGGACATATAC
This sequence comes from Siphonodentalium dalli, assembly GCA_032622095.1. Taxonomy (NCBI): domain Eukaryota; kingdom Metazoa; phylum Mollusca; class Scaphopoda; order Gadilida; family Siphonodentaliidae; genus Siphonodentalium; species Siphonodentalium dalli. The sequence goes on from CP136063.1 coordinate 236,172,152, forward strand.
TGAGAGTTATTGCTGAGAGTTATTTACTGCATAGAAACTCGGCGTTTGGCGCATCTTCATCTGTGCCGTTCGCATCTTTCTGGACGAGTGGTCCCTTCATATCGCGCGGATATTGAGAACGACAGGGTTTTTTTTTTATTCTGTCAAATCGTATGCTTCATTGACAGATTCAACTATATACCGGCATTTGTTTTGGAAGCGTGGGAGTCCAGGAACTATACCAGTGAATGGATGTTCTAGAAAATTTGAGTGAGCAAAAGCAAAAACACCATTGAAAAAATTCGCCAAAAGAAAATTAATGGTCTGATCTGGGAAACTAAATGACAACTAGTGGATAAATACTCCTGCTTCGTGTGGACATACACATACGACGCTCGATGTCTGTATTATGATGAGAAACAAACATATCCCCATATCATATACGTGAAAATGACTTTCCCATATTCTCGGTTTTGGCGATACCCTCGGTTTTGGCGATACCACGTACACGGGGGTGTACACCGACTTGTAGAGTTTTGTGAGCACGGGACTACACAAGGTGCCGTCGTGTAACTTATTCTGTAACTTGTCTATATCGATGACCTTTTAACCCTTTACCCAACAGAAGGGCCCTGTGCCAATGCATTCTCTTATATATGCGAGTCGACCATAGGTCGCCTCGCATATATAAGAGAATGCATTGGCTTAACACATTAAAAATTATAAAATTGTTAAAGAATGTAAGAACAAATGGTAAAAAGTGTTAAAAAATGATATTTTTTAGGCCAATGCATTCTCTTATATATGCGAGGCGACCTATGGTCGACTCGCATATATAAGAGAATGCATTGGCACAGGGCATAACTGTAACTATCACAATGTGGTCAAGGAGCCGGTTCCAATGTTATCCATATTTGTATGGTGTTATTGAGACAGACCGAAGATATTTAGGCTGTTGAAGCTTTATTTGGCCGGTTTTGGCCGTTTTGTTGGGTAAAGGGTTATCCGACGCACCAGAAGGTCTTCACATCGACACTGTCTCTTGCAGTTGCCTACCACTGCCGATGATATATGTTTGTTATATTATTCTGAAGGGGGCTTGAAGAACATGCTAAGCACATGTAACAACTACAGTATTACCTGAAAGTTCGTGTACTCTTTTTCCAAAAGCGAGGTAGTTGTCTTCGGGCCAAAAACGAGACAGCTCGTGTGGAAACTCGGCGAAAACAAACTCAAAGAAGTGGAGAGCGTGGTACAAGTTGGGATACCACAAAACCAGAAGTCCGATCGTCAACCAAATATAGACAGAGCGTGTAAACTGATGCGTAATGCCTTTTTCGATGCGTTCAGGTCGGCCACCACAAAATATCTATCGCCAATCTCTCAGCTGATCATACTAAAGCATGTCGTTCTCCTACAACCTTTATATGGCTGTGAGATGTGGTATCAGCTATCAGAAGCAAATTTACTGCAACTCGAACGATCTTACCGCATGTGTCTCAAAACAACTTAGTGTTTACAAACAAGAACAAGCACGGAAATGGCCCTGTTCCTTTTGGGTCTCAACCCACTGAGAGTAGAAATTGAGAAAAGGAAACACTTTTTCATGGATACCCTGATAAATTTACCATGCACCCATCGAGAAGCTCTTCGAATTCTTCTGATCAATCTTCACGGGTACTTACTGTATAATCCCCCTCCTTTTGTATTTCTTCGAGATATTGTCCCCACTCTGCGGAAACATAACTTGCTTGAGTAACTGACCACATTTGCAGAAACGGGCTTCTTTCCTAACCAATCACAATGGAAGGCTACATGCAGTGAAACAATATATGACGTCCTCGTCCGAAACACTTCAAGTGGACAATATAGCTGCTCTCGATTTCTTTCGGAATGTGAAGCCACGTCGCACGTTCTCCTGGAGGGGGTGGGAGTTATGTTGGGCCAATCTTAAGTGTCTCACAATATCAGTTTAAATGGCTAACATTCTCAACAGGACGACTTACGACAACAAGTCTCTTTGCTAACATTGCGGGAAATTGTACCATAATCAAGTAGATAATGTGTTCTTGCACTGGTTCTCTCCGCATATCACTGATCTCAAAAACCACTTATAGTATCGAATAATCAATATCTTCGATTTATCGACGTTCCTAATCGCCTATCGCCACAAGATTTCTTGATGTATTCATTTGGCTGCCAGTCGATGAGTGGGTTGGATTCCTCAACCATAGTCAATATTTGTAGAATGTTTTTCGTTGATATGCATTTTGTGTACCATTTAGTCCTTGTGTGTGTACCATCATTGTTGTTATTGGTAGGAAATACATGTATATCATGTAATCCTGAATAGCAACCCATCTTATTGTCTCTATATATTATGTAATGGTATCTATTGCTGTATATAACGTCTCCCTTGAGTGTATGAATAAACAAACAATCTCTGTCAATCTTGGAAATTTTACTTTGCAGAGACAGTGTGCTGTGTAACTACAGTAACAATGGTCGGACTTAAATGCTAGTTGGATTTCTAATATACATGTACATGCAGCTGGTTTCGTCCATGGATTTTTTCAGAGTTATTCCCCTTGTTCGACTTGGAAGATATAAACGTGTCTCATGTTTGCAACACAATTAACATTGTACAAGTACCAACAGCTGGATTTGTTTATCTTTTGGTATAGTGGTGGAACAATATGAGGGACAGGATGCAACATACAATGGGGTTTATCACTTGTTTTCATCATAATTTCGGACCTTCTTGAACATAAAACACAGCAAATGTTTCATCCACACGAACATTTAGCATTTCCCACTCATTAAAATGAGCGCCGGTGCACGTGTCACGCTTGGAGTTTAGTACCTTACTTTAATACCGATCAAGAATTCTAGTTTTAAAATATACATGACGCGATATTGAGCTCGAAATGAGATCGATAACTAAATCTATAAAGTATAATCGCTGTGCACACAGACATGAGTTCCGTCGAATGAATTCGCCATCAAAAAGTCCCGTAAAATCTTTCTGACTAAATTATAAATTGCTACGTCATGAATAACATATGGCGACCAGACCGGTCTGTTTGGAGGCTACATCATGAATAACATATGACGACCAGATCGGTTTGTTTGGGTGCAGAGAACACTAGTGCTTATGAACTCAACATGTTTCTTAGTTAAATGAGAGAAACAGAAAACTGACATTATGCATTGTAACCCCGATATCAATGGTCAGACTTACATTCTATATTTGGATTTCTAATAGCCCAGCATTGATTGGTTGGTTTCGCCACATGTATGTTTGTCAGGGCTGCATGTTAATGTGTCACATATGCAACACATTTAGCAATGCTAAGGTTTCAATATTTGGATTTGAATATATTTTGGTATAGTGAATTAGTGATAGAATGTGGGAAATGAGATGAGATAAGAGATACCCCATACATCAATTGATTTTCACCAGTATTTCGGACTTTCTTATATAGCCTTAATTCTTATGAATAGATTCTCCCATCCTGTTATAAAAGTATACATTGGAACGGTCTTTTATTCATTTAGAGGGGTGTTCATGTAATGACAGACAAACGAAAAGCTAGTACAGAAGGAATTCATAATTTTTGGTGGGAAATGTTCTGATAATAAGTTCAACTAACGACCTATGGTTGTTTGTTGAACATAGTATATGAACATATCCAAAGGGAACTACTCAACAATCATTGTTTAGTATCGAAAGGGTTAAACATAAAACTAGCTGTTTGTACTTCTGGTGCAAATATGCAATTGTTATTAGCTACTTTCCGTTTTAGAATTACTAGTTTTCAAATATATATGAAGCGATATTGAGCTGGAAATGGCCTTGACATCTAATATATAGGGTAAACGTGCATGGTGTACCCAACGATGAGTTCTGTCGAATGAATTCTCCACCAGAAGTAGCGTGAAACCTTTCTGACTAATGGCTACATCATGAATAACATATCGCGACATCGCTGGTTTGTTTGGAGGCAGAGCACATTAGCCCGGATGAAGACACGTGTTTCTTAGATAAATGAGAGAAAAAGAAACAGTGCTTAATACAAATATATATGTATGGTTGTTCTAACAGCGGCTAGTATACGGACTTGATGTCCCATCTAATTGCACGAGAGGGCGTGTGCACCGATGGATTAGTTCCTGTGGTGTAAATGTTTTCCATAGGCCTCAGTGCCAACTATTTAGTGCATACTGTTTGCAACATAATTCCCAGATCCACAATTTTCTTTAGATCTGAAAGATTGACATATGCGGTAACTTGTTAACCAAAATTCTCATATACGACCGCAGGGTATTCACATTTAAATCTTGTTGTTTCGCAATGTTAGAACTGCACTAAAACCTATTTTTCAAACCACACCACAAAATTGAGCGCGTCCGTGGTAGCCTTCCTGTCAGGATGGCCTTTTTCAAAGACATTGTTAATTTGAGAGAAGCGAAGCTAATATCACTTGATTTGACAGATCCGGCTAGTGTGATTGGTCATTAATTCTGAACCGTGCTTCCCTATCATCGCGTCAGGATCAGATCAGAAATATCGAATACACACCGTCTGATTTCATTATCACAACATCCTTCAATTAGATGCGACGTCACGAAGGAAAAAGGGTCACGGGAACTGGCACGAAATTGCAGAATTTCTGCCAGGTTGCGGAAATTTGCACGCGAACTGAGTTTAATTATTGAGCTGGAAACCTTTCTATAGATTACCAGTTCGATGTTGTCAATTATCGTTTGAAATTCTGATTAAGACTCACATTTAACTTTTCACTCTAGTCCGCAATCCGCCGAGCGACATATACTGTTAACTTATAGAGAGCGTCGTCATAAAAAAAGTTACAGTATTACCCCAATTGTTGAGCAATGCGAGACATGCACACTTACTTACTCACACCTCCACACTCTAAATCTCGTTGAGTAAGCTTTTACTGAACACGTACTCAACAGCTGCGCAGTTATGGCCCCTAGCAACGCTGAGTAAAATGTTGAGTAAAATATTTCTACTCAATGCGAGTAAATTTTTTACTTAACACTGAAAGTGAAATCGCTCAACAACCGATCGATTTTTGCTCTCAACAGTTGACTGACAAATGTACATGTCTCAGTTAAGATAAGGATTTGGCTAGGAATATGTGTTGTTAGAATTTTCGAAACCTGCCCGGGGCCATTGCGGACCATTCTTGTCGGCTGAGCACCCCCTGTCAGAGGTGACCCACCCTTACAAGATGGTTAAAGTGCCCGTCGGACGTCATTCCCCACAAGAAGCGGTCAGTCAGTCGGGACCACTGGTCCTCCTCAGGCTGCGGACCCATCCAGTGGAAGTCCCGTCAGATGTTTAGTTTAAACATATTTATTTGTCTAATTTCAATAACATAGGAAATGATACATACATTTGTATAGACAATGGGATTGGAGGACAAGTGCTGACTCACTTATGAGTACCTCCTCTCCCATTTGCTGTTACACTGAAAAATAAATCAAGAATAATGGCATAAGTTGAACTTATATACATATCACCGGTCGTTTCCCTCCCCCGAGTCAGTATTGTCTTTATATATGAACTAGCATGTTAGCCCGCCACTGGCGGCATTCGTCTCATGGCTTTGTTTCAGAAACATGACATTTTTTTAATTTAACCAAATTTCAAGTCGATAGCTCCACCCGTTTCCGACATCTGGTCTGCGCATGCGCGAAGCTTGCGTCGCACGGGCTCGGCGACCCGATAAAATTCGTACCCGGGGCAAGATACATTCACATACCAAATTTCAAGTCGATAGCTCCACCGGTTTCCGAGATCTCGTATGCGCATGCGCGAAGCTGGCGTCGCACGGACTCGGCCACCCGATAAAATTTGTATCCGGGGCAAGATACATTCACATAGCAAATTTCAAGTCGATAGCTCCACCCGTTTGCGAGATAACGCATTCTATGTTTTTCAATGAGTTAATTCATGGTACCCGTCCTCCCCGTCCTAAACTTCAGAGCGGACAGTCAATTAATCCCGTCGTGAAATCCCTCTGCATAATATTTCGAGCTCTTAGATCAATTCTGCCTTTTTAGTTGCATTTCGTCCGCATCCGTATTTCGGACGCATGGGGTCAGTCGTTTAGCCACGTCCATTGGAATCCGCATCGGACGCATGGGGTATCGCCACGTCCATTGCAATAAAGAGCGTTGATTGTTAAAACCTCCGTATAAGGTATAGATAAAGAGCGTTATTGCCTTAACCCCCCGCCGTGCCTTTGCGGTGATTTGGGAGTGGATAAAGGGTGCTCAGAGCTTCTCGAAAACACGACTACGGCGGTGTCGGTGGTATTTTACACTTACATACGAAATTTGATCTCAATCTGTACACGCGTTTTGGATTCTATGAAGTACACACACACACACATATATACGAAGTCTCAAAATATATAGTACTAGCCGATGAGCCCGACGTTGTCCGGGCTATTCAAAAACCAAATTTCAAGTCCGGGCTATTCAAAAACCAAATTTCAAGTCGATAGCTCTACCCGTTTCCGAGATCTGGTCTGCGCATGCGCGAAGCTGGCGTCGCAATGGCTCGACGACCCGATAAAATTCGTATCCGGGGCAAGATACATTCACATACCAAATTTCAACTCGATAGCTCCACCCGTTTCCGAGATCTCGTCTGCGCATGCGCGAAGCTGGCGTCGCACGGGCTCGGCGACCCGATAAAATTCGTATCCGGAGCAAGATACATTCACATACCAAATTTCAAGTCGATAGCTCCACCCTTTTCCGAGATCTGGGTCTGCGCATGCGCGAAGCTGGTGTCGCACGGGCTCGGCGATCCGATACAATTCGTATCCGGGGCAAGATACATTCACATACCAAATTTCAAGTCGATAGCTCCACCCGTTGCCGAGATCTCGTCTGCGCATGCGCGAAGCTGGCATCGCTCGGGCTCGGCGACCCGATAAAATTCGCATCCGGGGCAAGATACATTCACATACCAAATATCAAGTCGATAGCTCCACCCGTTTCCGAGATCTCGTCTGCGCATGCGCGAAGCGGGCGCCGCACGGGCTCGCCAATACGACAACGTTCACCGCCTGGTCAAACTACACAAACGTACCAAGTTTCGTCCCGATCGGTCGAGAATCGTAGATTTGTATAAATGACAGACAGACAGACAAACAAACAAACAGAGGTCTTCAAAATATATATGAGACTAGCAGGTTAGCCCGCCACCGGCGGCTTGTCCGAAACATGACATTTTTTAATTTTTAATTTTTAGCTCCACGCGTTTCAATAAGAAAAATTTGTACCCGGTAGCTCCACCCGTTTCCGAGATCTGGTCTGCGCATGCGCTGCACGGGCGTCGCACGGGCTCGGCGACCCGATAAAATTTGTACCCGGCGCAAGATACATTCACATACCAAATTTCAAGTCGATAGCTCCACCCGTTTCCGATATCTCGTCTGCGCATGCGCTGCACGGGCGTCGCACGGGCTCGTCAATACGACAGCGACGACCACCTGGTCAAACTACACTCACGTACCAAGTTTCGTCCCGATCGGTCGAGGTGTTGGTATCTGATGCAAAAGACGAAATTGTGAGTGTTGGTCAATAGTCCCCGCCGTGAACCTCATCGTCGCAAAGAGCGGACAGTCAATTAACCCCGTTGTGAACCTCAATCACCAACGCGACGTAAACATGTGTTGCGTTCTAAAAATAGGAAAGCATTTTCTCTCTGCATAATTCTGCAGATGCTAATAACGTTGCTCCCCGTAGGTAGCAATATCGTTGTTGTTGATATTTACGGCTTGGGGGCTATTTTCTTATTTAGCAAGTTTGAGCTCAATCGGTTCGAGTCTATAAAGGACACACTCATATATATGACACTTCCCGTGGGTAGCAAGTTTGAGCTCAATCGGCATTCCCTGGAATTTCCCGTAGATTCGCAGATTCCAGTATCTTTTTATAACGGTATATCTGGTGAGAAATCTGATGCTATATTCGTGATTATCTGGGATGATTTCGGTATATAACTATATACTGTAAAAACAAAGCGCGCCATCCGTGCTCGCAGGGTTGGTCAGAAACAAATGTTTTTTAAATTTAATGTATGTTCCGTATATCTCTCTGCAGATGCAAATAGCGTTGAATGGCAAACAGACGCTCTTTATAGAGATGAGTCAAAAACAAACGCTCATTAAATATTCACTTGATTAACCCACGCCGTGCCTTTGCGGTGATTTGAGATTGGAGAACGGGTGCTCTGAGCTTTTCTAAACTGCGACCACGGTCGTGTCGGTGGGATTTGACACTTACATAGGAAGTTTGAGCTCAATCTGTACACGCGTTTTGGATTCTATGAAGTACACACATACACACATATATACGAAGTCTCAAAATATATAGTATAGACTAGCAGGGTAGCCCGCCACCGGCGGCTTGTCCGAAACATGACATTTTTTGTTTTTCAATGAGTTAATTGTGACATTTGTTTATATTTTTTTTTAATTTTTAGCTCCACGCGTTTCAATAAGAAAAAATTGTACCCGGTAGCTCCACCCGTTTCCGAGATCTGGTCTGCGCATGCGCGAAGCTGGCGTCGCACGGGCTCGGCGACCCGATCAAATTTGTACCCGGCCCAAGATACATTCACATAGCAAATTTCAAGTCGATAGCTCCACCCGTTTCCGAGATCTCGTCTGCGCATGCGCTGCACGGGCGTCGCATGGGCTCGGCGACCCGATAAAATTTGTACCCGGTGCAAGATACATTCACATAGCAAATTTCAGGTCGATAGCTCCACCCGTTTCCGAGATCTGCCTTTCTGCATAATATTTCGAGCGATAACATAGCATTGAAATGTCAGACTCCCATCGTGAACCTCAACACGAAGTAAACACGTGTTTCGAGCGATAACATTGCATTGAAATGACTCCCATCGTGAACCTCAAGACGACGTAAAACACGTGTTGCGTTCTAGGAAATGCACTCAATGCAGATGCTAATAACGTTGACTTCGTATATATATATATAATGACGTTATTAACCCCGGCCGTGCCGTTTGAGCTGATTTTTATGACTGGGAGTGGAGTACGGGTGCTCGGAGCTTCTGGAAAACGCGTGGACGACATCGTACGAGCTATTTTACCTTTAGATAGGAAGTTTGAGCTCAATCTGTCCAGCCGTTCCCGTCCTAATGTACTATTTCGAGCGATAACAATTGTCAGACTCCCATCGTGAACCTCAACACGAAGTAAACACGTGTTTCGAGCGATAACATTGCATTGAAGTCAGACTCCCATCGTGGACTCCCAAGACGACGTAAACACGTGTTTGTTCCGGTATAACTTTGGAGACTCTGACTTCATATATATATATATAATGACGTTATTAACCCCGGCCGTGCCGTTTGAGCTGATTTCGATGACTGAGAGTGGATAAAGGGTGCTCAGAGCTTCTCGAAAACACGATTACGGCGGTGTGGGTGGGATTTAACACTTACATACGAAATTTGATCTCAATCTGTACACGCGTTTTGGATTCTATGAAGTACACACACACATACATATATACGAAGTCTCAAAATATATAGTATAGACTAGCAGGTTAGCCCGCCACTGGCGGCATTCGTCCCATGGCTTTGTTTCAGAAACATGACATTTTTGAATATGAATTTAATGTTTTTTAAATTTAATATATTTTGTTTCTGAATTGTTTTTTTATTGTTAATTTTTTTTAATTTTAAATTGTTTTAATTAAATTGTGAATTGTTTTAATAAATTTTTTTGTTTCTGGCGGAAAAATTTACCCGTAGAAATCCCCCCTTCCTAGGAACGACAGACAACGCATTCTTTGTTTCGTGAAATCTCTCTACGATAACATTGCATTGAATTTAAAACAAACGCTTCCCATCGGGAAGTCTGTCTGCATAATATTTTGAGTCTGCCGTATCCGTCGTAATGTCGTGAAATATCTCTGCATAATAGATAACATTGCATTGAATCTGTTGTTGGCATTCAGGGCTTCGGGTCGTTGTTGTTGGCATCACGGCTCCCCGAAAACTCTCACATTTCCGAAAAAGTGTATTTAGTAATATCGTTGTTGTTGATATTTACGGCTTGGGGGCTATTTTCTTATTTAGCAAGTTTGAGCTCAATCGGTTCGAGTCTATAAAGGACACACTCATATATATGACACTTCCCGTGGGTAGCAGGTTTGAGCTCAATCGGCATTCCCTGGAATTTCCCGTAGATTGGCAGATTCCAGTAGCTTTATAAGGGTATATCTGGGGAGAAATCTGATGCTATATTCGTGATTATCTGGGATGATTTCGGTATATAAGTATATACTGTAAAAACAAAGCGCGCCATCCGTGCTCGCAGGGTTGGTCAGAAACAAATGTTTTTTAAATTTAATGTATGTTCCGTATATCTCTCTGCAGATGCAAATAACGTTGAATGGCAAACAGACGCTCTTTATAGAGATGCGTCAAAAACAAACGCTCATTAAATAATGACTTGATTAACCCACGCCGTGCCTTTGCGGTGATTTGAGATTGGAGAACGGGTGCTCTGAGCTTTTCTAAACCGCGACCACGGTCGTGTCGGTGGGATTTGGCACTTACATAGGAAGTTTGAGCTCAATCTGTACACGCGTTTTGGATTCTATGAAGTACACACACACATATATACGAAGTCTCAAAATATATAGTACTAGCAGGTTAGCCCGCCACCGGCGGCTTGTCCGAAACATGACATTTTTTTATATATATATTTTTAATTTTTAGCTCCACGCGTTTCAATAAGAAAAAAATGTACCCGGTAGCTCCACCCGTTTCCGAGATTTGGTCTGCGCATGCGCGAAGCTGGCGTCGCACGGGCTCGGCGACCCGATAAAAGTTGTACCCGGCGCAAGATACAATCACATAGCAAATTTCAAGTCGATAGCTCCACCCGTTTCCGAGATCTCGTCTGCGCATGCGCTGCACGGGCGTCGCACGGGCTCGGCGACCCGATAAAATTTGTACCCGGCGCAAGATACATTCACATAGCAAATTTCAAGTCGATAGCTCCACCCGTTTCCGAGATCTCGTCTGCGCATGCGCTGCACGGGCGTCGCACGGGCTCGCCAATACGACAACGACCACCGCCTGGTCAAACTACACACACGTACCAAGTTTCGTCCCGATCGGTCGAGAATCGTAGATTTGTATGAAGTACAACACACACACAAACATAAATATATAAGAGAGATATGTAAATTAGATAGATTGTATCAAAATATATAGGAGATATATGTAAATGATCTACACACCATTACTGGTGTTTGTCAAAGTTTAGTGGGGTATATCAATACTCATTCACGATCATATCATTGAGGTCCGGAGGGTGTGGGCTATCTCTCGAATACACGGAGTTCTCAAAATATATAGAAGAGATAGAATAGACTAGCAGGTTAGCCCGCCACCGGCGGCTTGTCCGAAACATGACATTTTTTTATATATATATTTTTAATTTTTAGCTCCACGCGTTTCAATAAGAAAATTTGTACCCGGTAGCTCCACCCGTTTCCGAGATCTGGTCTGCGCATGCGCGAAGCTGGCGTTGCACGGGCTCGGCGACCCGATAAAATGTGTACCCGGCGCAAGATACATTCACATACCAAATTTCAAGTCGATAGCTCCACCCGTTTCCGATATCTCGTCTGCGCATGCGCTGCACGGGCGTCGCACGGGCTCGCCAATACGACAGCGACGACCACCTGGTCAAACTACACTCACGTACCAAGTTTCGTCCCGATCGGTCGAGGTGTTGGTATCTGATGCAAAAGACGAAATTGTGAGTGTTGGTCAATAGTCCCCGCCGTGAACCTCATCGTCGCAAAGAGCGGACAGTCAATTAACCCCGTTGTGAACCTCAATCACCAACGCGACGTAAACATGTGTTGCGTTCTAAAAATAGGAAAGCACTTTCTCTCTGCATAATTCTGCAGATGCTAATAACGTTGCTCCCCGTAGGTAGCAATATCGTTGTTGTTGATATTTACGGCTTGGGGGCTATTTTCTTATTTAGCAAGTTTGAGCTCAATCGGTTCGAGTCTATAAAGGACACACTCATATATATGACACTTCCCGTGGGTAGCAAGTTTGAGCTCAATCGGCATTCCCTGGAATTTCCCGTAGATTCGCAGATTCCAGAATCTTTTTATAACGGTATATCTGGAGAGAAATCTGATGCTATATTCGTGATTATCTGGGATGATTTCGGTATATACCTATATACTGTAAAAACAAAGCGCGCCATCCGTGCTCGCAGGGTTGGTCAGAAACAAATGTTTTTTAAATTTAATGTATGTTCCGTATATCTCTCTGCAGATGCAAATAACGTTGAATGGCAAACAGACGCTCTTTATAGAGATGCGTCAAAAACAAACGCTCATTAAATATTCACTTGATTAACCCACGCCGTGCCTTTGCGGTGATTTGAGATTGGAGAACGGGTGCTCTGAGCTTTTCTAAACTGCGACCACGGTCGTGTCGGTGGGATTTGACACTTACATAGGAAGTTTGAGCTCAATCTGTACACGCGTTTTGGATTCTATGAAGTACACACATACACACATATATACGAAGTCTCAAAATATATAGTACTAGCAGGTTAGCCCGCCACCGGCGGCTTGTCCGAAACATGACATTTTTTTTATATTTTATTTAAATTTTTAGCTCCACACGTTTCAATAAGAAAAAAATGTACCCGGTAGCTCCACCCGTTTCCGAGATTTGGTCTGCGCATGCGCGAAGCTGGCGTCGCACGGGCTCGGCGACCCGATAAAATTTGTACCCGGCGCAAGATACATTCACATAGCAAATTTCAAGTCGATAGCTCCACCCGTTTCCGAGATCTCGTCTGCGCATGCGCTGCACGGGCGTCGCACGGGCTCGCCAATACGACAACGACCACCGCCTGGTCAAACTACACACACGTACCAAGTTTCGTCCCGATCGGTCGAGAATCGTAGATTTGTATGAAGTACAACACACACACAAACATAAATATATAAGAGAGATATGTAAATTAGATAGATTGTATCAAAATATATAGGAGATATATGTAAATGATCTACACACCATTACTGGTGTTTGTCAAAGTTTAGTGGGGTATATCAATACTCATTCACGATCATATCATTGAGGTCCGGAGGGTGTGGGCTATCTCTCGAATACACGGAGTTCTCAAAATATATAGAAGAGATAGAATAGACTAGCAGGTTAGCCCGCCACCGGCGGCTTGTCCGAAACATGACATTTTTTTATATATATATTTTTAATTTTTAGCTCCACGCGTTTCAATAAGAAAAATTTGTACCCGGTAGCTCCACCCGTTTCCGAGATCTGGTCTGCGCATCCGCGAAGCTGGCGTCGCACGGGCTCGGCGACCCGATAAAATGTGTACCCGGCGCAAGATACATTCACATACCAAATTTCAAGTCGATAGCTCCACCCGTTTCCGATATCTCGTCTGCGCATGCGCTGCACGGGCGTCGCACGGGCTCGCCAATACGACAGCGACGACCACCTGGTCAAACTACACTCACGTACCAAGTTTCGTCCCGATCGGTCGAGGTGTTGGTATCTGATGCAAAAGACGAAATTGTGAGTGTTGGTCAATAGTCCCCGCCGTGAACCTCATCGTCGCAAAGAGCGGACAGTCAATTAACCCCGTTGTGAACCTCAATCACCAACGCGACGTAAACATGTGTTGCGTTCTAAAAATAGGAAAGCACTTTCTCTCTGCATAATTCTGCAGATGCTAATAACGTTGCTCCCCGTAGGTAGCAATATCGTTGTTGTTGATATTTACGGCTTGGGGGCTATTTTCTTATTTAGCAAGTTTGAGCTCAATCGGTTCGAGTCTATAAAGGACACACTCATATATATGACACTTCCCGTGGGTAGCAAGTTTGAGCTCAATCGGCATTCCCTGGAATTTCCCGTAGATTCGCAGATTCCAGAATCTTTTTATAACGGTATATCTGGAGAGAAATCTGATGCTATATTCGTGATTATCTGGGATGATTTCGGTATATAGCTATATACTGTAAAAACAAAGCGCGCCATCCGTGCTCGCAGGGTTGGTCAGAAACAAATGTTTTTTAAATTTAATGTATGTTCCGTATATCTCTCTGCAGATGCAAATAACGTTGAATGGCAAACAGACGCTCTTTATAGAGATGCGTCAAAAACAAACGCTCATTAAATATTCACTTGATTAACCCACGCCGTGCCTTTGCGGTGATTTGAGATTGGAGAACGGGTGCTCTGAGCTTTTCTAAACTGCGACCACGGTCGTGTCGGTGGGATTTGACACTTACATAGGAAGTTTGAGCTCAATCTGTACACGCGTTTTGGATTCTATGAAGTACACACATACACACATATATACGAAGTCTCAAAATATATAGTACTAGCAGGTTAGCCCGCCACCGGCGGCTTGTCCGAAACATGACATTTTTTTAATATTTTTTTTTAATTTTTAGCTCCACGCGTTTCAATAAGAAAATTTGTACCCGGTAGCTCCACCCGTTTCCGAGATCTGGTCTGCGCATGCGCGAAGCTGGCGTCGCACGGACTCGGCGACCCGATAAAATTTGTACCCGGCGCAAGATACATTCACATAGCAAATTTCAAGTCGATAGCTCCACCCGTTTCCGAGATCTCGTCTGCGCATGCGTTGCACGGGCGTCGCACGGGCTCGGCGACCCGATAAAATTTGTACCCGGCGCAAGATACATTCACATACCAAATTTCAAGTCGATAGCTCCACCCGTTTCCGATATCTCGTCTGCGCATGCGCTGCACGGGCGTCGCACGGGCTCGCCAATACGACAGCGACGACCACCTGGTCAAACTACACTCACGTACCAAGTTTCGTCCCGATCGGTCGAGGTGTTGGTATCTGATGCAAAAGACGAAATTGTGAGTGTTGGTCAATAGTCCCCGCCGTGAACCTCATCGTCGCAAAGAGCGGTCAGTCAATTAACCCCGTTGTGAACCTCAATCACCAACGCGACGTAAACATGTGTTGCGTTCTAAAAATAGGAAAGCACTTTCTCTCTGCATAATTCTGCAGATGCTAATAACGTTGCTCCCCGTAGGTAGCAATATCGTTGTTGTTGATATTTACGGCTTGGGGGCTATTTTCTTATTTAGCAAGTTTGAGCTCAATCGGTTCGAGTCTATAAAGGACACACTCATATATATGACACTTCCCGTGGGTAGCAAGTTTGAGCTCAATCGGCATTCCCTGGAATTTCCCGTAGATTGGCAGATTCCAGTAGCTTTTTATAACGGTATATCTGGGGAGAAATCTGATGCTATATTCGTGATTATCTGGGATGATTTCGGTATATAACTATATACTGTAAAAACAAAGCGCGCCATCCGTGCTCGCAGGGTTGGTCAGAAACAAATGTTTTTTAAATTTAATGTATGTTCCGTATATCTCTCTGCAGATGCAAATAGCGTTGAATGGCAAACAGACGCTCTTTATAGAGATGCGTCAAAAACAAACGCTCATTAAATAATCACTTGATTAACCCACGCCGTGCCTTTGCGATGATTTGAGATTGGAGAACGGGTGCTCTGAGCTTTTCTAAACTGCGACCACGGTCGTGTCGGTGGGATTTGACACTTACATAGGAAGTTTGAGCTCAATCTGTACACGCGTTTTGGATTCTATGAAGTACACACGTACATATATACGAAGTCTCAAAATATATAGTATAGACTAGCAGGTTAGCCCGCCACTGGCGGCATTCGTCCCATGGCTTTGGTCGATCCATTAATTTTAGTTTTTCAATGTAACCCCGTACAGGACCGGGCTACTCAAAAACCAAATTTCAAGTCGATAGCTCCACCCGTTTTCGAGATCTGGTCTGCGCATGCGCGTATCTGGCGTCGCACGGGCTCGGCGACCCGATAAAATTCGTATCCGGGGCAAGATACATTCACATACCAAATTTCAAGTCGATAGCTCCACCCGTTTCCGATATCTCGTCTGCGCATGCGCTGCACGGGCGTCGCACGGGCTCGCCAATACGACAGCGACGACCACCTGGTCAAACTACACTCACGTACCAAGTTTCGTCCCGATCGGTCGAGGTAGCAAGTTTGAGCTCAATCGGCATTCCCTGGAATTTCCCGTAGATTGGCAGATTCCATTAGCTTTATAACGGTATATCTGGGGAGAAATCTGATGCTATATTCGTCATTATCTGGGATGATTTCGGTATATACCAAAGGTATATACTGTAAAAACAGAGCGCGCCATCCGTGCTCGCAGGGAATAAATTTCGAGCGATAACGTTTGCGTTCCCGTATAACACTGCAGATGCGAATAACGTTGAATGGGAAAAAGACGCTCTTTATAGAGATGCGTCAAAAACAAACGCTCATTAAATAATCACTTGATTAACCCCCGCCGTGCCTATGCGGTGATTTGAGATTGGAGAACGTATGCTCTGAGCTTCTCTAAACCGCGACCACGTTCGTGTCGGTGGGATTTTACACTTACATACGAAATTTGATCTCAATCTGTACACGCGTTTTGGATTCTATGAAGTACACACACACACACACACATACACACATATATACGAAGTCTCAAAATATATAGTATAGACTAGCAGGTTAGCCCGCCACCGGCGGCTTGTCCGAAACATGACATTTTTTTATATATATATTTTTAATTTTTAGCTCCACGCGTTTCAATAAGAAAAATTTGTACCCGGTAGCTCCACCCGTTTCCGAGATCTGGTCTGCGCATGCGCGAAGCTGGCGTCGCACGGGCTCGGCGACCCGATAAAATGTGTACCCGGCGCAAGATACATTCACATACCAAATTTCAAGTCGATAGCTCCACCCGTTTCCGATATCTCGTCTGCGCATGCGCTGCACGGGCGTCGCACGGGCTCGCCAATACGACAGCGACGACCACCTGGTCAAACTACACTCACGTACCAAGTTTCGTCCCGATCGGTCGAGGTGTTGGTATCTGATGCAAAAGACGAAATTGTGAGTGTTGGTCAATAGTCCCCGCCGTGAACCTCATCGTCGCAAAGAGCGGACAGTCAATTAACCCCGTTGTGAACCTCAATCACCAACGCGACGTAAACATGTGTTGCGTTCTAAAAATAGGAAAGCACTTTCTCTCTGCATAATTCTGCAGATGCTAATAACGTTGCTCCCCGTAGGTAGCAATATCGTTGTTGTTGATATTTACGGCTTGGGGGCTATTTTCTTATTTAGAAAGTTTGAGCTCAATCGGTTCGAGTCTATAAAGGACACACTCATATATATGACACTTCCCGTGGGTAGCAAGTTTGAGCTCAATCGGCATTCCCTGGAATTTCCCGTAGATTCGCAGATTCCAGAATCTTTTTATAACGGTATATCTGGAGAGAAATCTGATGCTATATTCGTGATTATCTGGGATGATTTCGGTATATAACTATATACTGTAAAAACAAAGCGCGCCATCCGTGCTCGCAGGGTTGGTCAGAAACAAATGTTTTTTAAATTTAATGTATGTTCCGTATATCTCTCTGCAGATGCAAATAACGTTGAATGGCAAACAGACGCTCTTTATAGAGATGCGTCAAAAACAAACGCTCATTAAATATTCACTTGATTAACCCACGCCGTGCCTTTGCGGTGATTTGAGATTGGAGAACGGGTGCTCTGAGCTTTTCTAAACTGCGACCACGGTCGTGTCGGTGGGATTTGACACTTACATAGGAAGTTTGAGCTCAATCTGTACACGCGTTTTGGATTCTATGAAGTACACACATACACACATATATACGAAGTCTCAAAATATATAGTACTAGCAGGTTAGCCCGCCACCGGCGGCTGTCCGAAACATGACATTTTTTATAATATATTTTTTAATTTTTAGCTCCACGCGTTTCAATAAGTAAAATTTGTACCCGGTAGCTCCACCAGTTCCGAGATCTGGTCCTGCGCATGAAAATTTGTACCCGGCGCAAGATACATTCACATGCCAAATTTCAAGTCGATAGCTCCACCCGTTTCCGAGATCTCGTCTGCGCATGCGCTGCACGGGCGTCGCACGGGTTCGGCGACCCGATATAAAATTTGTACCCGGCCGCAAGATACATTCACATAGCAAATTTCAAGTCGATAGCTCCACCCGTTTCGGAGATCTCGTCTGCGCATGCACTGCACGGGCGTCGCACGGGCTCGCCAATACGACAACGACCACCGCCTGGTCAAACTACACACACGTACCAAGTTTCGTCCCGATCGGTCGAGAATCGTAGATTTGTATGAAGTACAACACACACACAAACATAAATTATAAGAAGATATGTAAATTAGATAGATTGTATCAAAATATATAGGAGAGATATGTAAATGATCTACACACCATTACTGGTGTTTGTCAAAGTTTAGTGGGTGTAATCAATACTCATTCACGATCATATCATTGAGGTCCGGAGGGTGTGGGCTATCTCTCGAATACAGGAGTTCTCAAAATATATAGAAGAGACTAGCAGGGTAGCCCGCCACCGGCGGCTTGTCCGAAACATGACATTTTTTGTTTTTCAATGAGTTAATTGTGACATTTGTTTATATTTTTTTTTTATTTTTAGCTCCACGCGTTTCAATAAGAAAAAATTGTACCCGGTAGCTCCACCCGTTTCCGAGATCTGGTCTGCGCATGCGCGAAGCTGGCGTCGCACGGGCTCGGCGACCCGATCAAATTTGTACCCGGCCCAAGATACATTCACATAGCAAATTTCAAGTCGATAGCTCCACCCGTTTCCGAGATCTCGTCTGCGCATGCGCTGCACGGGCGTCGCATGGGCTCGGCGACCCGATAAAATTTGTACCCGGTGCAAGATACATTCACATAGCAAATTTCAGGTCGATAGCTCCACCCGTTTCCGAGATCTGCCTTTCTGCATAATATTTCGAGCGATAACATAGCATTGAAATGTCAGACTCCCATCGTGAACCTCAACACGAAGTAAACACGTGTTTCGAGCGATAACATTGCATTGAAATGACTCCCATCGTGAACCTCAAGACGACGTAAAACACGTGTTGCGTTCTAGGAAATGCACTCAATGCAGATGCTAATAACGTTGACTTCGTATATATATATATAATGACGTTATTAACCCCGGCCGTGCCGTTTGAGCTGATTTTTATGACTGGGAGTGGAGTACGGGTGCTCGGAGCTTCTGGAAAACGCGTGGACGACATCGTACGCGCTATTTTACCTTTAGATAGGAAGTTTGAGCTCAATCTGTCCAGCCGTTCCCGTCCTAATGTACTATTTCGAGCGATAACAATTGTCAGACTCCCATCGTGAACCTCAACACGAAGTAAACACGTGTTTCGAGCGATAACATTGCATTGAAGTCAGACTCCCATCGTGGACCCCCAAGACGACGTAAACACGTGTTTGTTCCGGTATAACTTTGGAGACTCTGACTTCATATATATATATAATGACGTTATTAACCCCGGCCGTGCCGTTTGAGCTGATTTCGATGACTGGGAGTGGATAAAGGGTGCTCAGAGCTTCTCGAAAACACGATTACGGCGGTGTGGGTGGGATTTAACACTTACATACGAAATTTGATCTCAATCTGTACACGCGTTTTGGATTCTATGAAGTACACACACACATACAGATATACGAAGTCTCAAAATATATAGTACTAGCAGGTTAGCCCGCCACCGGCGGCTTGTCCGAAACATGACATGTTTTTAATATTTGTTTTTAATTTTTAGCTCCACGCGTTTCAATAAGAAAAATTTGTACCCGGTAGCTCCACCCGTTTCCGAGATCTGGTCTGCGCATGCGCGAAGCTGGCGTCGCACGGACTCGGCGACCCGATAAAATTTGTACCCGGCGCAAGATACATTCACATAGCAAATTTCAAGTCGATAGCTCCACCCGTTTCCGAGATCTCGTCTGCGCATGCGCTGCACGGGCGTCGCATGGACTCGGCGACCCGATAAAATTTGTACCCGGTGCAAGATACATTCACATAGCAAATTTCAGGTCGATAGCTCCACCCGTTTCCGAGATCTGCCTTTCTGCATAATATTTCGAGCGATAACATTGCATTGAAATGTCAGACTCCCATTCGTGAACCTCAACACGAAGTAAACACGTGTTTCGAGCGATAACATTGCATTGAAATGACTCCCATCGTGAACCTCAAGACGACGTAAAACACGTGTTGCGTTCTAGGAAATGCACTCAATGCAGATGCTAATAACGTTGACTTCGTATATATATATATAATGACGTTATTAACCCCGGCCGTGCCGTTTGAGCTGATTTTTATGACTGGGAGTGGAGTACGGGTGCTCGGAGCTTCTGGAAAACGCGTGGACGACATCGTACGTGGTATTTTACCTTTAGATAGGAAGTTTGAGCTCAATCTGTCCAGCCGTTCCCGTCCTAATGTACTATTTCGAGCGATAACAATTGTCAGACTCCCATCGTGAACCTCAACACGAAGTAAACACGTGTTTCGAGCGATAACATTGCATTGAAGTCAGACTCCCATCGTGGACCCCCAAGACGACGTAAACACGTGTTTGTTCCGGTATAACTTTGGAGACTCTGACTTCATATATATATATAATGACGTTATTAACCCCGGCCGTGCCGTTTGAGCTGATTTCGATGACTGGGAGTGGATAAAGGGTGCTCAGAGCTTCTCGAAAACACATATACGGCGGTGTCGGTGGGATTTTACACTTACATACGAAATTTGATCTCAATCTGTACACGCGTTTTGGATTCTATGAAGTACACACATATATACGAAGTCTCAAAATATATAGTATAGACTAGCAGGTTAGCCCGCCACCGGCGGCTTGTCCGAAACATGACATGTTTTTAATATTTGTTTTTAATTTTTAGCTCCACGCGTTTCAATAAGAAAAATTTGTACCCGGTAGCTCCACCAGTTTCCGAGATCTGGTCTGCGCATGCGCGAAGCTGGCGTCGCACGGACTCGGCGACCCGATAAAATTTGTACCCGGCGCAAGATACATTCACATAGCAAATTTCAAGTCGATAGCTCCACCCGTTTCCGAGATCTCGTCTGCGCATGCGCTGCACGGGCGTCGCATGGACTCGGCGACCCGATAAAATTTGTACCCGGTGCAAGATACATTCACATAGCAAATTTCAGGTCGATAGCTCCACCCGTTTCCGAGATCTGCCTTTCTGCATAATATTTCGAGCGATAACATTGCATTGAAATGTCAGACTCCCATTCGTGAACCTCAACACGAAGTAAACACGTGTTTCGAGCGATAACATTGCATTGAAATGACTCCCATCGTGAACCTCAAGACGACGTAAAACACGTGTTGCGTTCTAGGAAATGCACTCAATGCAGATGCTAATAACGTTGACTTCGTATCTCATATATATTTTGAAGACCTCTGTCTGTATGTATGTTTGTTTGTTTGTTTGTTTGTTTGTCATTAATACAAATCTACGATTCTCGACCGATCGGGACGAAACTTGGTACGTGTGTGTAGTTCGACCAGGCGGTGGACGTTGTCGTATCGGCGAGCCCGTGCGGCGCCCGCTTCGCGCATGCGCAGACGAGATCTCGGGAACGGGTGGAGCTATCGACTTGAAATTTGCTATGTGAATGTATCTTGCGCCGGGTACAAATTGTATCGGGTCGCCGAGTCCGTGCGACGCCAGCTTCGCGCATGCGCAGACCAGATCTCGAAAACGGGTGGAGCTATCGACTTGAAATTTGGGGTGTGAATGTATCTTGTCCCGGATACGAATTTTATCGGGTCGCCGAGCCCGTGCGACGCCAGCTTCGCGCATGCGCAGACGAGATCTCGGAAACGGGTGGAGCTATCGACTTGAAATTTGGTTTTTGAATAGCCCGGACAACGTCGGGCTCATCGGCTAGTATATATATATAATGACGTTATTAACCCCGGCCGTGCCGTTTGAGCTGATTTTTATGACTGGGAGTGGAGTACGGGTGCTCGGAGCTTCTGGAAAACGCGTGGACGACATCGTACGTGGTATTTTACCTTTAGATAGGAAGTTTGAGCTCAATCTGTCCAGCCGTTCCCGTCCTAATGTACTATTTCGAGCGATAACAATTGTCAGACTCCCATCGTGAACCTCAACACGAAGTAAACACGTGTTTCGAGCGATTACATTGCATTGAAGTCAGACTCCCATCGTGGACCCCCAAGACGACGTAAACACGTGTTTGTTCCGGTATAACTTTGGAGACTCTGACTTCATATATATATATAATGACGTTATTAACCCCGGCCGTGCCGTTTGAGCTGATTTCGATGACTGGGAGTGGATAAAGGGTGCTCAGAGCTTCTCGAAAACACATCTACGGCGGTGTCGGTGGGATTTTACACTTACATACGAAATTTGATCTCAATCTGTACACGCGTTTTGGATTCTATGAAGTACACACATATATACGAAGTCTCAAAATATATAGTATAGACTAGCAGGGTAGCCCGCCACCGGCGGCTTGTCCGAAACATGACATTTTTTGTTTTTCAATGAGTTAATTGTGACATTTGTTTATATTTTTTTTTTAATTTTTAGCTCCACGCGTTTCAATAAGAAAAAATTGTACCCGGTAGCTCCACCCGTTTCCGAGATCTGGTCTGCGCATGCGCGAAGCTGGCGTCGCACGGGCTCGGCGACCCGATCAAATTTGTACCCGGCCCAAGATACATTCACATAGCAAATTTCAAGTCGATAGCTCCACCCGTTTCCGAGATCTCGTCTGCGCATGCGCTGCACGGGCGTCGCATGGGCTCGGCGACCCGATAAAATTTGTACCCGGTGCAAGATACATTCACATAGCAAATTTCAGGTCGATAGCTCCACCCGTTTCCGAGATCTGCCTTTCTGCATAATATTTCGAGCGATAACATAGCATTGAAATGTCAGACTCCCATCGTGAACCTCAACACGAAGTAAACACGTGTTTCGAGCGATAACATTGCATTGAAATGACTCCCATCGTGAACCTCAAGACGACGTAAAACACGTGTTGCGTTCTAGGAAATGCACTCAATGCAGATGCTAATAACGTTGACTTCGTATATATATATATAATGACGTTATTAACCCCGGCCGTGCCGTTTGAGCTGATTTTTATGACTGGGAGTGGAGTACGGGTGCTCGGAGCTTCTGGAAAACGCGTGGACGACATCGTACGCGCTATTTTACCTTTAGATAGGAAGTTTGAGCTCAATCTGTCCAGCCGTTCCCGTCCTAATGTACTATTTCGAGCGATAACAATTGTCAGACTCCCATCGTGAACCTCAACACGAAGTAAACACGTGTTTCGAGCGATAACATTGCATTGAAGTCAGACTCCCATCGTGGACCCCCAAGACGACGTAAACACGTGTTTGTTCCGGTATAACTTTGGAGACTCTGACTTCATATATATATATAATGACGTTATTAACCCCGGCCGTGCCGTTTGAGCTGATTTCGATGACTGGGAGTGGATAAAGGGTGCTCAGAGCTTCTCGAAAACACGATTACGGCGGTGTGGGTGGGATTTAACACTTACATACGAAATTTGATCTCAATCTGTACACGCGTTTTGGATTCTATGAAGTACACACACACATACAGATATACGAAGTCTCAAAATATATAGTACTAGCAGGTTAGCCCGCCACCGGCGGCTTGTCCGAAACATGACATGTTTTTAATATTTGTTTTTAATTTTTAGCTCCACGCGTTTCAATAAGAAAAATTTGTACCCGGTAGCTCCACCCGTTTCCGAGATCTGGTCTGCGCATGCGCGAAGCTGGCGTCGCACGGACTCGGCGACCCGATAAAATTTGTACTCGGCGCAAGATACATTCACATAGCAAATTTCAAGTCGATAGCTCCACCCGTTTCCGAGATCTCGTCTGCGCATGCGCTGCACGGGAGTCGCATGGACTCGGCGACCCGATAAAATTTGTACCCGGTGCAAGATACATTCACATAGCAAATTTCAGGTCGATAGCTCCACCCGTTTCCGAGATCTGCCTTTCTGCATAATATTTCGAGCGATAACATTGCATTGAAATGTCAGACTCCCATTCGTGAACCTCAACACGAAGTAAACACGTGTTTCGAGCGATAACATTGCATTGAAATGACTCCCATCGTGAACCTCAAGACGACGTAAAACACGTGTTGCGTTCTAGGAAATGCACTCAATGCAGATGCTAATAACGTTGACTTCGTATATATATATATAATGACGTTATTAACCCCGGCCGTGCCGTTTGAGCTGATTTTTATGACTGGGAGTGGAGTACGGGTGCTCGGAGCTTCTGGAAAACGCGTGGACGACATCGTACGTGGTATTTTACCTTTAGATAGGAAGTTTGAGCTCAATCTGTCCAGCCGTTCCCGTCCTAATGTACTATTTCGAGCGATAACAATTGTCAGACTCCCATCGTGAACCTCAACACGAAGTAAACTCGTGTTTCGAGCGATAACATTGCATTGAAGTCAGACTCCCATCGTGGACCCCCAAGACGACGTAAACACGTGTTTGTTCCGGTATAACTTTGGAGACTCTGACTTCATATATATATATAATGACGTTATTAACCCCGGCCGTGCCGTTTGAGCTGATTTCGATGACTGGGAGTGGATAAAGGGTGCTCAGAGCTTCTCGAAAACACATCTACGGCGGTGTCGGTGGGATTTTACACTTACATACGAAATTTGATCTCAATCTGTACACGCGTTTTGGATTCTATGAAGTACACACATATATACGAAGTCTCAAAATATATAGTATAGACTAGCAGGTTAGCCCGCCACCGGCGGCTTGTCCGAAACATGACATGTTTTTAATATTTGTTTTTAATTTTTAGCTCCACGCGTTTCAATAAGAAAAATTTGTACCCGGTAGCTCCACCCGTTTCCGAGATCTGGTCTGCGCATGCGCGAAGCTGGCGTCGCACGGACTCGGCGACCCGATAAAATTTGTACCCGGCGCAAGATACATTCACATAGCAAATTTCAAGTCGATAGCTCCACCCGTTTCCGAGATCTCGTCTGCGCATGCGCTGCACGGGCGTCGCATGGACTCGGCGACCCGATAAAATTTGTACCCGGTGCAAGATACATTCACATAGCAAATTTCAGGTCGATAGCTCCACCCGTTTCCGAGATCTGCCTTTCTGCATAATATTTCGAGCGATAACATTGCATTGAAATGTCAGACTCCCATTCGTGAACCTCAACACGAAGTAAACACGTGTTTCGAGCGATAACATTGCATTGAAATGACTCCCATCGTGAACCTCAAGACGACGTAAAACACGTGTTGCGTTCTAGGAAATGCACTCAATGCAGATGCTAATAACGTTGACTTCGTATATATATATATAATGACGTTATTAACCCCGGCCGTGCCGTTTGAGCTGATTTTTATGACTGGGAGTGGAGTACGGGTGCTCGGAGCTTCTGGAAAACGCGTGGACGACATCGTACGTGGTATTTTACCTTTAGATAGGAAGTTTGAGCTCAATCTGTCCAGCCGTTCCCGTCCTAATGTACTATTTCGAGCGATAACAATTGTCAGACTCCCATCGTGAACCTCAACACGAAGTAAACACGTGTTTCGAGCGATAACATTGCATTGAAGTCAGACTCCCATCGTGGACCCCCAAGACGACGTAAACACGTGTTTGTTCCGGTATAACTTTGGAGACTCTGACTTCATATATATATATAATGACGTTATTAACCCCGGCCGTGCCGTTTGAGCTGATTTCGATGACTGGGAGTGGATAAAGGGTGCTCAGAGCTTCTCGAAAACACATCTACGGCGGTGTCGGTGGGATTTTACACTTACATACGAAATTTGATCTCAATCTGTACACGCGTTTTGGATTCTATGAAGTACACACATATATACGAAGTCTCAAAATATATAGTATAGACTAGCAGGGTAGCCCGCCACCGGCGGCTTGTCCGAAACATGACATTTTTTGTTTTTCAATGAGTTAATTGTGACATTTGTTTATATTTTTTTTTAATTTTTAGCTCCACGCGTTTCAATAAGAAAAAATTGTACCCGGTAGCTCCACCCGTTTCCGAGATCTGGTCTGCGCATGCGCGAAGCTGGCGTCGCACGGGCTCGGCGACCCGATCAAATTTGTACCCGGCCCAAGATACATTCACATAGCAAATTTCAAGTCGATAGCTCCACCCGTTTCCGAGATCTCGTCTGCGCATGCGCTGCACGGGCGTCGCATGGGCTCGTCGACCCGATAAAATTTGTACCCGGTGCAAGATACATTCACATAGCAAATTTCAGGTCGATAGCTCCACCCGTTTCCGAGATCTGCCTTTCTGCATAATATTTCGAGCGATAACATTGCATTGAAATGTCAGACTCCCATCGTGAACCTCAACACGAAGTAAACACGTGTTTCGAGCGATAACATTGCATTGAAATGACTCCCATCGTGAACCTCAAGACGACGTAAAACACGTGTTGCGTTCTAGGAAATGCACTCAATGCAGATGCTAATAACGTTGACTTCGTATATATATATATAATGACGTTATTAACCCCGGCCGTGCCGTTTGAGCTGATTTTTATGACTGGGAGTGGAGTACGGGTGCTCGGAGCTTCTGGAAAACGCGTGGACGACATCGTACGTGTTATTTTACCTTTAGATAGGAAGTTTGAGCTCAATCTGTCCAGCCGTTCCCGTCCTAATGTACTATTTCGAGCGATAACAATTGTCAGACTCCCATCGTGAACCTCAACACGAAGTAAACACGTGTTTCGAGCGATAACATTGCATTGAAGTCAGACTCCCATCGTGGACCCCCAAGACGACGTAAACACGTGTTTGTTCCGGTATAACTTTGGAGACTCTGACTTCATATATATATATAATGACGTTATTAACACCGGCCGTGCCGTTTGAGCTGATTTCGATGACTGGGAGTGGATAAAGGGTGCTCAGAGCTTCTCGAAAACACGATTACGGCGGTGTCGGTGTGATTTTACACTTACATACGAAATTTGATCTCAATCTGTACACGCGTTTTGGATTCTATGAAGTACACACATATATACGAAGTCTCAAAATATATAGTATAGACTAGCCGATGAGCCCGACGTTGTCCGGGCTATTCAAAAACCAAATTTCAAGTCGATAGCTCCACCCGTTGTCCGGGCTATTCAAAAACCAAATTTCAAGTCGAAAGCTCCACCCGTTTCCGAGATCTGGTCTGCGCATGCGCGAAGCTGGCGTCGCACGGGCTCGGCGACCCGATAAAATTCGTATCCGGGGCCAGATACATTCACATACCAGATTTCAAGTCGATAGCTCCACCCGTTTCCGAGATCTCGTCTGCGCATGCGCGAAGCGGGCGCCGCACGGGCTCGCCAATACGACAACGTTCACCGCCTGGTCAAACTACACACACGTACCAAGTTTCGTCCCGATCGGTCGAGAATCGTAGATTTGTATAAATGACAAACAAACAAACAAACATACATACAGACAGAGGTCTTCAAAATATATATGAGATAGACTAGCAGGTTAGCCCGCCACTGGCGGCATTCGTCCCATGGCTTTGTTCGAAAAAGCAATTGCAACAGGTTCCGAGACACTTGTGTTGCATTTGCAGCAAATTTCGGCAATAGTCAGAAACATGACAATTTTAATTTAATTTTTTGTTTTTCAATGAGTTAATTATTTTGTTTTTCAATGAGTTAATTGTGCTTTTTTAATTTTTTAATTGAATTTTTTGTTTTTAAATTTTACCCCATTTTGTTTTGTTTTTCAAGGAGTTTTAATTGTTCCTATTTAATTTTGATTTTCAATTTTACCCGATTTTTTTTTGTTTTTCAATGAACCCGTCCATGACACTTCCCGTATTTAGCAAGTTTGAGCTCAATCGGTTCGAGTCTATAAAGGACACACATATATATATATGACACTTCCCGTAGGTAGCAAGTTTGAGCTCAATCGGCATTCCCTGGAATTTCCCAGTCAATATTTAGCAAGTTTGAGCTCAATCGGTTCGAGTCTATAAAGGACACACTCATCATATATATGACACTTCCCGTAGGTAGCAAGTTTGGGCTCAATCGGCATTCCCTGGAATTTGCCAGTCACCAACGCGGCGTAATTTTGGTACATATATAGAGACCAATTGTCCATCGGCTGTCATGTGTAGTAAAGATGTCTTATAAGCCGACATTGCCGTGGGGATGCCCGTTCCTACACGCGTTTTCGATTCTATGAAGTACCCACATATATACCTGCATTTGCAGCAAATTTCGCCAATAGTCAGAAACATGACAATTTTAATTTAATTTTTTGTTTTTTAATGAGTTAATTATTTTGTTTTTCAATGAGTTAATTGTGCTTTTTTAATTGAATTTTTTGTTTTTAAATTTTACCCGGTTTTTTTTGGTTTTTCAAGGAGTTAATTGTGCCTTTTTAAATTTTTTTTTAAATTTTACCCGATTTTTTTTTGTTTTTCAATGAACCAGTCCATGACACTTCCCGTATTTAGCAAGTTTGAGCTCAATCGGTTCGAGTCTATAAAGGACACACACATATATATGACACTTCCCGTAGGTAGCAAGTTTGAGCTCAATCGGCATTGCCTGGAATTTCCCAGTAAATATTTAGCAAGTTTGAGCTCAATCGGTTCGAGTCTATAAAGGACACACTCATATATATTTGCCGACATTGCCGTGGGGATGCCCGTTCCTACACGCGTTTTCGATTCTATGAAGTACCCACATATATACACACATATTAATAGTAGATTGGCAGATTCCAGTAGCTTTATAACGGTATATCTGGGGAGAAATCTGATGCTATATTCGTGATTATCTGGGATGATTTCGGTATATACGTGCTCGCAGGGAATAAATTTCGAGCGATAACGTTTGCGTTCCCGTATAACTATGCAGATGCTAATAACGTTGACTGGGAAACAGACGCTCTTTATAGAGATGCGTCAAAAACAAACGCTCATTAAATAATCACTTGATTAACCCACGCCGTGCCTTTGCGGTGATTTGAGATTGGAGAACGGGTGCTCTGAGCTTCTCTAAACCGCGACCACGGTCGTGTCGGTGGGATTTGACACTTACATAGGAAGTTTGAGCTCAATATGTACACGCGTTTTGGATTCTATGAAGTACACACATATATACATATATATATACGGAGTTTTCAAAATATATAGTATAGACTAGCCGATGAGCCCGACGTTGTCCGGGCTATTCAAAAACCAAATTTCAAGTCGATAGCTCCACCCGTTTCCGAGATCTGGTCTGCGCATGCGCGAAGCTGGCGTCGCACAGACTCCGTCGCACGGACTCCGTCGCACGGACTCGGCGACCCGATAAAATTCGTATCCGGGGTAAGATACATTCACATAGCAAATTTCAAGTCGATAGCTCCACCCGTTTCCGAGATCTCGTCTGCGCATGCGCGAAGCGGGCGCCGCACGGGCTCGGTGACCCGATAAAATTCGCATCCGGGGCAAGATACATTCACATAGCAAATTTCAAGTCGATAGCTCCACCCGTTTCCGAGATCTCGTCTGCGCATGCGCGAAGCGGGCGCCGCACGGGCTCGGCGACTCGATAAAATTTGCATTCGGGGCAAGATACATTCACATAGCAAATTTCAAGTCGATAGCTCCACCCGTTTCCGAGATCTCGTCTGCGCATGCGCGAAGCGGGCGCCGCACGGGCTCGCCAATACGACAACGACGACCGCCTGGTCAAACTACACTCACGTACCAAGTTTCGTCCCGATCGGTCGAGAATCGTAGATTTGCATTAATGACAGACAAACAAACAAACATACAGACAGAGGTCTTCAAAATATATATGAGATAGATAGATAGATTACTTGAAAGTCGTCTTTGTTTGAGTCATTTGCTGGCTTGTATATGTATTTGCTAGACTTAGTCAATAGAATCTAGTTTTGTCTCACGGATGAATGATTGTACAGCTAAGGAATTTTTTTCATTGTCGCAATCGGGTAGAGCAGGGTCTCCAAATAGCAGAATTTTTAGTGAGTAAATATTATAAGGAAGTAATTTATTCAATATGCGAATTCTTGGGATCGGATCGAATGTAGGTAACAATCAAAGAAATAATGGAAGGCATTTTCTTCTCCGTTTCCACATGAGCAGTCTTTGCAACTTGCAATGTAATTTTGAACCTTATCTGATAGGAGGTTGCTACATTCACATCGTAATCTGCAGTGATATATATTTTCAGTCCGCTTTCCTACATTGTAATATTTGGGGGGTTTGGGTATTTCAGGTTTAAATGTGTTTAGATAACATTGTAGGTTAAGATCTAGAGTCTTAATTTTGGTTGCATTCCACATTTTTTACACACGTGGGCATGAATGTTGACTCCATTCTTTTTGTATTAGGTTTAAAATGTATACAGTTTGATGCAAATCTAGTATCGTGGTCGCTTATATCTGAGAATTTTGGGGGAAGTAAGTCAACTAAATATTTGGGCACTTTGCGATTGACAATGTTATGAAAAAGTGAAAGTCTTTTTATTTGTCTTCTTTCTGAAAGTGTTTCCCGACCCATTTCGGTTAGTAGTCGTTTGCGGGATACTGATCTCGTATAGCCACTTATAATGCGTGCGGCTTCATATTCTACAGCATCTAGTTGTTTGAGTAACGTGTCTGGTGCTCCTGCCCAGACACTACTAGCATATTCCATGATTGGGCGTACGTGTGACAAATAGAGGATTTCAGATGTTTCCATCGTCGGGGACGTATCACACCGCATGGGCTCAACCAAAGCATAGCGACCATGTTGGCCGCCAGCGGAGAACAGATACTACACTTTGATCTTAGCCAAAAGGCCGAGAAGCGATTATGAAATTCCCGATATTTGTTGTTTAACCTGCCGGGGCCATTGCGGACCAATCTTATCGGCTGAGCACCCCCTGATAGAGGAACCCACCCTTACGAGCTGGTCAAAGTGCCCGTCGGTCCCCGCATGAAGCGGACAGTCAGTCAGTAAGTCGGACCACTCGTCCTCCTCAGGCTGCGAACCCATCCAGTGGAAGTCCCGTCTGGTGGGGAAAATCACCACAACATGGGCTCGACCAAAGCATAGCGACCCTGTTCGCCGCCAGCGGGGACAGATACTACTCTTTGATCTTAGACAAAAGGCCGAGAAGCGATTATGAAAGTCCCGATATTTTTATTTTGTTTTGTAACAAAACGTATTTAATTTAAATTTTTCAAAGCCAGGGTATGCGTTGTGGCTCAACTTCACCAGAAAGCAAACAGCTGGATTTTACTTTGACTGTACTTGTGCAAGGTCAGAATATCTGCAATCCAGCTTATATTTTAACATGGCCAGCCTGGTCCAAATCCCATTCAGGATTAATCAAGAGATTACTCAATGAATTCCCACCAGCAAGTTAAGAATGGATACAGTGATTGCCAAATACTACTGTGTGATATCTGGTTGTCATTTCAAAATTAAATCACTCAAATCATGTTTTTGCTGTTATGTACGGATTTCTCAAGAATTCTTGACAGAGAACTCCCCAACCATGATTCAGTTTTGTTTGTGGAAATTTCTCAACAACAGATCCTGTACGTGCGCACAAAGTCAGATTTCAGTTCGGAAGAAAGTATAACATATTTCCAATTTCTGTCACAGGTAATTTAAAGTGTTATTTGCTACATATAGTCTTTACGTAGTTTAGTTTTTATTGCCAACAATGCACATACAATTGGTAAAGGGATTGGGACACAAGTTCTAGCACTTATATAGTCGGCCCGTCTCCTGCATCAGTTATGGTATCTACTATATGTGGACTTTAGATTCAGGACGCGGGTTGATCATGTACGTCGTGTGACGATGTGCCAAGCCACATACATCCATGTTGTGTGGACCCCACTAGTGCTTGAGACTGACAGAAATGCCTTCAATTGAAGTGCTAAATACTCTATTATTGCAAGCACAATGTCGCATCCATACTCCGTACAAAGCGACACAATCAGCCACATTTTCTCGTTATTTGTTATGCGATGTTTACAGTGACGTTTCCGCGATATCACGTGTTAATTAATTATTGTCATAACAAAATGTCTATGCTTAACGTTCACTTCAGCCTTAAAGTAATTATCATTCTTAAGCATTGGCTTCTGAAAACTAATGGAAAAATACTATAGAAAATGAAGTGGATATAATTATGTTGTAATAACCTGTCGGAACATAATCGTTAGTTGCAATGTCTAATCACTCCCCTGCATGGTGCAATTTAACATGCAGTGCTAAAATTATTGATGCGCGGAATCGCGAATTTGCTCTAATGCGAACATTTTCCAGTCTGGTTCTCGTGGGATCTCGCGGGATGTGGTATGTTACGCGTCATTAAGGACGATGTATTGGCCGATGCACTACTAACACACTGGGATATGGTCAGATCACGCAAATTCAATTAATTCACGCAGTTTTTCATCGCTCCCGCGTGGCGATCTCAGCAGGATTTCAACATATAATGGCCGATTCGAAATAACGGTCATCACGTGAACATACCACGTGACCATTATCTAAGGGACAGAAGCCTTTCATGGCACATTTGAAATAATTTCCATTAAGATTAATGGGGGGAATTTCAACTCGAATCTCTACAGCCAAATCCCGGATGATTACCACAACAATTTAACGTATTCCCGGGACTCAATTCAATTGATTGAACACACGAATGTGGCAGACGACAGACGGGTCGTGTCGTGTTTGATGGCAACATCGCCAGGTATATCTGTGTACACGGGTCGTGTCGTGTTTAATGGGAACATCGCCAGGTATATATGTGTACACGGGTCGTATCATGTTTAATGGGAACATCGCCAGGTATATCTGTGCAGACGGGTCGTGTCGTGTTTAATAGGAACATCGCCAGGTATATATGTGTACACGGGTCGTATCATGTTTAATGGGAACATCGCCAGGTATATCTGTGCAGACGGGTCGTGTCGTGTTTAATGGGAACATCGCCAGGTATATATGTGTACACGGGTCGTATCATGTTTAATGGGAACATCGCCAGGTATATCTGTGTACACGGGTCGTGTCGTGTTTAATGGGAACATCGCCAGGTATATCTGTGTACGCGGGTCGTGTCGTGTTTAATAGGAACATCACCATGTTTATATGTGCATACGGGTCGTATCATGTTTAATGGGAACATCGCCAGGTATATCTGTGCAGACGGGTCGTGTCGTGTTTAATAGGAACATCACCAGGTGTATCAAAGGTGTCGTGTGCATGTTTAGTAGGAACATCGCCAGGTATATCTGTTCAGACGGGTCGTGTTTAATATATAGGAACATCACCAGGTGTATCAAAGGTTTCGTGTGTTTTTAGTAGGAACATCGCCAGGTATATCTGTGCAGACTGGTCGTGTCGTGTTTAATAGGAACATCACCATGTTTATATGTGCATACGGGTCGTATCATGTTTAATGGGAACATCGCCAGGTATATATGTGTACACGGGTCGTGTCGTGTTTAATGGGAACATCGCCAGGTATATATATGTGTACACGGGTCGTGTCGTGTTTAATGGGAACATCGCCAGGTATATATGTGTACACGGGTCGTGTCGTGTTTAATGGGAACATCGCCAGGTATATCTGTGTACACGGGTCGTGTCGTGTTTAATAGGAACATCACCATGTTTATATGTGCATACGGGTCGTATCATGTTTAATGGGAACATCGCTAGGTATATCTGTGCAGACGGGTCGTGTCGTGTTTAATAGGAACATCACCAGGTGTATCAAAGGTGTCGTGTGCATGTTTAGTAGGAACATCGCCAGGTATATCTGTGCAGACGGGTCGTGTTTAATATATAGGAACATCACCAGGTGTATCAAAGGTGCCGTGTGTTTTTAGTAGGAACATCGCCAGGTATATCTGTGCAGACTGGTCGTGTCGTGTTTAATAGGAACATCACCATGCATGTTTATATGTGCATACGGGTAGTATCATGTTTAATGGGAACATCGCCAGGTATATATGTGTACACGGGTCGTGTCGTGTTTAATGGGAACATCGCCAGGTATATATGTGTACACGGGTCGTGTCGTGTTTAATGGGAACATCGCCAGGTATATATGTGTACACGGGTCGTGTCGTGTTTAATGGGAACATCGCCAGGTATATATGTGTACACGGGTCGTGTCGTGTTTAATGGGAACATCGCCAGGTATATCTGTGTACACGGGTCGTGTCGTGTTTAATGGGTATCGAGATGTATATATACATGTGCACACGGGTCGTGTCGTGTTTAATGGGATGTGTTGATGGGTGCTTAGGTGTCAAGGCGTCAAAACTAGACGACAGATAAATAAAAGTGCAGACAGAACACTAGTTATTGAGGGAAATGTTTAGATAATACGTTCTGTATTATGAATATTGGAAGTACATGTACATGTTTGTGAAATCTACTCATTCTCATCCGAAACGAAAAGTAGATGAATCGACTTATCAGTCGGCAAGATCGTGTCACTACAATCAGTTGAACATAGGAAGCCCCCCTCTAAACATTCAAACATACGCAAATACAAGACAGAGAGCCTGTGTATATGGTGGAGTGAAACTTCTCTGGTGCCTGTAACTATTAGTAAATGTATAATTATTTAATTAATAGAGCTTGGGGTTGAATATATGCGCAATATATATTATGTCCCAATGCAGGCCGATCACGTCACCGTCGAAGCCGCGGAACCAGGTCTGGACACGCCGATTGCCAATACGAGTTAGTAACTACATCACTCATAGTGAGGCCTCCGTTTCTCAACATGCCGATAATCATCCCGAGATGCCGGACAGAGCGCCGTATGATGCTGCGGAAGTAAAACTGATCGTACTATCGCGGGATGAAAACTAAAGCGCCCACCGACGTTTATAGAGAGCCGATTTCTGGTGGTTGTAGGGGGCATACAATAGAGTGCAACACAATCAGGATAAAATCGATGAATTATGAATACGAATTTAAGATGATATCTCTTATGACAATTTTCATAAACTGCATACCGTTAGTGCAATTTTGCAGAGACTGTGTATATATGTATGTCACACTAACAACAAGAAATGCTGATTAAAGTTGTGCTAGGGCTTTTGACACTTTTATAAAAATCATTGAATGATTTACATTACCTTTCAGCTTTCGATATACAAAATGTAATTACTATTGAAGCGACATGCCTGCGTTCACAAAAGTGGCAGTTCTAGCAAACGATATACGTATGTTTAATTGTAGGCCTACTTCAATGCATTTGTATAAGGTTTGTTACATGTATATTAAGATAACGTTAATCTTTAGTTGGTAATACTTGACTGCAATACTCTTATAGCTCCAACTACTCAAATCAAATGACACTTGTATCCACATTCTGAAATACGAAATACTGAAATACTAAAGACTCAGTGCCGTTCCATGAGGACAAAGTGCAACTTAACTGTTGGTGTGTCTAAACTAATCGCGGTGTTATTGCCTAGCATTAATACTTCTTCTCTTGTACATATTTAGTGGTGTACATGTAGCGTTTGACTGTGTTGCTTCTAAATGCCTGTTTAATCCTTCAATTGCATACTTTTATTGTAGATATATGATTTAAGTTAATTTAATTTCGCAGTAGTTCAAGTTATTGACCGCCCCATGTTTAAACATTCGACTTTTCTTGTAGATATTCTGAAGATAGCCACAGACCGTCCAATGTTTTTACATGTTAATTTCTTTCTTGTAGATCTCCTGAGGTTTGTGGTGGTTGACGAGACGGACCCCCCCCCCCCCCCCCCCCCCCCCCCCCCCCCATGTTTACACCTTCACTTTTCTTGTATAGATATCCTGAGATTTTAGTGGTTGAAACCACGGACCGCCCCATGTTTAAACTTTCGCTTTTTTCTTGTCGATATCCTGAGTTTCGCCACAGTGGTTGAATCCGCCTACCTTCCAATGGTTAAATATTCCCATTTTCTTGTATATATCCGACTGTTCACAGTTGTTGAAGCTACGGACCGCCCCATGTAATCCACTTAAGATTTATTTATATCTCCTGAGGTTCGTAGTTGTTCAAGCCAACTACCGCTCCATGTTTAACCCTCCACTGTTCTTGTAGATAGTACTGAGGTTCGCCACAGTAGTTGAAGCCACCAACCCTCCCATGTTTAACCCTCCACTTTTTCTTGTAGATATACTGAGTTTCGCCACAGTGGTTGAAGCCACCGACCGTCCCATGTTTAACCTTTCGCTTTTTCTTGCAGATATTCTGAGTTTCGCCACAGTGGTTGAAGCCACCAACCGTCCCATGTTTAACCCTTCGCCGACCAACTTCTCATTCCTCGATGGAGATACTGCCGTCTTACTATGCTCGGTGGAGAATCTGCGCGGGCGTACGGTGAGTTGCGTATATATACTCGCTATAGAAACGCTGGAACCAGATGCAGATACATACTTTAATTGATTTAATGACTCAATATCACACCACAGTATACTAAATTCGATTATACAAACAGAAACATATATTATACAAGGAAAGCTATATATAAGAAATAAATACACTGCGCATCGGCGTGTATAGTAGAATTTGACCAAAAAGAAACTGATTGTAGGACGACGCGAAGCGGAGTCCTACTATCAGTTTATGTGGTCAAATTATACTATAAACGCCGATGCGCAGTATATTTATTTTTTTGTAATTCGTCTATATATGTTTTGGTCGAAATTATAGTGACATAAGTTCAACCTGCTATATAATAGCCCAGTTTCTAGCTCTGCGTGGTATGATTTTCCACCAAACAGTTCTTCTCTTAGAACTGTAACGTCAAACATGACGTCACTATTGAACGGCGACCCATTTTCATTGCCTTTTTTGGCAAAACAAATTCAGTTAAGACTTATTTTTGTTCTATCTTAAATATAATTCAGTATATTACAGTACGGAGTCATTATATGTCTCTTTCTTCAGTCTATATAGCATAACATTAACCAATGCCCGCGTGGTTTGACTTCTGAAAGTTTGAGGCGTTGGCAGCATTTCACTGATTGTACCACATTTTTTTGGGTGGTACAATTCAGAATATCTAGAATTGTACCACCAAACGACGGTCGTGTCTCCATGGAAATACAGGATACTAACCAATCAGGACGAGCCTTGTGTGTAGGTTTAGGCAAGGTCGTATTACAAATACAAATGTACCATAATACAACGGCGGTTAAGTCGGTGTGCTTCGCGGAGCAGAAGCTGGTCCATTATTCCCATATAGTAAAATCTAAGTATAAACCATCATCATCGCCATCGTCGACGTTTCCTTCGTAATCGTCATCATCATCATCATCGTCTTCTTCGTCATATCAGCATCAGCATCGTTATCGTCATCGTCATAGTTGTCATCGTCAACACCAGTATCATCGTTGTCATCTCTTCATTATCGTCATCCTAATCATGAGCATCACCATCGTCGTCGTCGTCTGCGCATGACTTAGATTTGCTTGGAGTTATTTCGGGAGGTTCGCTCATTTGGGTTTAACCCTTTACCCAACAGAAGGGCCCTGTGCCAATGCATTCTCTTATATATGCGAGTCGACCATAGGTCGCCTCGCATATATAAGAGAATGCATTGGCTTAACACATTAAAAATTATAAAATTGTTAAAGAATGTAAGAAAAAATGGTAAAAAGTGTTAGGCCAATGCATTCTCTTATATATGCGAGGCGACCTATGGTCGACTCGCATATATAAGAGAATGCATTGGCACAGGGCATAACTGTAACTATCACAATGTGGTCAAGGAGCCGGTTCCAATGATATCCATATTGGTATGGTTCTATTGAGACAGACCGAAGATATTTTAGGCTGTTCAAGCTTTATTTGGCCGGTTTTGGCCGGTTTGTTGGGTAAAGGGTTAATAGAAATCGCTAAATTTTAATTGTTTCATTATTTCATCGTCATTACAATTCAAACTACTATAATGACGTACACCCTCTACATTCACATAATTAGCGCCCACGGTAATCAGTACAAATCGCCATACCACTTACACGAACGTGCCCGATGTCCACCAACCAACAACTGTAACCACCACTTCAAACACCTACGTCACTTCAAGACGATCATGTTCACGCGCTTGCTGGGAGTTTTGGAATTTTAACAATGGCTGCGGACACACGTATCACAGTAGCGATGGCATAGTAGGTGTGGCAATTTTTTATGGTGGAGTTTGGTGACAATTGGTTGTCACAATTAATATGCCATAGCAAGCTATGTCGCCCGCTGCATATTCGCACAATGAGTCATCCAAAGTTCGTTATAATCAGCCTTTTTCTTGTTTTTGGTCCTTGTATAGTTCGCTTTGATTATTCCAAATACTTTCTGGCAGATGCATTTACTACAACAGTTCCAACACAGCTTCATCGGCCCACATGATAATATTAGCAGAATTATACGTAGAATTAAACGTCGCAAAATAAAAAACGCAATTGGGGAACTGTCTTAATACGCATGAAATTAATATAAGTGGATAAACATTAATTGTGATCATATCAACAAA
This sequence comes from Siphonodentalium dalli, assembly GCA_032622095.1. Lineage (NCBI taxonomy): Eukaryota > Metazoa > Mollusca > Scaphopoda > Gadilida > Siphonodentaliidae > Siphonodentalium > Siphonodentalium dalli. The sequence continues at coordinate 236,210,835 of CP136063.1, forward strand.
ACGTACTACGTGCATGATATGTGAGTGAATGAGGGATTGCCACGGTCAAACACAATTCTGGACGATTGATCGTGCAATTATATATATCGTAGAGAATACAATGTAGCAAAACGTAATGAGTAGATATCAACCTTGGTGAAACGCAATGGGTTAATTGGTCCATTCGACTCATTGTGCGGAAACTCAGCGGGCAACATTACTAGCTATGGCACAGAAATATGACGACCAATTGTCACCAAACTGTACAATAATAAATTGTCACACCTACTATGCCATCGCTATTGTGGTACGTGTGTCCGCAGCCAATGTGTTACCACTCTGGTCATACGTGAACTCACACACTGGGTGAGAAGACTCGCACAACGGGACAATGTTGCGATATTTTTGTCGACACATCTCAGAAAGTTTGGTGAGTATTAAACAAATAAAACTTTTCTTTCCTACCAGATGCGTTTGGGACATTTGGGAGATAACCTTCTATGGAATGTATTCTTCATTTACCTAAATGTGTTATATTTGTGAACAAACATAATTATTCGAAATACTACAATCTAATTTCATTCATTTCTCTCTCTTTTACAATTTCCGTCGTTTATAGAGGGCTTTCCAGTCACTCTATCAGTGAGTAGTTAGCATATCATTTGATAGATTAACATCTTGGCATTCTCACATGTGAAAAACAGTTGTTTTAACAAGATGAAACCTGGGCAAATAGTGTGTGTTTTGAAACTCGGTATTCTCGTGCCGCAAACCCCGCAACGGGGTTGAATAGCACGCTCTTAGTGCTGGACGCAGGAAATACAACATTTTTCATTGTCGCATACGTAATTTTTGCAGTGAACTCCGATGTGATATGTTCAATAATTATATCGCTGACAGCCCCGCATGCTCATGTGGAAATAGATCTGAAGACGCATATCACTATTTCTTCATGTGCCCATTGTACCAACGTGAGCGCTCAGTTCTCTTTGAGAAACTAGACCGCGTAAATCTCAAAGTAAGCCATATTTCAGAACTCATGTGTGGATTACCTTATCTCTCGTCCCAACAAAATATGAAACTATTTTCCATCACACAGCAATATATTGCAGCGACTAAGCGTTTTGACCCCTAATGATTATATTTATCTTATTTGCGAATCTATACTTGCATGCTTCCGGAATTTCAACTTTTACCTCACAAGTGGACAAACCCCCCATTCAAACATCTCATTCTGATTTATCATCTGTATTGCCTTCCAGAGCACAACAATAACAAAATAGAGAACGAATCAAGTGTACCATTATATTTTACAACCAACACAAAAGTGCTTAGAATAGATAATATATTGGCACTTGTCAATCATTCCAACATTAATAAAATAGTGACATTCTTCAAATACAAATTTTCTCACAGATAAGAAGCAATCTCATGTTGGATCATCTCTGGAAGGCGCTACACATTATATCTCCCATAACTTCTCACCATGTAAATAAGTTTGTACCGTCATCTTGATCACATGTGTGTTAAAATATTGTATTAGGAGAGGGGCTTCATAAGTTGCAAAAACTTGTGCCCCAATCCCTTTTGTATATTTTGCAAATAAAATATGTTTCAAGTCTTAGTGTGATCGAATTGTGTATGCACCAAGTACACTAGGGGGAGATAGCTCAACAATCTGCTTGCTGTTAGACCATCTTCCCCTTTTCTATTCTACTCATGTTTCCATCATCAAAATGTTGTTCATCATAAATGTAATATTAATTGGGGCAAATAAATATTGTTTAAATCAAGTACATCGGGTAAATATTGATGTGGAACTTAAAATTGTTATTATGACACGTCACGTCTGAAAGTTGTGTAGCCTCAACCATTGTAATAAATTACATTTATGCAGGTATACCATTTAACAACTGAGTATATCTGTGCATCTAAGTCAATGCATGCAGGAATAAAAAAAAAAATTAAAAAAAAATTAAAAAAAGTTAGAGTTGTGTTGGGGTGCTAATTTTGGGTAATTATTTTTGTCTTTATGTGCATGTGTGTATCTACAACTATACTTCGTATTATATTGAAGATTGATGGAAGTCGAGCCATAAAGATGTCGCCATTGTTCGACGACATTCACCACCCAAACAACCCACAATCGACCACACGTGTTCCACCCACCCTGACAAGGAACTATGGTAATTGCAGTATCACTTCAATGAAAATACCGGAAAGATTGGTTATTTGAAGAGGAAACACCCTGGATTAATTCCAGACGTTTTAAAGAAGGAGAAACAGCGTTTGGTTGTCCATGGCGATAATGGATTAGTTATCGAGGAATGTGATGAACAAAACGTCGAAAAGGTGTGTGACTAAACACCGCCCGGACCAGCCCGGCCCACAAATGCCTGGCAATTAACCGCCATCGACTATTATGTTTACCCATAACGACGCTGACAGCCCGGACCAGCCCGGACCAGTCCGGACCCCCCATATGGACTATATGAGTGATTTTAAGGCCAATATAAGTGCAGGGGTGTCATGGAAACCCACTCAGGGTCGCTATTAACCCTCAAAATCCCGGACCGCCCCTGCTGTGTGCAGGTGTGATTTTAGTATTCATATATGTGCGAGTGTGTTAATGAAATCCAAATACGCGCGGAGAGTGGTCAAGGTCAAACGGAAGTGCCGTTTATTAACCCCTAAACTTCCCAGATTCAGCCAGAATTACAAAATTGCGCCCCCAATAAACAAACTCACAGCCCGGACCCCCTTAATGTCCTCGAAATTCTAATAACTGCTTATATATGTGTTGTGGAACTACCCTCGACTACACTCACGAGGATACAAGGGCGAGTCGCCCACAAATGCCTGGCAATTAACCCCCAAAATTCCGCCATCGACGATTATGTTTACCCGGACCCCCTTAATGTCCTCGTACTTCTAATAACTCCTTACATATGTGTTGTGGAACTACCCTCGACTACACTCACGAAGATATAAGGGCGGTCCGGGCTGTTAGCTTGTTCATTTCGCGGCGAACATTTTCGCCGATGCCGGCATTTTGAGGGTTAATAGCGACCCTGAGTGGGTTTCCATGACACCCCTGCACTTATATTGCCCTTAAAATCACTCATATAGTCCATATGGGGGGACCGGGCTGGCCCGGGCTGGTCCGGGCGGTGTTTAGTCACACCGTCGAAAAGCTTCAGCAGTACACGGAGAAGTTCCTCACGGGAAGTCTGAACACATATTGAAACACATCAATTCATGGAGTATATATCTCTGGAATTATGTCCCCTTTATCTGACTAATTGGAATAATTCAACCACGAGGACATGTTCATCGCGTTTCTAAGTTCAGAAATAGCAATACATGTTATTCCTGGATATTGTTGGATGGATCGAATGTCAACTACTTTCCAAGTGCGATACAATCCTGCAAAGATACCGTCCTGGCAAATAGGCTTCAGGTCTTTTCATGGTAAATTCATCAGGTGCATGTCCGACACAGTTCGAGGCCTGGATTAAAAATTATGCAAATTATGTTCAATAATAGCAAATGTCAACTTATTGCGTGAGCGAATGCGTTCCGTATTAGTTGGATGTATTTTTAACAACGTTAGGCCTTTCAATTCGCAAATATCATGATCAGTATTCAGTTAACAGAACATAACATCGCGAAATTAACCTAGGCGCGTGGTTCCAAAACCCGGTGTGCTTGGTTAAAACGCTTTCAGCTAACCCGTTGTGTGAGTTCCTGTCGAGAACCAACCCCCGGATTTCGTGGGATAACCTGTTTCACAGATTTGCTGTGTATGCGCATATCGCGGGAGATATTTGTGCTGTACGGTGAGCGTGCATGATATGTTGCTTCCAGGTAACAGACTGATGACTGCGTGGAGACCCATTCATCTAGAACATTTACACACGCCTGGGAAATATGTGATACAAATCTCACCATTATATTTAACTGCGTTGATTAGATACCGACGTTTTTTCTATTGTTCACTAGAAACATAATCTACCTGCAATATGAGCTGGCAAACTTTTTGAAAAGTAGCAATTTGTATCTACGACGGATTTCGACGAAATTTGATACCTAGGGGTAATTTTGTCCGGGGAGTGCTTTGGACGGGTCAAATCGTGACCCCGACCTGACCTTGACCTTCAAAATTGTCAATTCAAGGTCAAATCGCGCATTTCGACGGATTTCGACGATAGGGATACTTTTGTCCGGGGAGTGTTTTGGACGGGTCAAATCGTGACCTCGACCTGACCTTCACCTTCAAAATGGTCAATTCAAGGTCAAATCGCGCCTTTCGAAGGATTTCGACGAAATTTGATACCTAAGGGTGTTTTTGTCCGGGGAGGGTTTTGGACGGGTCAAATCGTGACCTCGACCTGACCTTGACCTTCAAAATGGTAAATTCAAGGTCAAATCGCGCCTTTCGACGGATGAAAGTAGAGGGGAAACAGCCCGGACGAAGTCGGGTCACCCTGCTAGTAGGTATATATACTAATGTTTTCACCTACCAGCTGTCATCGTGTCCCATTGTGCGACGTCCTTACCAGGACCATGCAGGTGTGTGAGTTCACGCATGACCAGCGTGGTTATACTTACAATTGTTTTGGCAGTTTTGAAAAGTTGTTCATGTTATTAATGTTCTATTAAAATGTTCTATATGATTATAAGGAATGACTTGAAGATCGATTGGGGCCATTGGATTTTGACCGGCAGATTCAATTTCAATTATTTATTTATTCACTCAAATCGTCAAATATGACACAATAGAGCGTGGTGGAATACAGTGCATATAATTTCTGTGCAAATTACCACAGTGGTGCGCGGTGAAAATTACACATATTATAATAATACAGTTGATTGAGAACAGCCCATGTTTGTGCAAATGTCGGCTTTTAATGTATTATGTATATAGTATGCCTCAGGAGTTTTTGAATAAAATCAGGACCCGTCTAATGAAAAGAGATAGGTTTTTCAAGGTTTTACGTCGTTTACAGTTAAAACGTTCGCTTAATTTGGTGGTATTTGGTCGACAATAATAATATTTGTGGATGTATTTGACTCGCATGTCTTTTTTGGATTTCGACTGGCAGAGTAATTAAACGAAGTACGCGTGAATCCCATCGGGATTAACACATTTTGTTTAATTACTCCGCCGGTCAAAATCCAATGACCCCCAATCGATATTGAAGTCATTTCTTAATTACTCTCCAATTCCCAACTGTTGTTGCAGGCATGCAATTCTAAACTTTTTTGTTTAACCACAATTAATTTACTCAAAGAATATTGGAGGACAAGTTCCCAACTACTGACATTTAACTACTGTCATTTAACTAATGACATTTAACTACTGACATTTAACTACTGATATCTAACTACTGACATTTAACTACTGACATTTAACTACTGATATCTAACTACTGACATTTAACTACTGACATTTAACTACTGGTTTCTAACTACTGACATTTAACTACTGACATCTAACTACTGACATCTAACTACTGACATCTAACTACTGACATTTTCTACTGACATTTAACTACTGACATTTTCTACTGACATGTAACTACTGACATTTAACTACTGACATTTAACTACTGACATTTAACTACTGATATCTAACTACTGACATTTAACTACTGACATCTAACTACTGACATCTAACTACTGACATTTTCTACTGACATTTAACTACTGACATTTAACTACTGACATTTAACTACTGACATTTAACTACTGACATCTAACTACTGACATTTAACTACTGACATTTTATACTGACATTTAACTACTGACATTTAACTACTGATATCTACCTACTGACATTTAACTACTGACATCTAACTACTGACATCTAACTACTGACATTTAACTACTGACATTTAACTACTGACATTTTCTACTGACATTTAACTACTGACATTTAACTACTGACATTTAACTACTGACATTTAACTACTGATATCTAACTACTGACATTTAACTACTGACATTTAACTACTGATATCTAACTACTGACATTTAACTACTGACATCTAACTACTGACATCTAACTATTGACATTTTCTACTGACATTTAACTACTGACATTTAACTACTGACATTTAACTGCTGACATTTAACTACTGATATTTAACTACTGACATTTAACTGCTGACATTAGAAACATTTAACTACTGACATTTAACTACTGACATTTAACTACTGACATTTAACTACTGACATCTAACTACTGAATTCTAAATACTGACATCTAACTACTGACATTTAACTACTGACATTTAACTACTGACATTTAACTACTGACATTTAACTACTGACATTTAACTTCTGTCATTTAACTACTGACATTTAACTACTGACATTTAACTACTGACATTTAACTACTGACATTTAACTGCTGACATTAAACTACTGACATTTAACTACTGACATTTAACTACTGACATCTAACTACTGACATTTAATTAGACATTTAACTACTGACATTTTGACGACATTTGGGGAGGCTAAGATCCCAAACTCTTCCCTGTCATGGCAGATTAGTGCTTTATATGACGGGTGTTTTAATTGTTAATTTCATAGTTTCTTCTATATTCATTTAGCCGATCATATATGCCTGATCGTGAGGCTGGTCTTCTTTCCGAAAACTACCCCTAGATTTTGGCACTTGTCTGCTTGCACCTTCTATGGTTTGGAAATGCGGGTATGTGACGCCATATATTACCCACCGCATCCATACAGTCGTATATATATATGCGCGTCGACCATAGGTCGCCTCGCATATATAAGAAAATGCATTGGCCTAACAATTTTTTATCATTTTTTTTAAATAAATGTTTCTTACAATTTTTAGGACATAAAATAAAAAACGTCCATTACCCTGCAGGGAGCCCCACACATATATAGAATCATATAGAAGAGTGTCGTCTGCTCATGTTTGTCTGGGGCTCTGTATGGGTGAAATTATAAAATTGTTAAAGAATACAAGAAAAAATTATTAAAATTGTAAAAAAATTGTTAGGCCAATGCATTCTCTTATATATGCGAGGCGACTTATGGTCGACTCGCATATATAAGAGAATGCATTGGCACAGGGTAAAAAAAAATCCCGACTTACGACTGGATTTTATATGGCGGGTCACATATATTACACACCGCATCCATACAGTTGAGTGTTTATGTCCTTTAGTTAGTCTTCGTTTAAATTGTTAATCTCTTTGTTTAAAATTGTTCTACACTTGGTCGACTTAAAACGCATCGTGCTACTCGTTTTCCCCGGAGAACTACTCCTTTTTGCGTTTGTCTGCCCGCACCGTCAAGGGCTGGACATTTTCCGACTGCCTGAAAAGTCTAAAACTGTAACCGTATGTACAGAAATACTAGAATCTTGCATGGTCTAAAACAATATATTCTGCAATAACTATTCGACTGAAGATTGATCTGCCATAACATCTCAAACAACTGCTTTTAAAATCGTAACTTATTGCTGGTCTCTTAATTACCGACTGATGTTGTTTCAGGCATATTGTATCCCACTGTGGAAACTTGTGATTAAGATTGAGTGGAGAGGAACCGCAAATCCATGTCATTACGTCCCTGTAATTCAGTGCTTGTATTCTTTTGGTCTGTTATTGAATTCTTAATCTCCGGTTGGAAAATGCGTGTATGAGACGCCTAGCCACAAATGTCACTGAAATTCAGTATATATGCAGTCCTTTATATAGTCAACGCTTAAATTGTTAATATTTAAGTTTGTTCTAAGTACACTTGGCCGACTTACGACTCATCGCGAGACTAGATTTCGTTCAGAGAACTACTCATTTTGTTTGCTGCCGCACCGTATATATGGTTGGTAAATGCGGACCACGGATGTGTGAGAACCCCCACGTCTCTGCAGTTAAGTGCTTACATGCATATGTCCTTTATTCTGTCTGCGTTTAAATCGTTATATAATCTCTTAGTTTGTTCTACACTTATCCGACACAATTCATCGCTAGACTTGTTTTCGTTCGGAGAACTACTCCTTTTGTCGGTTGTCTGCTCCCATCTTATATACGGTTGGAAAACCGGACGTGAGACGCCCTAACCCCTCACGCCCCTAATCTCTTAGTTTGTTTTATGCTTATCCGACTTATATACGCATTACATGTATAACGTACTGCTCGTGTATTACTCCGTGTTTTGGAAAATGAGTGTGCGAGACGCCCTACAAACCCCACGTCGTTACGGTTCAGTGCTTACGTTCTCTTATAGTGCATATGTAGGGTCTGCGTTTAAATTGTTAATCTCTTCGTTTGTTCTACACTTATCAGGCTTACGCATTATCGTCTGACTCGATTTCTTTAGGAGAACTACTCCTTTGGGCGATTGTCTGCTCTAAGATCAGATATCTTGAGAGTAAAAAGGCAACACAATTACGAAATTGATTAGAACGAACACAGAGCTGACGCGCGGAATCAGTCGAACTAATATTTATAATTGAATGAATGTATTCCTCCGAGGGATGTGATGCGGTCGATATAGTCTCACGAGTGTTGAATAAATATGGATAAAATCTTATTACGCTCGAAACATTTATATCGAGAGGTATGCCCGGGGGACGGGACAGACAGTCGTTTCCAATGCTGTGTCAGATTATATCAGGATGAGCCACGTTTCGGTCACGCACGCCGACATATTTCATTCCACCATTTTAATTCATCGCACTCGGACTATTTATCGATTTGACACCATAAAATTACTATTTGTAGTTGTTCTATACTATAAAATAATTAAATCGTACCCATGAGCCCATTAATAGAATGTTTTGATGGATAGTTATGACTTTATTAGTTTTAACACGCTTTGACTTTTGCCAGTAATAAAGAGAGCCCATGCTTTGGATACCCAACACGCGAGAGAGCGTTCTCAATTGTACTGTACTCTTTTTCGACATGTTACTTATTGATGTTTTTTGTGGATTTTCAATATATAGAATGGTTTAATTCAGGCCTAAGTCGCCCATATAGTTACATATTCGACATTGTAATAAATCGGTTTATATATAAAGGACACTATTCTGTTCCTGTGTCAAACGAATGATGATGATGACAAAAACGTTCTTTATTATATACCGATTTGTAAGGGACGATCACTGGAAATTTTGCCCGGCTGACAATAACTCAAACGCGTTAAAACGTTCTCTTTTTAAAGTTGATATATTGATATCAAGACCTCCTATTAATTGGATCGTGCATGCTGGGTCCGGTATATAATTATTTTCTGGTACAGAAGACGTACATATGGTCCGTTTATGGTATCAAATCCGACAGGGAATCTTTTATCATCATGATCGTTGTGGCTAGCAATTGGGACTCTCTGGTGCTCTATATATGCCATACCGCATGGGTCAGTCCGCTGAGGATATAGGATGACCAACAGTAGAATATGTAAATACTTTCGGTCAAAACTTTGGTCTGATATGGTCATAAGTTAGAATTGTTTCCAGTTGGAACGCTTAAAGTGCCAGTTGGAAACTTCCAATGCAATGAAATTTTACAAACCTGGGAGCTTGCTCTGGTTCAATGTGGTGCAGTTGGAAAATTTAAGGTGTACACCCCCTCCCCCAACGGAGACACAGACCCTATAGCCACGTCGCTGTGTGTATTATCCAACCTGCATGCTCTCGGACCCTTTATAATACAGGGCAGACGAGAGAGGTCAGACGGGTGATATATACATGTACAATGATCTCTGCCTCAAGTGTGTGCTGATTGCATTTTGTCGTTCGTTGTTATTGCTCGCGTCGCACTTGTGCTGAATTGGATGTCACAGGAAGCGACAGACCACGAAGTTATTGTTCATTTCGCGATTGAATTCCACACTGAGCTAAAAGACCCCGTTTTCCCACACGTCACATCAGTTTGCAATTTGTTAAAATGTCTAATATAGTAATATATAATTGTACATGCATATGAATGCCCCGCGGTGGCTCAGTTCGCGTAACATCCGTGCAGCATCAGATCACCATATAAGCAGATCGCGACGGCGAAGCTGTTTCTAAGTCTGGTAAGCGCGGATTTATGATCTACTCGAAGGCAATGCATGTAACCACCCTGGTCAAGTGGTACTGCAAATGTGCTATGATGCTGGTTGGTCCACAGGAGCTTGGAATTTGGTCAAAACCTCCTGTGGTTGGTCCTGCTGAATTGCTATGAGGGCAATATGATGCTGTTAAGAAAAAGAACCGTTCTTATTTCTAAAGTTGTCATTTTTGTGGTGTTTGGCTAATCGGAGGGATTTGAGAAAACCGCAGCGTCTGTATGAAATATTCAAGAACATATATATTTTTGAAAATTGAATAATGGCTGCGCTGGTGTTTGTAAAACGACATGAATAGCCAAATTGAGTCGATTTTCAACAACTAATACAATTAGTATTACAAATATTTCGCAAAATATATGTTTCTCGAATATTTGATACAAATAATGGCTTTTCCTTGATATGCTCGAAAAGAGATTATTCGAAAACCACAAAAATGACAACTTTAGAAAAAATAACGGTACTTTTACTTAACAGCACCAGTTTGCCCCAACAGTATCATAGCAATTCAGCAGGACCCAACCGCATCATAGCACATTTGCAGTACCACTTGACCAGGGGTGGTAACCTGATTCGTGTGTCTGTGCAATGATGTGAGTTGCTTTCTGGGGATCGGTCGTTTTCACGCCCCACGGAAATTAAGAGGGTGGTAAAGTGGCAACATTCGCGTTACGCACCAATCCCTTACAAACCACCGACCAGACCAATGCGCTGCTGACTCAGGGGCCCGACCTCAGTAGATTAATTATTGCGCTAAGCTATTATCACCGGTGCAAGGCGCTGTATGTACAAGGATAGACTAGAAGAAAGCAGTTAATGTGGGTTTATCACTTATGGTGAATCAAAGTAAAGAGATGTTTGAACAATAATTACTTTATTACCTCCAAAAGTGGAGATGTGAATATATATTAAACTGTTGAATTCCAGGTAATTTTTCTATTTCACATCGCAAGTTCATATAGTACCGTTATGGAGAAAATTCAATTTAATGACCTCAATATCATTATTCATAGGTAGAATGGATATATAAATATATTAAAGTGGCATACATGATACATATGGGATTGGTTTGCGCCTCGGAAAAGGTACCTGAGTGATTTCGAAGTTTGTAAGGGAATTATTCCATAACATTTGCAGCGATCCTTTACTAAATATCAAGACTAATATATAAATATACATTTCCGAGCTGATCGATCTCAGGTCGGGCATCTGAGTGATTTCTGTACTTCGTAAGGGAAATATTCCGTAATTGTGACAGGCATCCAACCTCACATCGGAAAATTGTATATTTATCTATTAAGGTCATAAATATTTTATAAACGAACGCTATCGATATCACGGGATAAATCCCTTACAAATGTCAGAATCCGTCAGGTATCCAACCTCAACTAGGAAACCGTATATTTATCTATTAAACTCTAAATATGTTGAATGCTAAGGAACGCTATCCAAATTAAGAAACAATTCCCTTATACAACCTTCTGAAATCACTCAGGTGCCCGACCTCACTTAGAAATATCATATATTTATCTATTAAATTCTTCATATTTTGTAAAGGAAAAAACAAAAGTTAAAAAACAATTCCCTTACAAACTTCTGAAATCACTCATATATACAGGTGCCCGAGCTCACCTACGAAAATAGTATATTTATTTATTAAAGTCTTCATATTTTATAAAGGAACGCTATCAAAATTAAGAAACAATACCCTTACAACGTCTGAAATCACTCAAGTACCCGACCTCACCTAGGAAAATCGTATATTTATCTATTAAAGTCTTCATATTTTCTAACGGAATGCAATAAAAAATAAGAAACAATTCCCTTAAAAACTTCTGAAATCACTCAGGTGCCCGACCTCACCTACGAAAATAGTATATTTATTTATTAAAGTCTTCATATTTTATAAAGGAACGCTATCAAAATTAAGAAACAATACCCTTACAACCTCTGAAATCACTCAGGTGCCCGACCTCACCTATGAAAATCGTATATTTATATATTAAAGTCTTCGTATTTTGTAAAGGAATGGGGAATTCAGTGTTAAATTTTGGGAAAAGATTTATCAAATCTTACAAAGCGCAGGTGATCATGTCCTTTTTGGAATGTTTGAATACTTATCTAGTAACAACGCGAAGCGGAATTTTGATTTTCATTCCAGGTTGGATATTATTGGACGTTATTAAATAGTAGGTTACCATTTTTATCATTGTTTAAAATATTTCCATCTAATGTCACAAAACAAAACATATAATGAAAAATTTGCTTCGCGTTGTCACTATAGATTTCATATATTCCAACAACACATGCAGCATTATTATATATACGGTTTGTAAATATTGAGTAACCTAAATTGTCTTGAAAATTAACACTGAATTCCACATTTAAATGTTGCCACTTTACCTCCCTCTTTATCGTCTACGCGAACTTTTCTGCGCCATATATAATTCTGACAGTCGTGATGCACATGCACATCCTACCGTCGGAAATGACGATAAACTCCATATAAACTAATACAAATATTATCAGCGTTAAACAGACATGGCTCGTTCGAATCCCACAATTACGTATACATGATTTATAGTGTAAACATATTTATTCCAATCATAATAACATATATACTTTTGACAAAAGTTTTGACAATAAAATAGAATAATATAGTTGATCGATTGATTGGAAAGGGGATTAAACAACAAGCCAGACTGTCTAGGTAAAGTGAGCATGATTCACTTGGAGCTGATTGGTTACAATGCTGTACATATAATATTGTTTATGCCATTGCTACGCCCGTCGCCGTGGGATGTCAGACGATCTGGTGGGGGTAAGTTTCGCGTTCAGCAGTGTTTCAACGCTTTTCACGAAGTTTGCACAAATCATAGCATTATATTTACATACGAGGTGTGATTATCATTAAATCCAGCATTCTGATTGGTCGGCGCCCACGTGGCTAGTTGCAGTTATTTCTCGGTGAACGCGCAACAGCTCATAACATCAGGCTCATAACTACATCGACGCGTCATAGGTTTGGGAAAGACGAACTCATAATGTTTTGGGCGCATTTGGACTCGCGCAGGATTGACTTAATAATAATCGGGTTTCAATATAAAGAGAAATTGTTCCTGTTAACTTTTGCCAAGGGTGCTATGGTATATTTTGGGCTGGTTTTGTCACGATACACTTTTCGATTTAAATACATTTACAAAAGTGGCTTTTTCGCTAAATGTATATAAATATAAGGATTAACTGTCATGTTGACTGTTTTTATGGAGATGTAACCGTGAGGTGAGTGGTCATAACTTGTGTAAAACCCGAAACATGTCCATAAAAACAGTCCACATGACAGTTAATTCTTATATGAAAATCGGTTTGTTTTCGAAATATATGTTTGAACCGCGTTAAATATTTTAATATTTTCACGATGACTGAGTTCCTGTGATCCACACAAAAGAGCATTTTCTGATAAAATATACATGATTTGGTAAGAGGTATCTCAAAACATACCGACGTGGAATATTTCAGAACAAATTTGTCGATATTTCGCTGAAAATAACTGTTTTCTGATATTTTTCTGTAAATTTGAAATCATTTCGTTTGTGCCGTTCAAATTTTGTTATCAGCGGTCACGTAAAATTTGCACATGCAGATCATGTGAATAAAATCTAGAGCTGTCGTCACTCTGTTGTGATGGTGGTACTACATAATTTTGATGATTAAAATGAAGAGAATGCAGTGCGTGAAGTTATTAAATACACGTATATATAGTTTCATGTTAAGCCATAACGCAAATTGTTCAGGACAGCACATTATTCCGTTCCCGATTCCAGAATTTTTATGAATACAAATGGCGCGGTATGTGCTCGGGGTCTGATTTTTGTGTTCGAAGTTTTATTTTTTTATGACTTCGGTGCGTCTGTCTGTCTGTCTGTTTGTGACATTTACTGCTCGTAGAAAGGTATAGTTCATGTATTTCGATACCGGTGAAAATTCTAAAGCTAATATTATTATGTGAATTTCGGAGCGCAAACCGCCATGTGGCTGTAATATGGGTAATGGATGTATCATTACATGGGCGATATCAATCCACATAACATCCGCGGGAACGATACCTTAAACATGGTCCGGCATTGGGGCGGTCTTTAAAGATGGTACATGTAATTAAACATTATCCGGTTCAGTAGCCTGGTTCAGCCACACGTTCGTGTAACTTGTAACGTGTGTTGCCAACGAAATTCACATGACCTGTGAACGTGACCATGCATTCCGCCTACATGCACGTAAACACGGTCAACCCGTTTAGAAGTTTTGTGTCAAACGTGTAGAAATACGAAACGTGTTGCAGATAGGATTAATCCAATCTTCTGTCATCCAAGGAGAAGATCAGTCATATGGTATAGACAGCCATACGTTATTCTCGTTTATACTGCTATTAGGTTTGATCTGGATCGTGATTTACAGGCGAAAAGATCATCCGCCTCCTGGAACCTTAATTGCTTTTTACTCGCAGCGGTTTTGTCGGCATCTTTTCGTCGCTCTGGTACGAATGTAAGATTTTTTATAGTGAACTGCCAACGCTATCGAGGCATAGTATACATGTAGAGAGAGGGAGTATAATGTGTCTGCGTGAAAAGATTATGCTTTGATTGAAACCAATTAAACCTATCGGCGGTCCTATACTCTTGACATGCAGCTTGTCCATACCACAGCATTATTGTTTACACGTTCTGCTACAAGTTGGGTCGACATCTCAAAGCGCGTAGCTTTGGCGCCGTAAAATAACATGACTGTTACCGCCAAATCCACATCCATACAGTAACACACGTTATACAAGTACGCTTTGGAACTGTCTTTGTGAACTCACGCATAATGGCGACTTAACGCTCCCAAATTACTCTTTCTGTGGCTTCGGGTGTAAAAAAAATATTTGATTAGATTCAATGAACCCACTCATCAAAGATCAGAGTTATCAGATATCGATTTTTGTAATCTGTCACTTTTCACCACCTTGATTATTTGGCGGCCTGGCAAATATTCGACGAATGCCGACCGACATATACTCTCGATACCAAATTGCTTTGAACAAAATGTTGATATATACATAACTCTTTCTTGGCAATGTTAACTATAGTTGACAGTCACTGTGGTTAGCATTATTTTTGTCATTAATCGATTCTGAAGCGGTATTTCAAACATGTTGTTGTTGCTGTTGTTGGAATATGATGTTATGGGGACCATCGAATCGGATTGAGTACCTTTAATCATGAAGCCTTTGAAGTGGTCCCGATGCGAAATTTGATGACGACTGCAGTTATATTCTTTCAAAACTAAAAGTTATACAAAACCAAACATCACGTCCCTATGGAACGGAGAAAGACATTTCACGGTTATAAAGTGTAGTGCTAGATGTCAGGTTTGATGCTCTGTATGACAGAATCTGAGTTGTCCCCGGGGACTCGAGACAACCAGATTAGACTTGATGTGCGCGGATGACACTGTGTGTGATTTAGAGTCGATCAGTGCGTTTCTTTTACCCATATAAACTGACACTAGGCCTGTCGAGCGGATACGTACAGTGATTATGGAGCTATACATAAATGTACCATCCATCTTACTATCTCAGCCATCTGAGGCCCCTGATCGGCTTATAACGTAGGGTTAAGAAATTTTTCACTCAAATTTGGTGCCAACTCTTCAACAATAAAGCAGTCTTTTCAAATTGGGGCTCCTTCTAAAGCTGTCATTCGGACCTTCCGACTGACATCGTGAAGAACATACGAGCAAATTAACGGCATTGTGAAGGCTATCGGTAGCAATACTATTGCTATTATCAGAGTCTGATATAATTACATAGGCGGAGACATTTATCTTAATTTCGTTTCCCGAACACCACACAACAGGAAACGCCGTCGCCGTCTTATTACGAAACGTACGTATTCTAATGGGAGCAGAATGCTATATAGTAAGATGGTTGCTATGAGGAGAATGTTATGTAGTAAAATGGTTGTTAGGAACATAACGTTATATAATATGATGGTTGCTAAGAACACAGCGTGAAAATAAATCCCGAAAGGTTAATGGAAAAGAAACGAGTGTTGTCTGTCACTATTCGTATGGATATTCATCGATTGTGATTTGTCTCGCGAGATGTGCGTGGACTGAGGCAGACGATATACAATATATCGAGACTTTTCGCAAATCACGGATAGAGTTACGCCTACGCTATAGCTAATCGTAGTCGTAAAATTCAGGTATAGTGCCAAATAATTCGCTTCGCAAAAATATGAACGACGTTTAGAATTACTGAATATATACGACAATCAATGGGTAATCGTCCGAAGTGAGATCTTCGCTTTGCACGATCTACTAGATGAAGCACAACCCGTACAATATTCTTCTGCTCAATCTGCAGTTTGAGGATATATGCCATGGGCTTAATAGTAACAATGCATGATATGACAATACTAATTGACTTGAGTGTCTGTTTCTTTAAATTAATTTATACTATTAATAAGACATTAGAACATAATAACACAAACAAACATACACGAATAGGCCATTGCACATGTACACTCATCAGAACACACACAATAATAACGAAAGATCATACATGTGCCGGCCTGTCCGAATGATAATGGTGATATTTTCAAACAGAAACAGTCACAGTGCGAAATATATAATCCATATCTTTGACATCCCAAATCCGTTTGGTTTCATCACATTGCAGCATCGATCCGCGGCTTTGATACCCGAGCGTCTGATGGGTACCCAGACGTGATCGCGGATAGTATTTTTTTTGCGAATTACACTGTAGGGTAGAACATTTTAAGGTTAACCAAACATATATTTTTCTATCGATATACGTATGGCGCCACCAATGGCTGATAATTATGTCACAAACTAACTACCTCTAACGTCAAAAAGTGTCTATTATTTATGATAAAATCGGAAATGAGCCGGAATTTCCATTAAATGTATCGGTGTGAGAGAAAGATATGATCGCTATCCAATTGAGGAAATATTCCGCTTTACGAAAGTATGTTTTAAATCGTTGATATCATCATTCAACTTGGCGATAAATACATTCGAGGGAGCTATGTTCATTTATCAAAAACCGCATGGTCCGTTTTGGTGATACTTTCAGATTTGGGGTGATACCAGGTTCACGGGTCTGTATATGCTATAGCAAAATAATATGTTTCTGTGGGGAAAATTTCGAGCGATTGAGCGAACTCGTTTAAACAAATCGGATTGAGACGTATAATATATAAGATGATTTAGTGCCCCGTGAGAGGCGCGACGCTCCGACCAGACAATTTTAATGTGCCTATCAATCATCACCGTGACTAAATTGGTCGATTGTCTCAAACTGTCCTCCAATCCCGTGGGCAATCAGCGTCACGCATGCTTGTGAAATACATATATTTATTTTAATACTCCATTTAATTGTTAATCTGTATTAACCATTTTATACTAAAGCATCATTGATGAGTAGTTATCCCATAGGAAATGTTCAGATAATAAGTTTAACCCTTTCTATACTAAAGCATCATTGATGATTAGTTATCCCATAGGAAATATTCAGATAATAAGTTTAACCCTTTCTATACTAAAGCATCATTGATGAGTAGTTATCCCATAGGAAATGTTCAGATAATAAGTTTAACCCTTTCTACACTAAAGCATCATTGATGAGAAGTTAACCCATAGGAAATGTTCATATAGGTCGTTTTTCGAACTTAATATTTGAATATTTCCCTCATTAAATAGGACTCCTTCTCACCCGATCCGCGGAGATATTCAGAAATGAAACAAATTAAAAGACATTTTATATAAAACCTTCTACTTTTTTTTTTTGGAATAATTTATATTGACTAAATAACGGAGATATTCAGAACTGAAGAAAAAAATTAAGAGCGTTTTTTGTTTGTTTGTTGAAGAAGTAATTTTAAAGAATGACCCAAACCACCCGAAACCTCCCCAAGCCATCCACACAATAGGTGACTTTGATGGGGTGCTGTAAATTGTTTCAGAGATCTCTGTTATTTCGTCGAAACTACGTTCTATGATTTTATTGTTGTGTTATTACCCTTCCGATATTGTGTTCGTAATATGTCCAATATTAAGTTGTAAGAACTTAATGGTGGGCCCGATGCGTGTATATGTTACACACTTAAGTATCTATATATAGTAAATAATGACCATCATTAAGTATCTATATGTTATAATGCTATGCGGAAAGTTGTAGTAGGGCGCGAAGCGCCCAGGATTGTTGAAAAGATCGAGAGATCTTCTCCTTCACCCTCAAGGGGGTGTCTTCCGCGCTTTTATTTATCTTCGTCTGCTTTTATCACCTTAACACCCCTCCAAATGAAGATTAGACCGTTCTAATGGTATACTTTTATAACTGACTGGGATAATCAATTTAAGATAGAATGGGTTAAGCGACATTTAAAGAGCTATGCCACTTAGTCTCGAAACTGCTCGATAGGTGTGGTGTAATTTCATACAAGGAAGAAAAAAGGACCATCAGTTTGGTTGAACATTCATTCGGAGTCATACTGATACACTGGCCGTATTCGTCATCTCCAGTATAGTCCACCGATTAGTAAACCTATGATGAACGTGCGATCAAACTACCCGTTACATGGCCGTTAGAATAATTATTGGCAGGCCTTCCATTAACGCGAACAAGCATGTGCTTATAACAACCCTCGTGTGATAACGAATCAATTGTGGCAAGCTATACCAAGCCGCAACTCTCACCTTATAGATAGACACTCCGACAATGGTTATTATGTACAGCTCCAACCATGTAAACCACCGTCCAGAAAAGACGAATTCGTCATCTCATGTCTAACCTCCCTAAACCGTGTTGGTTGCCGGTTTAAGGTTATAAAACACAAAAATATTCACAATTCACACAAAAAATATTTCCCCACACACTTTACAGGTATGGGTGCTTCTCGCTTATATTATACATTTCCAATCAAAATATACTCGTTGTCGCTATCAATTTCCACTGTCAATAGAGCTGAATTGGTCATTGCCGCATGGTTTCGAGCAAAAAGACACCCAGGATCTCCAAAATGTGCAAAAAGACACCCAGCATTTCAAACTCTCGTTAGTGTATCACGTGATACAACATGAATAACAACATTGGCGGCTTTTTAAAATTTACTGTAGCGCAAATACAACAGACTTCGGCGGGTTAAATATTGGTCCAGTTGGGACTATACTCAAGATTACGGAACTGCTCTGCCAGTCAGACTCAAAGCCCATTTAAATTTCGTTGATATTTCACTCCGATCACAAACAAATAATTATCATAATATTAATAGCAGACGACAAAACAAATTTCCCGTTGTTTCAATGTTTGGTGAGACTTTGAGACTTTTAGCAAACTGCCGACTTTCTCTCACTCCAGGATATCAGTTATTACAGCTGTTAACCGGTTTCGGGCTGCTTAGCTGTGATCTCGCCCAAAGTACTTGATGGGGATCTCAGCGATGCAGCACCGTGCCGCGATTGGCAGCTTTAATAACATAAAGTATAAAAACAGGCCGAAAATGGATTTATATCGAAAAAGTAAATTTTACAAAATCCCCAAGGGATGTAACCTAAGACTGCCACTTGTCCTTGTCGTAATAACAATGCTGCTTCTAAGTTCTGGATCAGTTCATAGTAATCCGGGACCAAATTCACAAACTGACATAACAGGGAACATAACTGTTTTTCAATATAATATCCGCAGTATTAGAAATAAGCTACATAAAATAGTTGAAGCTATAAACGAATATGACATTCTTAGCTTCACTGAAACACACCTCGACCCAACCTACCATACGGACAAATTGTTAATTGAAAACTTCCATCGTCCGTTTAGATCTGACCGAAACTCGTATGGCGGTGGAATTTGTGTATATTTCGCTAAGCATCTGGTCTACAAACGGAGAACCGAACTCGAGTTTGACGCCTCTATCTTTTGGTTTGAGATCGCGAATAAATCGAATCGAGTCCTCCTCGCATTAACCTACAGATCGGAGCAATTCTGTAACATAAACTATTGGGACCTCTTTGAAGAATCAATAGACAATGCCTTGAAAATAACTGAAAATTTAATTCTACTCGGTGATTTTAACTCCAATCTGCTAAATCCGCATTCGAAACTTAGTGAAATAGTTGGTCATTATACATTCAAGGATGTAATTAAAAAACCAACAAGAGTCACGCCCACATCCCAAACACTTCTGGACCCCATAATCGTGAGCAATAACTTACAAGTGTACGACGCCGACACTCTAAATCTTGGTTTCTCAGATCATTATGGTGTTTATGCGATATTAAAATTCAAAAAATATGAAACTACATCATTTAAGAGAACTATATGGAAATATAAACACGGAGATTATACCAGGGCTGACAGTATGTTAGATGCTATTAACTGGCAAGAAGAATTAAATACAGTTGAAGATATAGACCATGCTGTCTCCCGATTCTGTAATTTATTCATCTCAGTAATGGAAGAGACAGTCCCCAAATCAACAGTCACGATACGAACAAATGACAAGTTTTGGTTCAACTCAGATATAAGAAGGGAGATCAGACGCAGAGATAGATTGAGAAAAATAGCCATTAAACGAAATTCAGATGTCTCATGAAGAAATTATAAAGATATCAGAAATAAAGTAAACAACATGAAGAAATACGCGAAAGCACAATTTCACTCTAAACTTGAAGAACGAGTAAATGAATCCCCATCCCCTCGCGACTTTTGGCAAACAATAAATTATTTGCTGAACAAAAAGAAATCCACATGCATCCCACCATTATATAGTCAACACGGAGATGTCACTATTGATGGAAAAACCTATGTGACAGATGATCGCGAGAAAGCGAAGTGTTTAAACGAGGCCTTAATTTTAAATTCAAATATCGATGATCGTGGTCACGAAATTCCAATCCTTCTCCGTAGATGCTCCAAATCGCTATCCAATATTATTTTCACCCGAGATAAGATCATTACTGCAATTAAATCACTCAAAGTTAACAAAGCCCATGGATTTGATGGCATAAGCCCAAAAATGATTCACGCTACTGCTGAATCGATTGTTGTTCCATTAGAAATTATTTTTAAAAAGTCAGTAGAGCTCGGCCAATTCCCATCAGACTGGAAAAAAGCAAATGTTATCCCCATATTTAAAAAAGATGATCCTGCCGATTGTATAAATTACCGTCCTATTTCCCTCCTTCCGATCCTCGGCAAAGTGTTTGAAAAAATAATTACCCAACATCTTATGTCATTTTTCCAAGGTAACAAACTAATGTACCAACATCAATCTGGTTTTATTCCCGGACATAGCACGACCTTCCAATTAACAGATCTATATCATAACCTCTGTCAGACTCTCGATAATGACTTATACACATGTTCATTTTTTTTGCGATATATCAAAGGCATTTGAAAGAGTCTGGCATAGGGGACTGATATACAAGCTAGAACAATACGGCATATCCGGTCCGTTATTGAAATGGCTGGAAGATTACCTCAGTAATCGAAAACAACGAGTCTTAATAAACAATTCATATTCCAACTTCCAACCCATTCCAGCCGGAGTTCCCCAAGGATCTATACTCGTACCTTTCCTTTTCCTGGTATATATAAATGATCTCCCAGATAATTTAAATTCCGAAACAAGAATGTATGCAGATGATACATGTCTCACGTCCAAACACTATGACATAAAGCTGCTAGAAAGAAGTGTAAACCAAGACCTTAATAAGATATCAGATTGGGCCAACAAATGGCTTGTAAACTTTAATCCAACCAAAACTAAGGTAATATTGTTCTCCCTGACCCCACGAGAGGTCCCTTCCAAAATAAGAGAATTGACATAATTGAGTCGCATAAACACTTTGGTCTCGAAATACAAAGCAATTTAAATTGGAATATCCAAATTGAATCTATAGTCAAAAAAGTTGTCCCGCGACTATCGATACTCAGAAGATACAAGTACAACCTAGATCGACGAACACTCGATAAGATATACAAGGCCTATATCTTGCCTCTCCTAGATTATGCGGACGTAATTTGGGAAAACGCGCCGACATATTTACTAAATAAACTTGACCGGATTCACGTTGATGCCGCTATAATAGTTACAGGGCTCACGCGCTCAGTTCCCAATAATGCGGTCCTATGCGAAGCTGGCTGGCCTTCTCTGAACATTCGTAGAGAGAAGCACCAATTACAAACTATGTTCAAAATTATAAATAACGAAACTCCATATTATTTGTCTTGCCTACTCCCACCACGCTCGGTACAAGTCTCCAGCTATAACATGCGAAACCCAGGCAGATTCCATTCATATTATAGTAGAACTGAACATTTTAAGCAATCATTCTTCCCATTCGTTGCAACTTCATGGAACAAACTACCCACATATATAACGGATGCTGAAAATCTTCTAGATTTTAAGGATAACCTAAATATGATAGAGCCCACCAGAAAGCCGCCTAAATATTTAGAATCAGGAAATCGAAAATATAGTATTTTCCACTGTAGGATACGAAACTCCTGCAGTGATCTCCGCTTAGATATGTTCGAAAATTATATAGCAGATACCCCAAACTGTAAATGTGGATACGAATATGAAAGTGATATGCACTTTTTCCTAAATTGCCCCCTATATAATGTACAAAGGTTAGAATTATACCGTAAACTGGACGACCTCAACTTTAAAATTAACAATTACAAGCAATTACTTTGGGGAAACTCAAGTGAAACTCCACCAAGAAATGAAAAGGCATATATAGCTGCAACAAAGCGTTTTGAACCGGACGATACTGATACTGAATAAATAATTGTCAGACTACATTAAAGCTACGGACCAAACAAATGCAACAAATGCAAACATATAGCACATAATACCCTTCAAAACAAAGGCCACTATTTCTCAGTTTCTATTTCCATGGAGAGAGAGAGAGAGGACGGACAGAACGCTAGTATTATACAAACACAGAACCGGACTATCACACACTCTTTACACAAGTTATCTTCTCTTTTGTAGACCAAATTTGCAACCTCATCATGTATGTTTTCTCTGTCATCTTGTTAAATTCATATATATATATTGTATCTGGGAGCGGGGACATTGTAAGTTGTTAAAACTTGTACCCCAATCCCGTTGTAATGAATTATATTACAATAAAATATGTTTAAAGTAAAGACTTTGAGATCCTGGGTGTCATATTTCTTGTTTTGGGACACCCTGGGTGTCTTTTTGCCCGTTTGAGAGATCTTATGTGTCTTTTTGCTCGAAACCATGCGACAATGACCAATTCAGCGTCAATAGAATGCGGTGGTCCGCATTAGGCATGTAAGTACTATTAATTAGCTCGACGATACAGAGACACTATACTCCTATAATTTATAAACCTGTGTTTGGCTGGACCAGGTTTAAATCAGAGATGATGAGTGTGTTTAAACCACATATTTAACTGTTAAGCGGCGATTTAAAACTACAGGTTTGCGTAAACCAGGTTTGAACCGGATATGACTAATCCGGCCACTGGGGCTATCGTAGTCCCGTCGACTCTCATTTCTCGGAAGGTGCGTGGGCTTCCAACACAGCCCCACAATTTCGTACACCGACCATTCGAAAACGCGCGTCTGTGTTGCCAACAGTAATATGATCACGATCATGTAGTTGCGGTGCGAATGGTATGTCCTTATTACATTACTCTCGGGGTCCAAATAAGCATACGGTGCGGAATAAGAGTACAGGGTGGACAATTCTGCTAAATCCAATAAGAGTACGGGCGGATTAACTGTACAGGGTGGCAATTTCCAACATGGAAGCAAGACTGTCTGAAATGCTATAAGGTCAATCTTATATATTTCTAAAATGTTGCACTGTTTGTTGTCAAAGGAGTTACCAAACAGACTTCCAGCAACATGTTTGGACTGTCTGTTCGTGATTTTGTCATATATTTGTATTTGAATCTTGTATATCTCATATATCATGATTATTGATTTATTGAGATTAAAGAATTGAATTGATCTGAATAAAGGCTCCAGCAATTCTGATAGGCCTGTAGTATAAATTTCTTGACACTCCCACTTTTTAAATAAACATACGGACCCAAATAAGCACCATACAGGGCGGCAACTTTTCCAAAAATTAATAAGCATACGGGTATGTTTATTTGGATCCCAAGAGTAACTACAGCAGCAGCTACTCACTTAACCCTTTACCCAACAAAACGGCCAAAACCGGCCAAATAAAGCTTCAACAGCCTAAAATATCTTCGGTCTGTCTCAATAGAACCATACAAATATGGATATCATTGAAACCGGCTCCTTGACCACATTGTGGTAGTTACAGTTATGCCCTGTGCCAATGCATTCTTTTTTTCTTACATTCTTTAACAATTTTTGAATTTTTAATGTGTTAAGCCAATGCATTCTCTTATATATGCGAGAAATCTATATCCCGAAGTATTACTGGGAAAATCCTAACAGAAATAAGTTCTACAGATTGCTGTCACTGCTTAATATAAGTATATTGAAAAGAGTAAGCAATTTCTAAAATTGGCGTTTACAAAGTAACCATGAAGCAAGTATTACATTATATTATATATAATATAAATATTATACGAGTTATACCATTTAAGAAAACATATTCCTAAATGTATTAGCATTATTTGTATTTATTATTAATATCATATAATATGATGAACTCATTTATTGATGTACATGTATGTTATGTATTGTTTGTATATATGTATATACGTTGTATAGCATGTTGCAACTTAGATGTTGACTTTGCTAATAAACCATCAGTCAAGTATAATTTGGACACCTCACGATATAGGTGTGCTTTTTGGTGATATACCAATCGTTACACCAATCGTGTTATTTATTAGTTGAGCGGCGAAATTCCAATAACTTGATATTGAAATTGCGAACACATACACTCTTAAAAATCGAAGGGATGAAACAGCACATCATATTGTTTGATCCTCCCACAGTGATTGCACCCGACTTGCTGTCGACAAGTGTTGATTTAACACTTCAAGTGTTGAAACTACACCAGGTGAGTGCAACAATTATTACACTTTGGAGTGTTGAACAACACTTGGTAATGTATATATACCACTTGGGAAATTCTCCACGGAGTGCTGTAATAATACTAGAGTAAGTGACTGACTTCATAACACTTCACATGTGTCTGCATTGAATTTTTGCAGTGCTGAGATTGTCACATAAACTGCTGCCGGTGTATAACCTAAACACCTCAAAATATATAAAATCCCCCTGATATATTACACTGTTTATCAAGAATCCTGAGCCCGGTTGTCCAGAAAAGTTATATGTATGTTCAGTATATTATATGATTGATGAAGTGGGTGAATGTAGCCATGCTGAGTGCGAGCGTATACTCGAATACGCACCATTTGTGCGGAGGTATGGTGCTCAATTCAAAAATCACAAAACTCATTTAATGACTCATTTGAAGACGTGAATGTTGGTATTTCATGCAGCTAATATATGAATCTCTATCATGCCATTAGATGTGTCCATATTACAATTATATAATTTACGAAGAACTGACCATGTCACGGCAATAATCAGAGACACCGTGCCCTTATTGTTGACAATGGATGCAATACTACGGTGGATTTACTAATTCCTCTCACAGGAGATGAGGATGTCATATCGGCTAATTAAAATTAGTGCTGTTATCCAATGTGGATTACTCACTCACGGTTTCAAAGCATCAAGGAGAGGGGTTCCATGTCTCATCACCTGTCGGTAACCGCGCAGTAATTCTGGCATTCGAAGACCAAATGTCCAGCATGCGTGAACATGTTCCACCTCAGTGAACCCAGATAGCTGTGTTTTTAGGCAAACCGATTAAGTTACTCCTCTCGACTGGCAACTCATTTGGCTAATCCATAAGTTATAGTAAAAATGAATCAAATCGTTAATTTCAAATCTATAAATTATAGTGATATTCGCAGTGATTTTAATTTGTCTATATGTCTTGTTTTGTTTCCTTTTTCATTTCATAAATTTTACTTTTACTTCATGCCTGCCTCTGTTTCACTTCATATCTTTTGTCTCTCATCGCCGGATCTCTAGTTATATCTTCCCACAAATAGATTTCTTTTCTGACGAGATGGCTCAATATACGCGCATGTCGCTTGATGTCAAATCCCCTTCTTTCTCAGACTTACCATACTTAAGTATATATACATCATCTTGTAAATTATTATATAAATCTGGAATACAAAATAAATAATGTTTACACCAACCCAGATAATTTATAATTTATGAAAAGTTGACTCTTCTCATATAAATGGTGTTCATTCAACCATGTAGCCACTAACCATATAGTTTGATGTTATTGTTTGATATTATCACAGTTATCAAGTTGCTTCCATACTTTTGCCTGCGCTTTACAATAAGGCCGTTACCATGGCGAAGGTGCTTCAAGTAGTTAGTTACTGAACAATCACACACCCATCGTAATACCTAAATGTGTTAGGCCACGTTAACCCTGTCTATACATAATGCTCATTGACGAGTAATTATTCCTTAGGAAATGTTCAGTAATAAGTTCAATAAATGGTCGTTTGTTGAACATACTATCTGAACTTTTCCCACCAATGAATATGTGAATAATTCAGCTATTGCATTATCTGTTGTTCTGTCTGTCGTCTGCTTTTATTACATGAACACCCTTCCAAATGAATAATATATCATTCCAGTTTATATGTGTATAGCTTAATGGGAGAATCCATTTAGTACAAAAGGGTTTAATCGGAAGACGACTTATGCATGCGTCTAGGATCAAAAGAGCCGACAAGACTTGGTGTCACCAACGTATTCTGAGCAGATAATTTACAGACAAATATCGTTATTACGTGATTCGCCATGAGAGTGGATGTCATCCATTCCTCGTTATAGTGAGTCTTACGTCAGCGACCGACGACATGGAAACCATATAATGATATATGGCGCACCGTTGTGTCTCTCTAAGCCTGCAACTTTTTCTCACATATCTCTTGCGATGTGCTAGCTTCCAGTACAGTAACACAATTACATTTGCATTAAATTAGCCTATACAATAGTAACACAGACTGCACGAGTCTAAGGGGGAAATGTGTTGACTCATGTAACCATAATTCTGTCTGTCGATATATCTTTCGTAATAGAGCCGATGGTTGTAATTTTCGCCACATGATGGTGACCTGGGTACCCAGGGTTTTTTTTGGGGGGGGGGGATAGTGTTTTATGTACCCAGTTTGACCTTTGTGGGTTTATAAATTTCTATGGGAAGTAACAGGAATACTGCCAGAATCCGCAACGTGATAGATCGGGAAACGACGGAACAACTCGTTCATGAATTTGTAAGCAGGATATTGGACTAACTGAAACACTACCGAACCCCTAAATATTCAAATGCACAACTCGTTATAACCACTTGCAAGTCCTTATAACGACTTCAAACAACTCGTTATAACGACTTCCAAGTCGTTATAACGAATTGCAACTCATTATAACGACTTGCAAGTCGTTATAACGATTTACAACTCGTTATAACGACTTGCAAGTTGTTATAGCGAGTTATCGGAAGTCGTTATAACGACTTGTAGAAATAATAACAAATCGTTACAACGACTTGTAAATTTTTCTACAAGTGGTTATAACGATTTTTTTTTATTTCTACAATTCGTTATAACGACTTCCAACAAATCGTTATAACGAGTTGTAAATCGTTATAACGAGTTGTTGAAGTCGTTATAACGACTTTCAAGTCGTTATAACGAGTTGTGTATTTGTGTATTTGGGGTGCGGTGGTGTTTCTGATGACCATAACGCGCCTTCGTAGTATAGGCTATAGACTGCTCTTAAAGATGTGTTCAGGTCATGTTACAGTTACTATTACCTGATTTATATTTTACTTAGATTCTGGTGTATAAACAACATGTTTTGTCCAAGAAGTGCCACCTGAAACACACTATCGTAGGTAGACTTCATACATAACTCGGGTATGAGAATATACGCACTGATCGTTCAGTGATAATATTTGAAGCGATCCGACACTATAGAAACGGTATTTATCCTTTCCATGACTGGAGCTTCATGCAATGTTTGCGAAAGCCCTGTACCAATGCATTCTCTTATATATGCGAGTCTCCCACAGGTATACTCACATATATACGAGAAAACATGGGCCTAACAATATTCCCTTGACCTTGTAAGCCAGTGTATTCTCCTATGGGAGACTCGCATATTTAAGAGACTGCCCTGGAACGTGATCTTTAATGCTGCACATACGCAGCTCCGGTCATTAATCTCATGAAAGTGTTAAGCGATCAGATTATTCGGAATCAACATTGATACTTCAATGCATGAACATTGTTGATATATTATATGATAATCGAGTAAAGGTCTGTTACAGTGGAACGGGGCGAGAAAGTGTGTCAAAACTGTAATATTATGACAGTGCAAAGTGTTGACGGGTATCGTGTCTTTTCACGTTGTGAGGTCTCAATACGCTCTGTCACTAATTCGCGGCCATTTTGGATCCACCAGGTCCGGTTCCGTGGTTTCATAGATTCATCCAGCCCCGGTTCCGTTGTTTTAGTGCTACATGTCAAAGTTCTGGAGTAGCATTTCCATATATGGAGCTTTTGAATAATCATGACTTCCATAGCACTAAAATCACGGAACCGGACCTCGTGGATCCAATATGACAAGGCGTATATACAGACTTAATACGGATACGCCAAACTGATATCCGCACACAGATAAAATTTGGTTCCCCAGGTTTGTCCCAGTACATGAACCAAACGAAGAACCAAACATACATGTTTTGTTTCTTCGCGTAGAACCAAAATAAGGAACCAAATGAAGTACCAAATTACATAACCAACCCAAGTTTACAACAGACATTCGGGTTCCACGGGGAACAAACCCTATATCTAATTTTTGTGCTGAGGGGAGACCAATCTGACCTACTTTGTTTCTCTATCTGGTTCCCCGGTTAGAACCAGAATATGGGACCAACAAGTTCCTTTGGGTTCCACGTTTGGTTCATTTAATGCCTTCTAGGAATCAATTATGAGTGTTTGTTGAAACAATGTCCCGTGACACAATGTGCAGTTATAAGCACATCTGATGCGTCTTTTTCTGAATGTTCTATTTGTTCGTAAATAAGTTATACCATTTAAAAATTGTTATCACACGATGTTTCATGGTTCACCGAATGGACCCCGAAGATGTTCTGATGTCTGAAGGAAATGTCGAATTATATTAATAAATTTTTTGTTCCATACTGTTTCCCTCCAACCTCAATCTTGCCCGATAATCTCTGGAAGGCACTACATATTACATTCCTCAAAACTTATCACCATGTAAATACGTTTGTATCGTCATCTTGATTTCATCTTGTTGTAATATTGTGTTGGGAGAGGGGCTTCATAAGTTGCAAAAACTTGTGCCCCAATCCCTGTTGTATATTATGCAAATAAAATGTGTTTCAAGTCAAATACATGAATGGCAGCGTAACGCGTGTGAACATGACTTAATAACTGGTGCGGATTGTTCCATCTAGTTGTTTTTATCAATATCGACGTTTTAGAGTGACACCAATTAATTTCCAATAACAAAATGGAAAAGTTCGGTCTAGTTTCTGTGTGGCATTTCGTTTATAAGATTATCGGTCGCCTCATCATTGAGTGGAATAGTTAACTCTCGCCTTTCGTCGGAACACATTTCATAGAGTAATAGATTCGATCAGTGTACTATGGTAATGGCTGCAAGAGCCATATAGCCTCAACCAGTCCGTCCGTGGTATGCTTTCACACTGAAACAATAGCACAATATGTGTTGCATATGTCATACACAAAGTACCTAGTAGTGTGGGTCTATACGCCACTTTAAATCATGTGTAAGTAGTTTCAACTCATTTGCTTACTATTGTTTTCATTTTGTATTTGTTCTGTCCTGTAGTTGCTCAGATTCATTACACAGCGGTAGGGTGATCAAATATAAATGGAGAATAATCTTGTTCAAAGTAGTAATTTTTACAAATATTATATCAAAATTGACAACA
Source organism: Siphonodentalium dalli (assembly GCA_032622095.1). Lineage (NCBI taxonomy): Eukaryota > Metazoa > Mollusca > Scaphopoda > Gadilida > Siphonodentaliidae > Siphonodentalium > Siphonodentalium dalli. Next base: position 236,241,035 of record CP136063.1, read on the forward strand.
CACACCGTCATTCTTATATATTCATCAAATGCAGTGACTCTCGATCGCGAAATAGTTTTCGTTAGTTTATCGCCGATTAGATGTTTCCCGAATCGAGTAGTAAATATTTACATTTGAGCGTAGTTCAGACGATGCTTTCTATGGAGTGGTGCGATCGATTTGCTTAATATTTTCGGCAATGTTAGTAGAATGCTACATTCCTCCAGTTGGCATAGCGCCTGGATTCTAACTGATCAATTTCACGTACCAGAACAAGTACATAATATGTCTTTAAACGGGCATGATTCGTTCGAACCCCAAATGATGTATACACTATTTGGTAAGAGGAATGTCAAAACATACCTACTTAGAAATTTTACGAACAAATTCGTCGACAATGTATATCTTCCCAACACCTTGCACCTATGCTGGTGCTCGTCAAGCAGGTGCGACCAATCGTTTTCCAATCGTGTTGATCGCTGGACGAAACTAATTATATTCAAAATACCGCGTTTCCCCCGAATATACCTCTACAGTTTGCACGTGTGTTATCTTTGGTATCTTGGCCAAATAAACAGAGGCCGGATCCGCCAGCTGTTTTATCTGTATCGTCATCATGCTGATTACTGTGTACTGGTGGTATAGCTATCGATATATAGATGAATATTTGATTGTGGGACGGATGCGTAAGAATGATCGATGTTGCCTCGTCTGACGGTTATTTCCTCCTAAAATAAGAACCAACAGATGTTTTAAAGAAATATCATTTCAAGAGATTAATGTTTAATGGGCATTTTCAAAGAGGATGATATTGTCCGACCAAAGACGTTGGTTTGTTGGGGGGATTCATCGTCGTTTTAGATCACGCCCGTAGAGATCATATTCCATCAGTTCAAAACATGGAAACTTTTTGAAGTTCTGACGGTGGAACTTTATAAAATTGAAAAAATTTACGCATGTAATACATTTTTTAGCTAATAATATATCATGCCGTGAATCTCTACTCTAGCTAACGCCCGTAGAGATCATATTCCGCCAGTACAAAACCTGGGAACTGTTTGAAGTTTTGACAGGGAATCTTATGAAATCGAAAAAATAACACAGGGATATATATTTCTTTGTTATTATATGTTTCCTAATAATGTACTTCACTGTTGGTGAATGTCCCAACTCGAAATGTCACAATTAATGTGACTTTGTGAGCGATTTTGCTTTGTGATTCTTACAATTATGGAATTTCTCATGAGTAATTAACTGAATGTTTATTGCGATATCGGCTCAAAAACGTCACAGTAAAGCATGCATTTTCGAATTGGGACCTTCACCTACAGTCAAATACATTATTAAAGAACAGATAATAACTAAGAAATATATTCCCCGTGTTATGATTCAACTTTATAAGGTTCCCTGTCAAAACCACAAAAAGTTCCAACGGCTTGTACTAGCGGAATATGATATGTTAGCCATATAGTCCAGGATATATTGGTAGACCTCTGCACCCCCCCCCCCAGGACTTAACTTCACCCCACTTATTTTCTTCCTTAAGGTCTCCTCTAATTTTTTTCACTTGTTAACAAGAAAAAAAAGTGGCCGCAGAGACTCCAGACAAGATGGCGTCCATCATGGCGGCCATTTTTTTATATGCACCAGGTCTCTTTGATCGCCGTTATAGTAAAGATGATGTCACATGCGGTCTTGTTTTCCGTTCGATTCGTTATGGTAATATAAAACCCCTTCACATTAGCCAAAAATCCGACATAAAAATCCAATATGGCCGCCAAGATGGCCGCCGAAATGTGAAAAATTGCTATTTTTCTGACATTTCACCACCTTTCGTTTGTCTCTGTGGGAAAATATTGGCACCTTGACGCGATTTTATACATGTATCGTCTAGAATAGTCATTGGCGAACACACGGGGACCATAATATATATTCCTTGACGGATATTTTTGTCCGATATCACGTTTTCCCAAATGCCGGTATAATATGATCAGCCAAAACGACGCTAATAACGCAATGTCTGTTTCGAATCAATGAGTGTTATTGCTATTATTTCTCCAGCCATGATTATATATGTGCAGGAGATACTCGGGCTAGGATTCCTCTTATACCTGAGTTGAGGAATATTCACCCAAATCCAAGATGGCGGCCAAAATGGCCACCATAAATAGAAAAATCACCGAAAATCGCTGATTTTAACATCAGTGAGAGTTATTGTCACGACAACTCCACACCTGTTTACTATTGTGAGTTGGGAACACTTAGTTGAATAACTTTCCTTATATTGCATCCAAATAAAAGTCCCCCAAATCCAAAATGGTGCCCACAATGGCCGACAAAGTTTGAAAAATCACCGAAATTCCCTAATGTTCACATCATTGGGCATTATTGTCGAGAAAACTCCACACATGCTGACAGTTGAGTTGTAAATACTGATTCTGATTTGCCACGTCCTTAATGATCTGGACCAGTTTCCATTTCTTTGCCTGATAAATCTAGGTCGCTCACACCGACAAAGTATCCAACACTTCCTGTGAGAAGGGTCCCTTTAATCATAACGTTTCAAACAATTAATTTCCCGGTGCCTGGCTTAAGAATTTAGATGCTTGCTAAATATGGGATTTGTTCGTCATCTTGAACTAGAAAGGCATATGGTCGATAAGTATACAAGCTTACAGAAGGTCATCTCTATGTATGTCTTTCTCATACCCCGTGGGGATAATGACATGTATACATGGCGAACTTCCCAGTTAACTAGTCACTTCTCAATAGATGGTTCAACTCATAAACTTAGCGAACGTATTGGCATACGTGGACAACTTCGGCAGTGTTTCGGAGGTAGCTAGCTGTTTCATTCCCTTGGACAGATGCCTATCTGCTAAGGAGAAGACCATAATGTAACGACTACCCACACTTCTTGATCATGATCCTAAGCAAACTGTGTGACGTCCCGCAGTCGTCTCGTCGAATAGCTCCCAGCGGAGAAGAACAATACTCGCGGTGCTAGTTTGTGGACATGCGCGATGACAGTGGGAATGAAATGGGCCACGGTATAACCCTACACCAGGTGCATGTTTCAATATATAATGTCATGCGTGTTGGTCTTTTTGGTGTGGTAAGATTGTCTTTCCACATCCGTTTCAAGGCCGTTCTGAATCAACATGACCAGACGTATAATTTTGTCTGGATAATACTATCCTAGCCAGTCGGATGGGCTAAAGGATAATGTCTTTATGGAATGAAGGTATGCATTGTTGTTATGATCTCTCAGGGTTAGTGTCAGTATGTGGACGGTATTATTTAAGAAAATGTCAGGAATTGTGGTGCATTTATTTCACTGTGTGTTTAACGAACAATTTATAGTCCCGATGGCAATGGATGTGGACGTTGGTGAACGTGACCTTTATGATCATATAGCTTTATATTATATAACTTTAGAATATAGTAGTTAAGATGTCTCATGCAGGACAATGGTTTTGAATGGTGATGTTACCAATAAATCACCTGGTGTACCCAATGTAGGTTAAACTGAATGCAAGATCTCATCAAAGTAACATTCCTCTAGATGTTCTTCGCGTTGAACATTTCACCCTTGTGTTGATGGCATTGTACTTTCTTGAACCATACCGACCACCACCCAGCTTGAGTATGACATATTATCGGTAACTATCAAATGCATCGTCCTGAAGACTACACCCCAGTCTGGTGGGGCTTATATAGAGGTAGCCAATGGTACACGTCTGGTTCGTTGATTAAGAACGGCTTCCAAGCGGATTGAAAGATACAATCTTAGCATACAAGGAAAGCAAAGCCACATGAGATCATGTCTGAATCTAAAACATACCCAAAGAAGGGGCGGTGCAGTCATGGTCCAATTTCATTTCCACTATCATGACACATGCCCACAAACTAGCACCGCATGTATTGTTATTATCTGCTTGGATCTGTACGGTGAGGCGATTGATGGACGCCACCAGGGCTGTTCTTATGATCATGGTCAAGAAGTGTGGGTATATTATGTATTATGGTCTTCTACGCCTTAGCAGAAAGGCATCCGTCAAATGTTATGCTTTCAACATTCGAAGCCATATACAGAAGTTGTCCGGCTACGTCAGTACGTGAATATGTGAATTGATGAACCATATATTGAGAAGTGGCTGGATGGGAAGATCACCAGATGTACAGTTTGTTATCCACATTAGATAACCAAATCTGAAAAATATGCAGATAGAGAGATACTTTTGAAAGCTAGTATACGCATCGACCGCATACCTTTGTAGTTTATCACGCAAGATGACGCTCAGATCCCATACGTAGCATCTGAATTATACCATAAGCTACCACGAATGAAGCTCGCCAAGAATAAGGATAAGAATTCCCAGCTTTCGAGACAAACACGAGAGCTTGACACCGGCATATGTGTTGTTTGAAACATTCCGATTAGTGGGACCCTATTACCAAGAAGTGTAGAAAACTGTGTTGGAGTGAGCGAGATAGATTAATGTGACGAGACGGATGCTGATCAAGATAATGCTGAATGTGGCAAATCAGAATAAGCTCAGGTACTGTTTTTTTTATTCTTGGAAGTCATAATATGACTATTCGGCGCACCCATATACGGTTACGGCCATTATGGGCGCTTAGTGGAGAATGGATTTCTAAATGCCACATCGCGATTATTGTGGGTTTTCATCCTTCCAGAAGGCGACGACCTATGTTGGAACTAATAGATGGCTTATGTACCGTTTCGTCCAATGCATACATATTGATATTATGACAAAAAGTTGAAATTAGTATGTGACAATTTCGACTTCTTTTCAATTTCTGGCCGCCAGTTTGGCAGTCATCTTGATTGTGAGAGTTGGCCAAACTCAAATGAATACTTCATATCAATGTTCCAAATGAATACTTCATATCAATGTTCCATATGGGTAGAATTCGCGTAACAATAACGCCCATAGTAAGAAAGTAAAGGAATGTAAGCTTGTTTTCAAAGTTCGGACGCCATTTTGGCCGCCATCTTCGATTTGGAAAACAATTTCCTTCATCAGATAGAAGGTAATTACTTCACCTCAGTATTTACAACTTAACTGTCAGCATGTGTGGAGTTTTCTCGGCAATAATGCCAAATGATGTGAACATGAGGGAATTTCGGTGATTTTTCAAAATTTGTCGGCCATTGTGGGCGCCATTTTGGATTTGGGGGACTTTTATTTGGATGCAATATAAGGACAGTTATTCAACTAAGTGTTCCCAACTCACAATAGTAAGCAGGTGTGGAGTTGTCGTGCCAATAACTTTCACTGATGTTAAAATCAGCGATTTTCGGTGATTTTTCTATTTCTGGTGGCCATTTTGGCCGCCATCTTGGATTTGGGTGAATATTCCTCAACTCAGGTATAAGAGGAATCCTAGCCCGAGTATCTCCTGCACATATATAATCATGGCTGGAGTAATAATAGCAATAATACTCATTGATTCGAAACAGACATTGCGTTATTAGCGTCGTTTTGGCTTTGACTGTATTATACCGGCATTTGGGAAAACGTGATATCGGACAAAAATATCCGTCAAGGAATATATATTATGGTCCCCGTGTGTTCGCCAATAACTCTTCTAGACGATAAATGTATAAAATCGCGTCAAGGTGCCAATATTTTCCCACAGAGACAAACGAAAGGTGGTGAAATGTCAGAAAAATAGCAATTTTCACATTTCGGCGGCCATCTTGGCGGCCATATTGGATTTTTATGTCGGATTTTTGGCTAATTTGTAAGGGTTGTATATTACCATAACGAATCGAACGGAAAACAAGACCGCATGTGACATCATCTTTACTATAACGGCGATCAAAGAGACCTGGTGCATATAAAACAAAATGGCCGCCATGATGGACGCCATCTTGTCTGGAGTCTCTGCGGCCACTTTTTTTTCTTGTTAACAAGTGAAAAACATTAGAGGAGACCTTAAGGAAGAAAATTAGTGGGGTGAAGTTAAGTCCTGTGGGGGTGCAGAGGTCTACCAATATCTCCTGGACTAATATGAATATGTTAGCCAGCGTAGAAATTCATGGCATGATCCAAGTTACGCAAAATCGGCACTAAACGTAAAATTACAGTTTTGTTTCTTCGTGTTTTCATTTTATATATATGCTAGTGGATTGCCCGTCAAAAATAACGGGTGACAAACATGACATACGGGAAAATCTTGTGAAGAATTAGAAAATTATTAGTGTTCCTTCATGTCATTTAAAATAATTATTAGTCACCACAAGGCGCATATTGCATGACACTCTCCGAATAAAGTTACCATCTATATTTTAAGCTGATAATAAACGCTCTATATTGATTATCATTAGTGCCTATTTAAGTCATTTAATGTCACCGGCACCTATCATGTGATATTCCCCGTGTCATGTTACCTCTGTGCACCAATTTTCCACACATATCTTCTGAGCTGATGATAAACGCTCTGTATTGATCATGCAATTTATTAGTCCCCATTCAAGTAGTCATCTGAGGTCAAAAGCGCCTATCCCATAACATTCCCCCTGGTCATGTGAACATAAGTGTACCAATTTTTCTATTATCTTCTAAGCTTATAATGAACGCTCTGTATTGCTCATGTTTGCCCCTTTAAGTCATCTGAGGTAAAAACAAAATAACGGGCGGCAAACATGACATGCAGGAAAATATCGTCACCGCTGCACCGCTGAAAAAACGATATGAAGAAAGTCGGCAAACGGTGCGAGGACTTTGTCCAGAATTTGTCTTTGGACCTTTGTAGTGCCTGACGCCGCTGAAAACACATTCGTCTTCTGAGAAACGCATTATATCAGTGAAAATATCGCCTTAATTGATAACCTTGCGAAACGCGTTATATTTCAGGTGGTCTTGTGTCGATTGGCCTTAAATTTTGTCGTATAAATTATAAGATATGCCTCAGGACATGGTCAAAATTTGGGGGCAATCTGACATGAGTGTGATATATTTTAGAAGCACGAAAATCGTGACAGAGATACAGACATACACACACAGACAAACACTTGACTTGTATAACGTATTTATTTTTGTCTTATTTTATCCTTTTGTTTTTCTTTCTCTTTCGCGTCTTAATGTCCATTGTATAACATGCAAATAATGATGTACAAAATTAAAGATATATTTAATATATATTACTTGTTCGTATGCGTTTATAAATACGTTATGATACGTTACAACACAAGTGGTGGCTACGCTTATATATATGCAATTCAATCGAAACTTACAATGAATTCGTGCATGCATTTAATTAGTATTTAGTGTCCTGGCACGTGGTGCAATGAGTTGTTCGAGATTGTTCATTATGAGAAGCATGTAATCACTGCTGAAGATGGCGCGGGCTAATCTGGACACTTGTGCTGATTGCTCTATTACGTGGCGTGATTGAAAAATGTTTTAACGAATTTAGCATCTGAACCAGTGCAATAGAATTATCCAATTTTGCATGAGGGTGGTTTAATGCATGACGTGTCCCAAATGGAGTAATTACAAAAAATAGCAACATTGCAGGAGCGTTCATGGACCTCTGTGCACTTTCTGCATCATTTGGTTTACGTGTATCAAGGCCAAGATGTTTGTCAGATGGGATAATTCACAAACCACATTCAACATTCAATAATTGGTAAAAACCTCATATTAATAATAATTTACAAGGAAAATACGAATCGATTGTGCCCGACTTTGAACATCAAACACACCTCAACCATATAAAGATGATGCGTAATCCGAATTGTCGCTCGCAAATTACTATTTCTTTGGCTTCGGGGGTAAAAAATATTTGAGTCGAGGAACCCAGAGTGATCAGATATCGATTTTTTAAATCTATTTTTTTGTTCACCACCGGTACTTTTTAGTGGCCTGGTAAAAAGTCGACGAGAAGACGGTCTCAGGCCAAATGGCGGATGAAGATGGAAAACTCTAAAATCAAGTAGCTTTTGTGTGTCAGATATTTGACAACCGGCCAAATTTCGTTGAACAAAATGTTGATAATAGCAGGTTTTGGGAACCTTTATACTACAGTTGACTGTGGTTAGCATTATTTTTGGGCAATTAATCGATTCTGAAAACTGAAGCGGTATTTCAAAAAATGTTGTTGTTGTTGGAATCTGATTATATGGGGACCACCGAATCGGATTGAGTACCTTTAATAGATGTTCATAAAATGCACATAATCCATTTCACTCGTAAGTACAATCACTCCTGCAGCAAATATATAGTTATATAGCCCACTGCATGGGTTCTCAAATATATAGTTATATAGCCCACCCACAAATATATAGTTATATAGCCCACCCACAAATATATGGTTATATTGTATCTCACGTGACTTTGTTATTGAAATCAAGCTTTCCGATTGGTTGGCTACTCGACTCTATTAGTCGTAGTTGTATACCACGCCTTCAAGTCTCTCCCATCGTGCACTATGCATATGTAGTTTTGACTACTAAAAATAGTAACGAACACTACATCAAACTTTGTTCTGAAACTACTTGTTATTTCGCCGCTGATCCAAATTAAAGCTTCAGTAAGGCGAACATCAATTGTCTGAACTTAGTAAAAGTTGAAAATAGTAGTTTCCTACTGCTAAATCAAAATTACAAAGGTAAATTATAATGATGTTTAGAGAGACTTACATTGAGTAAATTATAATGAGGTTTAGAGAGACTTACATTCAGTAAATTATAATGAGGTTTAGAGAGACTTACATTCAGTAAATTATAATGAGGTTTTAAGAGACTTACATTCAGTAAATTATAATGAGGTTTGTAATTTCTGCATTTGTTCGATACAATATAATAATTAGAGCATGACTTGTCGTGAAATACGCCGATATAGTGCATAGTGCGGTTGTGTAGTTCACTCCGCTTCGCGTCGTGAACTACACAACCTCACTATGCACTATATCGGCGTATTTCACTCCAAGCCATGCTCTATTTATTAAATATAGCCCACTGCATGGGTTCTAATATATAGTTATATAGCCCACTGCATGGGTTCTCAAATATATAGTTATATAGCCCACTGCATGGGTTCTCAAATATATAGTTATATAGCCCATTGCATGGGTTCTAGATAGCAGCTAATATATAGTTATATAGCCCACTGCATGGGTTCTAGATAGCAGCTAATATATAGTTATATAGCCCACTGCATGGGTTCTAGATAGCAGCTAATATATAGTTATATAGCCCACTGCATGGGTTCTTGATAGCAGCTAATATATAGTTATATAGCCCACTGCATGGGTTCCAAATATATAGTTATAGAGCCCACTGCATGGGTTCTAATATATAGTTATATAGCCCACTGCATGGGTTCTAATATATTGTTATATAGCCCACTGCATGGGTTCTAATATATAGTTATATAGCCAACTGCATGAGTTCTAGATAGCAGCTAATATATAGTTATATAGCCAACTGCATGGGTTCTAGATAGCAGCTAATATATAGTTATATAGCCCACTGCATGGGTTCTAATATATAGTTATATAACCCACTGCATGGGTTCTAATATATAGTTATATAGCCCACTGCATGGGTTCTAGATAGCAGCTAATATATAGTTATATAGCCCACTGCATGAGTTCCAAATATATAGTTATATAGCCCAATGCATGGGTTCTAATATATAGTTATATAGCCCACTGCATGGGTTCTAATATATAGTTATATAGCCCACTGCATGGGTTCTAATATATAGTTATATAGCCAACTGCATGGGTTCTAATATATAGTTATATAGCCAACTACATGGGTTCTAATATATAGCTATATAGTCAACTGCATGGGTTCTAATATATAGTTATATAGCCCACTGCATGGGTTCTAATATATAGTTATATAGCCAACTGCATGGGTTCTAATATATAGTTATATAGCCAACTGCATGGGTTCTAATATATAGTTATATAGCCCACTGCATGGGTTCTAATATATAGTTATATAGCCAACTGCATGGGTTCTAATATATAGTTATATAGCCAACTGCATGGGTTCTAATATATAGTTATATAGCCAACTGCATGGGTTCTAATATATAGTTATATAGCCAACTGCATGGGTTCTAGATATCAGCTATCCGGAAATATATAGTTATATAGCCCACCCACAAATATATAGTTATATAGCCCACTGCATGGGTTCTAGATATCAGCTATCCGGAAATATATAGTTATATAGCCCACTGCATGGGTTCAAATATATAGTTATATAGCCCACTGCATGGGTTCAAATAGATAGTTATATAGCCAACTGCATAGGTTCTAGATAACAGCTATCCGGAAATATGAAGTTATATAGCCCACTGGATGGGTTCAAATATATAGTTATATAGCCCACTGCATGGGTTCTAATATATAGTTATACAGCCCACTGCATGGGTTCTAGATAGCAGCTATCCGGAAATATGAAGTTATATAGCCCACTGCATGGGTTCTAGATAGCAGCTATCCGGAAATATGAAGCGACGGAGATTGCATTAGTTACGTATATATAGGTTCCTGGCTCTTTGTATCACGGTGGGGAATCACGTGGTTTCGAGGTTGGTGAGTACCACGTATTCAAAATGGCCGAGGCGAGCTAAGCGCAAACGTACACAAACAAATTAGATGAGGAACAGGCACAACAGATTTTTTTTACTGTTACTATAGCATATGCTAGTTTATTTTTAAAACAAGTTGATACCTAATTTGTTCGGAAATACTCAGTAGTTTTCTATAACATTCTGACCAAAGTTGCCAGTCGGAGGCTCGTGGAATACACCAGTCCATTCATGTAGGAGAATACTTTGACTGACAACATTGGTCTGAATATTAAAGCAAACAACTGAGTTTGGACACAAATGAGGTATCAGCTTGTTTGAAAAATAGTATAGCATATTCTCGTAGCTGCCAAAATACTATGTAATATGTCATATTCTAGTTTATTACCTTTTTCTTCGTTTCTGGTCGCGTTTGCGATCGCCTCGGCCATTTTGAATGCGTGATACTCATCAACTCGAAACCACGTGATTGCCCACCGTGTTACAGTAAAATAGAGTTATCCCATTTCACTCGCAAGTACAATCACCCCTGCAGCTCTGTGTATAGTACAGTCCTTGCTCCGCGTGAATAATGAACATATTTAGAATAATTGGATGTGACTTCTCCAAAATTCGTTCACCAGGCATCCACAGACTATAAAACGTGTGTAGAAGGAAAATATATAAAGAAGAGATGCCGTGATATCTCTCAATCAAGGTCCGTGCAATAGCTCTCATATTGTCGACAGAGTGCTTCAGTTGATGGTAATTCACAAGTGTAAATGTTTTTAAAACACTAGATGGCGGATACAAATATTTCGTTGTGAGCATAAAAGAATGGCCTCCAACTAACTTGCTGTGTTGAGTTTTCAAATTTTTAAATTATGCACAGTTCACTTCCTTTAATTGCAGATAGCATGGAGGAAACCGCCGAGTCCGTCGCCCCTGACGATAGGAGTTCTGACGTATGTGGACGACCCACGAATCAGCGTGCGGTACGTGCCATACCGGAAGGAATGGAACCTCGTGATAAAAGGCTTGCGACGCTCAGACGCGGGAAAATACGAATGTCAGATAACTGTCCGAAAGCGGAAGAAATACAGAAAATATGTATATCTACGAGTTCTAGGTTTGTACCACGAGGACGTGTTAATGTTAACCCTTTCTCTTCCAGTCAGTTAAACAGTGTACATCAGGATGGTCTGGTATTGGTTTACAGGATGTATGCAGATACTGTAAGCAGACGACAGATAAATAAAAGTACAGGAAGAGCCCTATTTATTGAGGGAAATGTTTGCATAATAAGATCAACAAACGACCTTCCGTATGGGATAACTACTCGTCAGTGATGCTTTAATATAGAAAGGATTAAACTCATTTGTCCTAATACTTATAGTCAATATTTCATTTAACTTCGACGAAGATTCTTTCATGCACATGTCGCAATGCTTGTTCAGAAATTCAAAGTGGAGACCACTTATATAATTGTTGCGGTTGTTATCGCGGTGTAAATGTACATGTATGTATACGTATACAATAGTTATAGGTTTTGCTATCATTCTCTGTGTTTTTGTTTTGTTTTTTATTTTTCACTATTTTGTTTAGCGATTACTACTGTGGTGTATTCGGGATCAGACATATGGATGGGGCGATTACATGCCTGAAGTATTTGATTACAATACAAATACTTTCCAATGTGATGATTAAAAATACAATGCAAATACTTTTTTTCCAGTTGATGTGTGTGGTTACAAATACCATACTTTTCTAAAAGTAATCAAATACTTTTTGATTACATCCGATTATTTTGAAATTATTGAACAAAGACATTCATATTATAGTTAGACATAGTGTGTTTTATATGAGAAATAGATATAAAATATAGTCAGCCTCAAAATTAAACTTAAAACAATAATGCAAGCCATGTCAAATTTATGAATGTGTTCGTTGGTGGCATTTCCATCAGCAATGCAACCTATATAATTAATTGTTTAGCCATTGTCCCCATTCAAATAGATGCTATAGTAAGAAATGTTTTATCTCAATTTCTACAAAAATAATCTAGAATACTTTGACAAGCAGTAATCAAAAGTAATCAAAAAGTAGTCGAATATACTCTACAAGTGTTTGATTACAAATACAATACTTTGGCTTCTAGAATTCTTAGTTACAAATATTTGAAAATTTGTAATAATTACAAATATAATAGAAATACAGAATACGATTACCCCATCCCTGGAAATATTTCGGGATCTCGGTCACTTGAAATGTATCTGGGAAAATAGCTGGAACGGGATCTCTTTCATCTCCCGTTGATGTTCCACGGGGATTGTAATATTCTATGAAATTCCTGACTAGATAATAGATAAGATAGATACGTTTAATGAAATAATATGTGACCCGCCATATCAAATCCAGTCGTAAGTCGGGATTTTTTTTACCCTGTGCCAATGCATTCTCTTATATATGCGAGTCGACCATAGGTATATGCCTATGCCAGTTCCCGGCCGAAAGTAACCCCACATACCAAGTTTCATCGAAATCGGGTCGGCCGTTTTCGAGTTCATCGCGATCACACACACACACATACACACACAGATCTTCCAAAATATATAATAGATATATATACGGAAATCTTAAAATATATAGTAGACAAATAAATATTACTACTACAAAGCACCATGATGTTACAGACTACTTTACAAATATAAATTTGCAATATTTTTAATACATAAAATAAACTTCCGCTGGTAGTTCATAGAATGTTTCTCATAATTATTTAAAATGAACATTCCCATCATAAAGTGTTCTTCTGTTTCAATTCTCGCCTGGTTACGATTTCTGGAAAAACTTTTCACATATGGGAATTTGACTGCTTGTGTCGTCCCGATTCGACTATAAGTTTGTGGTTACATAGTCTGAGCTTACTAAATGTCGGTCTGATTTCGGAGTTCATCTCAATTTGATCTATCTTCATTCTACGATAGGAATCCCGCCGACATTCCGGATTATGACCGTGATTCCGCCGAAATTCTGAATATGACCGTTATCCCGCCGAAATTCTGGACTGTTACCGTGATTCCGCCGTGATTCCGGACTATTACCGTTATCCAGCTGGGATACCATGGGATCCCTTCGGAATTGGGGAAATGACCGGGATCCAATCGGAATATATCGGGAATCCCGAAGCTACATTCTAATGGGAGTGCAAAAATTATCACTCCGAATTTCCTTCATTCTATGTGTGAATGTTGACTGGGAGGATCTAAAGTTTTATATCGTGTTAAATACAATTTAGCTATCATTCTGGTAGAGCAAACGCTGTGGTCAAAAATGCTGTTTATATTGTTTTTTAAAGTATACCACGCTCGGAGGTTTTGACAAATTAGTCCGATTCCAATTGAAGCTCACTGAAAGCCAGCTCTGTTCAAAGCAAACGGTTTTCAGCATATAATATATCTCCTGAAGTGTTCTTCGTGTTGCTAATTACTACGCATATAGCATGTACATGCAGTCTGCATCGTATGCGCTCTAATAATATTATATTTATATTTATAGTATTATTATATGACTTACATATATATAATCATTTAACTTTTTTTTTCAGATCCAAAACAAAGAGATGATAATAGTGAGTACAACTTAATTAAAGTTATCCGAACACTCGACTGTGGCTCACAGCGAGTAACCTTGCTCAACGCAGACTTTTAATATATTGTGTATTAAAATGACCAGCACACAACGCCATTCATTCATGACCAGCACACAACGTCATTCATTCATAACCAGCACACAACGTCATTCATTCATGACCAGCACACAACGTCATTCGTTCAGGACCAGCACACAACGTCATTCATTCATGACCAGCACACAACGCCATTCATTCATGAGCAGCACATAACGTCATTCATTCATGACCAGCACAGAACGTCATTTATTCATATATAATTACAACTACATTCGCTTTCGCTTAAATGTGTGCATTTGATTGGCCAGTGCCCCCAGATTCGCTTGGTAGCGACAATCTCTATCAGCCGATGGAAATGTCGTTTCCCGCATCACAACGCGCAATGATACTTTAAGAAATTGGGCGACATGCACCAAGTTAACACCAACGGTCGCCCCACATCATGACGGAATTTCCTAAAAGCGTCCATAGTTACAATACCGTGAAAATAAAAACAATTACACAGATCAGTGAAACTATGAAATGCGATAATTTAGTTGGGGATAAAGGAATGTTTTACATAACTATTCCACCATTAGTATCGAAAACGACGTTGATTGCATATATAAATAAAAGATGCAGGTATACTAATGTCTTTCTGATTCATTTTCTGAATTACTAAAATGTACATTACCCAACACTTGGATGAAAATTTTAGCAACATAATATAAAAGTTGATGACATCGGAAAACTAATTGCACTTTAGAAATATATAGCGAATGATTTGAAATCAATTAATATCGATAAATTTATAAGCGATATATACGATGATGAAAAATCATCTGGAGCAAATAAGATACATATGTATAGATCATTTAAGGATAAGTATATATTTGAGCCATTCCTCGAACACATGTCACGATGCCAGCACGAATCGCGAGAAATGTTTACATTTTGTTATCGAGTGTAGTGCATACTCTGATCTAAGGACAAGACTATTTCGAGATATTGAAGAAGATAAGGGTGAATTTTCTAAAATGAGCGATAGTGAAATATTTCAAACGATTATGAGAAATGATGATGCAAAGATTATAAATACCGTATGCAACATGATCCGGTTGTTCTTTCTCAGAAGCGGGTCTTTGAAAGTTTAGTATCTAACTTGCAACTGCATACATAGCTGGTGTATTGCAATAAATATTATATTCCATTCTATTCTATATATTAAATAAATCACTCTCGTTCAGCGTTCTCGTTGGGGAGATCATTCTCGTTTGTTTATAGGTGATTTGTTCGGGGCAAATGACGGACTGTTTGTTTACGATGTTGCAATACAATACAATATGTTTATTTCTTATTAAACTGTAAAAAACAGTGTTTGAGATATAATACATAATATAACAGGCGGTTTGAGATATAATACATAAATATACCCCATACATTGAAATAGATAATATATACATATTCACGTGTATATACATATTCATATGGATAACAATTGTTACGAGGTTACAAAACAAAAGTGGATTCTCTCCCCTTTAAGTATTAGTATATAACTTCGACTTACATGTAATTAACAATACAATTTGGAGATGACCAATTTTCATTCCATCACGACAGAGTTATTATTGATAATTTTCAATAACAAGCATATTGATCCACTTTATTATTGGATGACGCTTTCTTCAAATGGGTTTAGGGTACGTACGTTCATACGCTGGCAAGTTTGCACGGTATGGTTTGGCATTTTGTCGTAGAAAACGATATGTTTCCAGAATATGAACGGAAGCAAGCATATAAAATGCATCTGTACCACACCTAACTACATTCGAAGTAAAATCCCTGTAGTTCCACCTGTAGCCATGCTACCGGAATTTGCCTGTAAATAGCGTGTAATTATCTCGCAAGAATCAATCATACAGGTATTTGAAGGCAACTTTTAGTAGCGCCGTTACAAGTGGAACTACAGAAATTTTACTCCCCATGTCGTTCGCTTTGGTAAAGATGCATATTATTTGCACGTTAACTTTCATATGTGGTTTTCCATGATGAAATGCCTGCAAACCATACCATGCAAACTTGCCAGTGTACGAACGTACCCTTAGTGGTTGGGTCGTAAAAAATCAGTTTGAAGTAAGCACATATACTCGGATTCGGTGTATAGTTTATATATATAGGATTCGGTGCTTTAACACGAGATCAAATGTGTGCATGTTGAACAGAAAACAATTTTCGATCATGACTCCTGGCAAATTTTATGGAGATTCCCATTACCTGTTGGTTACAATTGTGCTAACAATTCAACAAAGTTATGTTTTATATCGCGTTCCACAATTGTAACTATTTAAAGCGCATTTCTCCAGAGTGACAATGTAAATATACAAATTGTCCGAATACGATGAGTTCCTTTGATATCGAGTTAGTCAATGTACTTGTGTGTGAGTAGTCTTACAACAATATTCAAATCTCGCGCCAAGTCGTGGCCCTTTGGACTGGGCCACTCGTACCTCCCCACTTATAGTCATGTACCAAGACGTAAACATAGAAAAATGGTGGATCGGTTAACTGGTCCATAATGCGCAACAGAACACACGGTTTCGATTATGCATTATGCACAATTATTCAGTCTAATTAAGACTAGACCAAGATTTCATTACAGTCAACACTTAATCTAGAGAGCTTGATATATATTTATTTCAGAGATGAATGGGGTATCCCCATCTCGCGACTGCTCATTAATATTCATGTTTCGAAATAAGGCACTATTTACATGGTTCGTTGACTTGCGACGATGCCCACTTGAATGTGTTAATAACAATGGCCCTAACCCGCATGCCGAATAGCTAAAACGTCTTTTATGTGGATAAATAAGCTTCGTAGAATATTCTCTTGTTCTGGTTTCAGTGAATCAATGCCTATTTTCTTTCAATACATCCTTAATTGCAACGTTCGAGATTTTCTATTTCGCCAAGATCATCCATGTTCGGCCTCGCTTTCCACCTAGTACAAACGCTATCGCATGCCAAATGGGGTGGGATGCTGAAAAATCGCAAGCCAATTTGCGCGCGATTTAGTTTGCCGTGTCCCGCGTGACTCAGCATCGCATGCGAATATGTTTCGATTGTAAAATTCAAAGAAATGTAACTCTAACATACCCGTTATTTAGTAAAAAATCATACCAAAAGAATGACACCACAAAGAGACACGTTTCAAAAACACTATAGGAAAAATCACTTTTAGGAGGCGGACGGCACTGTCTAAGACCTGTTGGGAAACACAAAATTCGTCACCCCTTTTTCAAATTGATATCGAGGCAGTCAGGTCGCGCCAGCGACCGCTGCCGCGGGGGCCTGATGGCTCATAAAAACAACTCTATATATAAGCGCCCGCGGCTACCACTTTATAGCATCAAGGGTAGACTGAGCAAATCGAGACGGGATGCTGGTCCCGCCAAACTCTCCAGACGGCATCGACATATCAAAACGCATGCGATTCTCGCCTATCGTATCCGTATTTGGACGAGATTGTAAGACCATAGCCTGCGCTTTCTCCATCGCTTCTGCTTTCCGTAATACTTTTTTTACCAACAGTGGGCGGGGCTTGTGAATAAATGACAAAGTGTGAATAATTGTTGGTTTGGCATGATACTATTGATTGGTCGAACAACGCATTCTTCGATGCGCAAGTAATTTCATTGGCGCGATTTCTCCCGTTTGAAATAATTGATTCCATGGGAGTCCCTAGACCGTAAGTTGATTGAAATGAAAATATGGTCTAGTTAAAATTAGAATGGCAGTTATTATGCGTTCATTCATTGTATCTAATTACAGATATTCAGATCATAGGAACAAAATTCGTGGAGAAGGATGGGGACATTTACCTCGTATGTAATGCAACTGGTTCTCGTTTTCCGCCAGACGAAATAGACTGGTTCAAGGATGGAGATAAAATAGTAACTAATAGTGGTGCTGGTGTTTTCATAACTAAAAAGTTTTCATATCACGAGAAGACAATAGTGAGCATTCTGGAGATAAAGCGAGCGAGCATGAAGGATGCGGCTACATACGTGTGTCGGACATCTCCTGACCTTCAGATTGTGGGGACAAAGGTCAACGTTCTCAACGGTGAGATATTATAGACTGAATTACATCAAAATAATATTGTTTGTAATTTTGTGTTATAAAGGTGCGTACCATAATATTTGTTGAATACCGGATAAATTAGGCATATGAATTACGAGTACCAGATAACCATTTCTATACTGAATGGATTGCCCATTCAGTTATATAAGAATACATGTACTTTGGAATTGTTTAGTATGCATTTGGAGGGATGTTAAAGATGGATTATCACTTTAAATAACAAATTTTAAAAAGTTGCGGTGGTATAAAATAATAAATATGAACTGAAGACCCCTGTCCGGAAAGGCTTCTATCAATTAATATTGATTTTAATTCGAATATTTTATTGGGAACGTTTATTTGTCTATTTTTAGAACAGACCATTCGGGTGATACCATATAGCGATAGAGAGCATTATAGGCAATTCCTATGGCTACGTACCGACCGTCAAATGTCCCAGATTAATGGGTTGTATTGTTTTATTCCATAGTTATAAGCGATAATGAGTATAATTAATGTTTATTTGTGACAAAATTGCAACATAAAAATTCTGGTCTCTGTCAACAGTAACCACTATTGTTCGTTAGCTAAACAACCACACCTTTTTAGACCAGAACATATTCGAAATAAAATGAATATTAATCGATAGAAGCATTTCCGGACAGGAGTCTTCGATTCAGATCTAATATTCTATACCCCGGTAACTATATAATACATGTTTACAAAGTAATAATCCACCTTTAAGGTAATAAAATCAGACGACAGGCAGATGAAAAGCTAATACAAGTGTAAAAGTATTCATGTCCATTGATGGGAAATGTTCAATTTAACCCTTTCAGTGCCAGGGGCCGATCTCATCGGCCCTAATTTACGGTCTGTAAAATCGGCCCTAAAAAATATATATATATTTTAGAATTTTTTTTGGGTTGAATTTTTTTTTGGGTAAGCTTAAGCATGCTATAGCGAATTTAAAAACAAACTGGATAAAACCTTAGGGGCATGTTATAACTCAAAACTATCACCAAGTATTCATAGTAGTAATTTTGATGCCCATGAAAAACGTAAGATTCCCTGGCACTAAACCTACAAAATAAGTCTGTTAAAGAATATAAGACAAAATTATTAAAATTGTAAAAAATTGTAAAAAATAATAACAAATGATGAAAAATTGTTAGGCCAATGCATTCTCTTACATATGCGAGGCAACCTATGGTCGACTCGCATATATAAGAGAATGCATTGGCACAGGGTATATGGGTTGATACAAAAATCGGACCTGGCACTGAAAGGGTTAATAAGTTCAACAAATGAAATAATTATGGTCGTTTGTTGAACTCATAATCTGAACAGTTCCTAATGGGACTACTCGTCGATGGGTATTTAGTATAGAAATGGTTAACAGAGGTGTGTGAATCCAGAGTACGGCCTGAAAATGTCCTGATTCCCGGGTACCAAAAAGAGGGGGTGACAGACATAAATGATGCTGCTACATAGTATTGCGTGTGTCAGACATCTGATTACCTTCATACTGTGCATATACCAGGGAAGTGGCGACAGAGGGTTGTGTGTATCTACCCCGCCCCAATTAGGTCAAAAAGTTGGAAATTTCATACCTGACACAACACAAGTTGGAAACTCTACACCACATGTAGGTTGAATTTTTTCTCATTATTTGATGTTCCAATCACTGTTCCAATCAGTAATTAGTGTGGGCTATGTTGTTTTTATAACAACAGCAGCATATCTTTCTACATTTGGTCAAAAGTTTGTCTGAAATGGTTTCCAACCTTGGGGGATGTACTTCATATCAATACGCGCGTTTTCTCGGAATCCGTTCAGGTGCAACGCTGCGGCGTAGCCATGTCGTTTTCACAAACCCATGTCGATTTCACTCAAACTTGTTAACCCTGCGCGCACCACAGGCCCCTGTGGAAAATTACATAAATACCAAGACTATACAAGTGTAAAGGTTCCAATGATCGAATTTTGCTAAAACCACACCAACTATCAAAAACCTACTGAATTCTACAAATCGATAATTGCAGCCAAAATATCCTCAAGTGTGTCTTATTGGCAATAAAAATCCCTTTCATTTGACATATAACTCGGCGAAATTAAACGAATCAAAGTCGAGATATCCTATCGGAATCTAGCGAAATCTACCGAATAAATCGGGTCGTCAATCTCCATGTCCGCTCAGAGGCCTTTGACCTAGTTATACAATCAATATTTTCGAGCAATAATTTGTCGCGAACGTGTACCTATACGCGATGACATAACCTATACATGCTCATATATGTTCCGAAAGTCATTCCGAAGCCACCCATATCTTTTTTATTTCATCCGATGTGTTTGTGCACAATTTTTCAACTGTATTCATCAAACGAATTCTAGAAACAATTCCGGGGTAAAATCACTAACGGACTAGACTATAGTGGTTGATTCGTAAAACAACAGGATGAAGTAAGCGCATGCATGTTAATGATGATATATCTTTGATAAAACACCTCACCTATCCAATGACTGTTCTTTGTTTCAGCAGGAACAATCAATGTCAAGCGAGGTGAGTAACGGAAAACTAGTTATAAACATCAGTGCTCGTATTCACCAACTGGGTCTATATCTAGTCTAGGGTGTATTTACTTGGCGAGGTCCAACGCGAAGATATATGTGCTCGTTGATAGCTAGCATTGACATAGCGGTATACAAGAGGATTTGACGGCTATTATTCAATTATCGCATTGTTTCGAGGTTGACATGAGCAATTGTCAACCCGGGGAAGGACTGATAATTCCTCGTGTCAACCAAGAAACAATGTGATAACTGTTTTATTATATGAAACACACCTTGATTGGACAAGACGTTGTGACGTTGAAAGTCGATGGGAAAACCTGATCTATTTCCAGGTCTGATAATAAGTTATGTTAACCTTTGAAGTATCTGACGTCACTCAGAACTGTTATTAACCTGTTGTTTCATTAATGAGGTGAACATCGTTAGATATCTCAATTTTTTTCTTTACATTTTAACATAGGAATTGGGGAAAGAAACTTATGATCATATACTAACATAGATTGGCCACCCTTGTCCCCCCCTCCTCGGATGTATAAGTATACACGCTTGGTTCATTCCAATTACGGAGAGATTTGAGTACTAAAGTTCACATTCTTGAACATAAAGAGACGGGAAGTATCCACCAGCCCAATTATAGATTCATCACTCATTCCACAGAGAGATTCAGTATGCGGCTCTTCCTCTGTTTGTGGATTCGTCACTCATTCCACAGAGAGGTTCAGTATGCGGCTCTTCCTCTGTTGGTAGATTCATCACTCATTCCACAGAGATATTCAGCGTGCGGCACTTCCTCTGTTGGTTGATTCATCACTCATTCCACACAGAGATTCAGTATGCGGCTCTTCCTCTGTTAGTTGATTCATCACTCATTCCATAGAGAGATTCAGTATGCATCTCTTCCTCTGTTAGTTGATTCATCACTCATTCCACAGAGAGATTCAGTATGCATCTCGTCCTCTGTTAGTTGATTCATCACTCATTCCACAGAGAGATTCAGTATGCGGCTCTTCCTCTGTTAGTTGATTCATCACTCATTCCACAGAGAGATTCAGCGTGCGGCACTTCCTCTGTTGGTTGATTCATCACTCATTCCACAGAGAGATTCAGTATGCGGCTCTTCCTCTGTTAGTTGATTCATCACTCATTCCACAGAGAGATTCAGTATGCATCTATTCCTCTGTTAGTTGATTCATCACTCATTCCACAGAGAGGTTCAGTATGCGGCCCTTCCTCTGTTGGTTGATTCATCGCTCATTCAGTATGCATCACTTCCTCTGTTGGTTGATTCATCACTCATTCCACAGAGAGGTTCAGTATGCGGCTCTTCCTCTGTTGGTAGATTCATCACTCATTCCACAGAGATATTCAGCGTGCGGCACTTCCTCTGTTGGTTGATTCATCACTCATTCCACAGAGAGATTCAGTATGCATCTCTTCCTCTGTTTGTTGATTCATCACTCATTCCACAGAGAGATTCAGTATGCATCTCTTCCTCTGTTAGTTGATTCATCACTCATTCCACAGAGAGATTCAGTATGCATCTCTTCCTCTGTTAGTTGATTCATCACTCATTCCACAGAGAGATTCAGTATGCATCTCTTCCTCTGTTGGTTGATTCATCACTCATTTCACAGAGAGATTCAGTATGCGGCTCTTCCTCTGTTGGTTGATTCATCACTCATTCCACAGAGAGATTCAGCGTGCGGCACTTCCTCTGTTGGTTGATTCATCACTCATTCCACAGAGAGATTCAGTATGCGGCTCTTCCTCTGTTGGTTGATTCATCACTCATTCCACAGAGAGATTTAGTATGCGGCTATTCCTCTGTTGGTTGATTCATCACTCATTCCACACAGAGATTCAGTATGCGTCTCTTCCTCTATTGGTTGATTCATCACTCATTCCACACAGAGATTCAGTATGCGGCTCTTCCTCTGTTGGTTGATTCATCATTCATTCCACGGAGATATTCAGTATGCGGCTCTTCCTCTGTTGGTTGATTCATCACTCATTCCACAGAGAGATTCAGTATGCGGCTCTTCCTCTGTTTGTTGATTCATCACTCATTCCACAGAGAGATTCAGTATGCGTCTCTTCCTCTGTTGGTTGATTCATCACTCATTCCACAGAGAGATTCAGTATGCGGCTCTTCCTCTGTTGATAGATTCATCACTCATTCCACAGAGAGATTCAGTATGCGTCTCTTCCTCTGTTTATTGATTCATCACTCATTCCACAGAGATATTCAGTATGCGTCTCTTCCTCTGTTGGTTGATTCATCACTCATTCCACAGAGAGATTCAGTATGCGGCTCTTCCTCTGTTTGTAGATTCATCACTCATTCCACAGAGAGATTCAGTATGCGTCTCTTCCTCTGTTGGTTGATTCATCGCTCATTCCACAGAGATATTCAGTGTGCGGTTCTTCCTCTGTTGGTTGATTCATCACTCATTCCACAGAGAGATTCAGCATGCGGCTCTTCCTCTGTTGGTTGATTCATCACTCATTCCACAGATAGATTCAGTATGCGGCTCTTCCTCTGTTTGTAGATTCATCACTCATTCCACAGAGAGATTCAGTATGCGTCTCTTCCTCTGTTGGTTGATTCATCACTCATTCCACAGAGATATTCAGTGTGCGGCCCTTCCCCTGTTGGTTGATTCATCACTCATTCCACAGAGAGATTCAGCATGCGGCTCTTCCTCTGTTGGTTGATTCATCACTCATTCCACAGAGAAGTTCAGTATGCGTCTCTTCCTCTGTTGGTTGATTCATCACTCATTCCACACAGAGAGATTCAGTATGCGTCTCTTCCTCTGTTGGTTGATTCATCACTCATTCCACAGAGAGGTTCAGTATGCGTCTCTTCCTCTGTTGGTTGATTCATCACTCATTCCACAGAGAGATTCAGTATGCGTCTCTTCCTCTGTTGGTTGATTCATCACTCATTCCACAGAGAGATTCGGTATGCGTCTCTTCCTCTGTTGGTTGATTCATCACTCATTGCACAGAGAGATTCAGTATGTGGCTCTTCCTCTGTTGGTTGAATCATCACTCATTCCACAGAGAGATTCAGTATGCGTCTCTTCCTCTGTTGGTTGATTCATCACTCATTCCACAGAGAGATTCAGTATGCGGCTCTTCCTCTGTTGGTTGATTCATCACTCATTCCACAGAGAGATTCAGTATGCGGCTCTTCCTCTGTTGGTTGATTCATCACTCATTCCACACAGAGAGATTCAGTATGCGTCTCTTCCTCTGTTGGTTGATTCATCATTCATTCCACAGAGAGATTCAGTATGCGTCTCTTCCTCTGTTGGTTGATTCATCACTCATTCCACAGAGAGATTCAGTATGCGGCTCTTCCTCTGTTGGTTGATTCGTCACTCATTCCACAGAGAGGCTCAGTATGCGGCTCTTCCTCTGTTGGTTGATTCATCACTCATTCCACAGAGAGATTCGGTATGCGGCTCTTCCTCTGTTGGTTGATTCATCACTCATTCCACAGAGAGATTCAGTATGCGGCTCTTCCTCTGTTGGTTGATTCATCACTCATTCCACAGAGAGATTCAGTATGCGGCTCTTCATCTGTTGGTTGATTCATCACTCATTCCACATAGAGATTTAGTATGCGGCTCTTCCTCTGTTGGTTGATTCATCACTCATTCCACACAGAGAGGTTCAGTATGCGGCCCTTCCTCTGTTGGTTGATTCATCACTCATTCCACAGAGAGATTCAGTATGCGACTCTTCCTCTGTTGGTTGATTCATCGCTCATTCCACAGAGAGATTCAGTATGCGGCTCTTCCTCTGTTGGTTGATTCATCACTCATTCCACAGAGAGATTCAGTATGCGGCTCTTCCTCTGTTGGTTGATTCATCACTCATTCCACAGAGAGATTCAGTATGCGGCTCTTCCTCTGTTGGTTGATTCATCACTCATTCCACAGAGAGATTCAGTATGCGTCTCTTCCTATGTTGGTTGATTCATCACTCATTCCACAGAGAGATTCAGTATGCGGCTCTTCCTCTGTTGGTTGATTCATCACTCATTCCACAGAGAGATTCAGTATGCGGCTCTTCCTCTGTTGGTTGATTCATCACTCATTCCACAGAGAGATTTAGTATGCGGCTATTCCTCTGTTGGTTGATTCATCACTCATTCCACAGAGAGATTCAGCGTGCGGCACTTCCTCTGTTGGTTGATTCATCACTCATTCCACAGAGAGATTCAGTATGCGGCTCTTCCTCTGTTGGTTGATTCATCACTCATTCCACAGAGAGATTTAGTATGCGGCTATTCCTCTGTTGGTTGATTCATCACTCATTCCACACAGAGATTCAGTATGCGTCTCTTCCTCTATTGGTTGATTCATCACTCATTCCACACAGAGATTCAGTATGCGGCTCTTCCTCTGTTGGTTGATTCATCATTCATTCCACGGAGATATTCAGTATGCGGCTCTTCCTCTGTTGGTTGATTCATCACTCATTCCACAGAGAGATTCAGTATGCGGCTCTTCCTCTGTTGGTTGATTCATCACTCATTCCACAGAGAGATTCAGTATGCGTCTCTTCCTCTGTTGGTTGATTCATCACTCATTCCACAGAGAGATTCAGTATGCGGCTCTTCCTCTGTTGATAGATTCATCACTCATTCCACAGAGAGATTCAGTATGCGTCTCTTCCTCTGTTTATTGATTCATCACTCATTCCACAGAGATATTCAGTATGCGTCTCTTCCTCTGTTGGTTGATTCATCACTCATTCCACAGAGAGATTCAGTATGCGGCTCTTCCTCTGTTTGTAGATTCATCACTCATTCCACAGAGAGATTCAGTATGCGTCTCTTCCTCTGTTGGTTGATTCATCGCTCATTCCACAGAGATATTCAGTGTGCGGTTCTTCCTCTGTTGGTTGATTCATCACTCATTCCACAGAGAGATTCAGCATGCGGCTCTTCCTCTGTTGGTTGATTCATCACTCATTCCACAGATAGATTCAGTATGCGGCTCTTCCTCTGTTTGTAGATTCATCACTCATTCCACAGAGAGATTCAGTATGCGTCTCTTCCTCTGTTGGTTGATTCATCACTCATTCCACAGAGATATTCAGTGTGCGGCCCTTCCCCTGTTGGTTGATTCATCACTCATTCCACAGAGAGATTCAGCATGCGGCTCTTCCTCTGTTGGTTGATTCATCACTCATTCCACAGAGAAGTTCAGTATGCGTCTCTTCCTCTGTTGGTTGATTCATCACTCATTCCACACAGAGAGATTCAGTATGCGTCTCTTCCTCTGTTGGTTGATTCATCACTCATTCCACAGAGAGGTTCAGTATGCGTCTCTTCCTCTGTTGGTTGATTCATCACTCATTCCACAGAGAGATTCAGTATGCGTCTCTTCCTCTGTTGGTTGATTCATCACTCATTCCACAGAGAGATTCGGTATGCGTCTCTTCCTCTGTTGGTTGATTCATCACTCATTGCACAGAGAGATTCAGTATGTGGCTCTTCCTCTGTTGGTTGAATCATCACTCATTCCACAGAGAGATTCAGTATGCGTCTCTTCCTCTGTTGGTTGATTCATCACTCATTCCACAGAGAGATTCAGTATGCGGCTCTTCCTCTGTTGGTTGATTCATCACTCATTCCACAGAGAGATTCAGTATGCGGCTCTTCCTCTGTTGGTTGATTCATCACTCATTCCACACAGAGAGATTCAGTATGCGTCTCTTCCTCTGTTGGTTGATTCATCATTCATTCCACAGAGAGATTCAGTATGCGTCTCTTCCTCTGTTGGTTGATTCATCACTCATTCCACAGAGAGATTCAGTATGCGGCTCTTCCTCTGTTGGTTGATTCGTCACTCATTCCACAGAGAGGCTCAGTATGCGGCTCTTCCTCTGTTGGTTGATTCATCACTCATTCCACAGAGAGATTCGGTATGCGGCTCTTCCTCTGTTGGTTGATTCATCACTCATTCCACAGAGAGATTCAGTATGCGGCTCTTCCTCTGTTGGTTGATTCATCACTCATTCCACAGAGAGATTCAGTATGCGGCTCTTCATCTGTTGGTTGATTCATCACTCATTCCACATAGAGATTTAGTATGCGGCTCTTCCTCTGTTGGTTGATTCATCACTCATTCCACACAGAGAGGTTCAGTATGCGGCCCTTCCTCTGTTGGTTGATTCATCACTCATTCCACAGAGAGATTCAGTATGCGACTCTTCCTCTGTTGGTTGATTCATCGCTCATTCCACAGAGAGATTCAGTATGCGGCTCTTCCTCTGTTGGTTGATTCATCACTCATTCCACAGAGAGATTCAGTATGCGGCTCTTCCTCTGTTGGTTGATTCATCACTCATTCCACAGAGAGATTCAGTATGCGGCTCTTCCTCTGTTGGTTGATTCATCACTCATTCCACAGAGAGATTCAGTATGCGTCTCTTCCTATGTTGGTTGATTCATCACTCATTCCACAGAGAGATTCAGTATGCGGCTCTTCCTCTGTTGGTTGATTCATCACTCATTCCACAGAGAGATTCAGTATGCGACTCTTCCTCTGTTGGTTGATTCATCACTCATTCCACAGAGAGATTCAGCATGCGTCTCTTCCTCTGTTGGTTGATTCATCGCTCATTCCACAGAGAGATTCAGTATGCGGCTCTTCCTCTGTTAGTAGATTCATCACTCATTCCACAGAGAGATTCAGTATGCGGCTCTTCCTCTGTTGGTTGATTCATCACTCATTCCACAGAGAGATTCAGTATGCGTCTCTTCCTATGTTGGTTGATTCATCACTCATTCCACAGAGAGATTCAGTATGCGGCTCTTCCTCTGTTGGTTGATTCATCACTCATTCCCCAGAGAGATTCAGTATGCGACTCTTCCTCTGTTGGTTGATTCATCACTCATTCCACAGAGAGATTCAGTATGCGTCTCTTCCTCTGTTGGTTGATTCATCGCTCATTCCACAGAGAGATTCAGTATGCGGCTCTTCCTCTGTTGGTTGATTCATCACTCATTCCACAGAGAGATTCAGTATGCGGCTCTTCCTCTGTTGGTTGATTCATCACTCATTCCACACAGAGAGATTCAGTATGCGTCTCTTCCTCTGTTGGTTGATTCATCATTCATTCCACAGAGAGATTCAGTATGCGTCTCTTCCTCTGTTGGTTGATTCATCACTCATTCCACAGAGATATTCAGTATGCGGCTCTTCCTCTGTTGGTTGATTCGTCACTCATTCCACAGAGAGGTTCAGTATGCGGCCCTTCCTCTGTTGGTTGATTCATCACTCATTCCACAGAGAGATTCAGTATGCGGCTCTTCCTCTGTTGGTTGATTCATCACTCATTCCACACAGAGATTCAGTATGCGTCTCTTCCTCTGTTGGTTGATTCATCACTCATTCCACAGAGATATTCAGTGTTCGGCCCTTCCTCTGTTGGTTGATTCATCACTCATTCCACAGAGAGATTCAGTATGCGGCTCTTCCTCTGTTTGTAGATTCATCACTCATTCCACAGAGAGATTCAGTATGCGTCTCTTCCTCTGTTGGTTGATTCATCACTCATTCCACAGAGAGATTCAGTATGCGTCTCTTCCTCTGTTGGTTGATTCATCACTCATTCCACAGAGAGATTCAGTATGCGGCTCTTCCTCTGTTTTTAGATTCATCACTCATTCCACAGAGAGATTCAGTATGCGTCTCTTCCTCTGTTGGTTGATTCGTCACTCATTCCACAGAGATATTCAGTGTGCGGCCCTTCCTCTGTTGGTTGATTCATCACTCATTCCACAGAGAGATTCAGCATGCGGCTCTTCCTCTGTTGGTTGATTCATCACTCATTCCACAGAGAGGTTCCGTATGCGTCTCTTCCTCTGTTGGTTGATTCATCACTCATTCCACAGAGAGGTTCAGTATGCGTCTCTTCCTCTGTTGGTTGATTCATCACTCATTCCACAGAGAGATTCAGTATGCGTCTCTTCCTCTGTTGGTTGATTCATCACTCATTCCACAGAGAGATTCGGTATGCGTCTCTTCCTCTGTTGGTTGATTCATCACTCATTCCACAGAGAGATTCAGTATGTGGCTCTTCCTCTGTTGGTTGAATCATCACTCATTCCACAGAGAGATTCAGTATGCGTCTCTTCCTCTGTTGGTTGATTCATCACTCATTCCACAGAGAGATTCAGTATGCGGCTCTTCCTCTGTTGGTTGATTCATCACTCATTCCACAGAGAGATTCAGTATGCGGCTCTTCCTCTGTTGGTTGATTCATCACTCATTCCACACAGAGAGATTCAGTATGCGTCTCTTCCTCTGTTGGTTGATTCATCATTCATTCCACAGAGAGATTCAGTATGCGTCTCTTCCTCTGTTGGTTGATTCATCACTCATTCCACAGAGAGATTCAGTATGCGGCTCTTCCTCTGTTGGTTGATTCGTCACTCATTCCACAGAGAGGTTCAGTATGCGGCTCTTCCTCTGTTGGTTGATTCATCATTCATTCCACAGAGAGATCCAGTATGCGGCTCTTCCTCTGTTGGTTGATTCATCACTCATTCCACAGAGAGATTCAGTATGCGGCTCTTCCTCTGTTGGTTGATTCATCACTCATTCCACAGAGAGATTCAGTATGCGGCTCTTCATCTGTTGGTTGATTCATCACTCATTCCACATAGAGATTTAGTATGCGGCTATTCCTCTGTTGGTTGATTCATCACTCATTCCACACAGAGAGGTTCAGTATGCGGCCCTTCCTCTGTTGGTTGATTCATCGCTCATTCCACAGAGAGATTCAGTATGCGGCTCTTCCTCTGTTGGTTGATTCATCACTCATTCCACAGAGAGATTCAGTATGCGTCTCTTCCTCTGTTGGTTGATTCATCACTCATTCCACAGAGAGATTCAGTATGCGACTCTTCCTCTGTTGGTTGATTCATCGCTCATTCCGCAGAGAGATTCAGTATGCGGCTCTTCCTCTGTTGGTTGATTCATCACTCATTCCACAGAGAGATTCAGTATGCGGCTCTTCCTCTGTTGGTTGATTCATCACTCATTCCACAGAGAGATTCAGTATGCGGCTCTTCCTCTGTTGGTTGATTCATCACTCATTCCACAGAGAGATTCAGTATGCGTCTCTTCCTATGTTGGTTGATTCATCACTCATTCCACAGAGAGATTCAGTATGCGGCCCTTCCTCTGTTGGTTGATTCATCACTCATTCCACAGAGAGATTCAGTATGCGACTCTTCCTCTGTTGGTTGATTCATCACTCATTCCACAGAGAGATTCAGTATGCGTCTCTTCCTCTGTTGGTTGATTCATCGCTCATTCCACAGAGAGATTCAGTATGCGGCTCTTCCTCTGTTAGTAGATTCATCACTCATTCCACAGAGAGATTCAGTATGCGGCTCTTCCTCTGTTGGTTGATTGATCACTCATTCCACAGAGAGATTCAGTATGCGTCTCTTCCTATGTTGGTTGATTCATCACTCATTCCACAGAGAGATTCAGTATGCGGCTCTTCCTCTGTTGGTTGATTCATCACTCATTCCACAGAGAGATTCAGTATGCGGCTCTTCCTCTGTTGGTTGATTCATCACTCATTCCACACAGAGAGATTCAGTATGCGTCCCTTCCTCTGTTGGTTGATTCATCATTCATTCCACAGAGAGATTCAGTATGCGTCTCTTCCTCTGTTGGTTGATTCATCACTCATTCCACAGAGAGATTCAGTATGCGTCTCTTCCTCTGTTGGTTGATTCGTCACTCATTCCACAGAGAGGTTCAGTATGCGGCTCTTCCTCTGTTGGTTGATTCATCACTCATTCCACAGAGAGATTCAGTATGCGGCTCTTCCTCTGTTGGTTGATTCATCACTCATTCCACAGAGAGATTCAGTATTCGGCTCTTCCTCTGTTGGTTGATTCATCACTCATTCCACAGAGAGATTCAGTATGCGGCTCTTCCTCTGCTGGTGGATTTTATCCGGTGAAACTTCAAGCTTTAGTCGAGAGGCGGCGTCGATTGGTGAATGGCAAATACTAGTATGATATATTGGATCAATCATATCGACAATAGTGTGTGTAAAGGCCCTACCACACTGCATTTGCGGCGCCGCATTTCGTCGACTTAGAACACACTGGAGGCAATGTGTGCTTGCACCCAGCGTGCGTTGCAAGCTAATCGCAGAAACTGCAGAAAACATTGCCGCATGATTACATCCGTGTCCTTGTAATCGGGCGGTGCAGTGTCTCGCGTACCGAACTTACCGCTCGTTTCAGTCTTCGGTTGTTCGGTAAATTCCGCCGTTTGCAATGACGATATAGAACGAAGACACTGGAAGCATAGCAGTTTTCGGTCTAGGTCAGTTTTGGACTGTGATTGTTCATCGCCTCAACATTCATTTATTTTAAACAAAAATACGCGAATAACCAAAAAAAACCTGAGTTCAACGGAAACATACGAAAAACCACAGAAAACGCCATCGCCGCAGAAAACGATAAAGACACTATGCCGTAAGGAACGTAGGGAATGCGCGGCATGCTGTACGTATCGCACAATACGAGCGGCAAACGCCGTGTGGGAAGACCTCAAACGATGTAGCTAATGAAACGGGCGTTGAAGCTGCTACTAAATGAAATACCGAGTTTATAAATTAAACCCAGTTGATGAATACGAGCCCTCATGTTCCTCTTGTGTTTTCCCACATCTATATGATAGTCCCTGTGTCGATGGATTCATAGATCTGCACTGCAGGACTGTAGACATTGGAAGATGGCGACAACGCTCTTGATTTGAAAATCGCGGGACATTATTTCCTTCAAATATTTCCTGTGGCTTTATTTCCCCCACATTATATAATTAAATAGTGTTGGTCGTCGTGCATTTATCAGTTTTTTTCCAGTAAAATTACCATGACTATACAGTCGCCATATTGAATCGATCATTGACTTGGCCATACAGTCTCCATTTCGAGCCAGCGCTGAACGACATGTGACCCTAATTGACCAGTAGCGAGCCAATGGAATCAAACCTATCACTGTAATCATATGATATATATCGGTATAGGAGACGCTGTCAGTAGACATATATTTTAACGACGATGTGGCAAAGTCTGGACGGGACGTTGTCTCACAATCTGGTTTTGTGAAGACAAACTTGAAAATTGGTAAACAAAATAAATCGACATTGTGTATAGTTTAAACATATTTATTTGTCTAATTTCACATACAGGAAATGACACATACATTTTTATAGACAATGGGATTGGAGGACAAGTGCTGACTCACTTATGAGTACCCCCCTCTCCCATGGGGAGTGTATAGATGTGTATATATGTAATATCGCCATTGAGACTGCTGACCACAATTTCTTGAATATAAGCTACTAGTATATGCTAGCGACTGGGGCTATATAACAGTATGATCCCTTTTTATATGAATTCCATATCAAGTCAAGATACTTTTATTCGGAAATTCATACCCCAGTTACGAAATTAATAGTGCCATTTTCAATTATGTGCAACTGCTCATTAAAACAAAACGTTTCCATTTCGGTGTATGAGATACATTGTGCTAACAGAAGACAGGCGAATAAACTATAACCGTGGATACATCTCCATTGTAAGGTAGATTCTTGTGTTCTATCTAAATACCATCGTCCAAATAGAGCCGTAGACACCACCAAAATGTGACCACATGAAATACTATCTCTCCTTCTCGCACACCTGTTCTCCAGTTCCTCTCCCCTCTCTAGCTCGATGTCCGTTACAGACGTCGCACTTCCATCGCATCGATTACAATTCAATTAGATCCGATGAAAGTGCGATAAACCAAGTTTCGTTAAAGACGGTCGCGCTTTCGTCGCATCGAATAAAATTGAGACGTTGTAATGACATGATGTTCGTCGCGGGCGATGATGTCAAAAACTTGGACTCTCCAAAGTCTTCTGATGTCATGATGGCAGCCATTGTTTAAATTATTAGCGGGAAGAAAAATACACACTTCATGTAACTTCGTGTGACTGCCGCTTTTCAGCGTGCCAATGTAATTGAGGCGGTGTTTGTGTCATGTTCCTGGCAATAAAAATGCATACCCCAATATTTTTTACCATTTTCTTGCCTTGTATGTAAACGTCACACTTTCATCGCATCGAACACAATAGGGTGGCCTCTCTACCGTTCACGCATCTTCTGTATCTGTATCGCGTATTAATCACTGGGCCTTCTCTTATAAACAATCCATTAGTTTTGTTGCCATTACCTCTAAATAGTTATTGTTACAACATTATATCCTTGCTCTTGTCAATATGTATTAAGTTTACTCAATGCTTTGACAACGGGTGATGAGATTATTAAGTATCAGCAGTTGCCATCCGATCCCTTTTGCACTTATAGGCTTATATAATGTACAATATGCATTGAACAAATAAAATATGTTCAAATTCAGGTTTTGTTTCATGCTTTGTAGGAATGATATCAGGAAAAAGTTCGCAAAATTTGGAGGCCA
Organism: Siphonodentalium dalli; assembly: GCA_032622095.1. NCBI lineage: Eukaryota > Metazoa > Mollusca > Scaphopoda > Gadilida > Siphonodentaliidae > Siphonodentalium > Siphonodentalium dalli. Next base: position 236,274,464 of record CP136063.1, read on the forward strand.
ATGCTGGATCTCCGGACTCGTCTCACATACATTCCATGGATTTTCTGACCACTTATTTCTGTGTGATAATTTCACTACTCGTTCTGTGTTGTTGATTAATTGGAGGATTAGTGACAGGTTCCCAGTGGGAGGCGGTTGTTGGAGGACTAGTGTGAGGTTCTCAGTGGGAGACGGTTGTTGATTGGTTGTGTGAGGTTCCAAATAGGAGGCGAAGCAGATCTTTGGTTAATTTAATAAGCTACCTCGTCCGTCTGTACGCTTACTGTCTGTGCTGTTCTGGTCGAACACTCGGGACAACAGTTCAGCTCCTTGGCAGAAAAATGGTGAGTAAACTGTAATTTGAAATTAATCGAGAATATGTTATAGCATCCACTTTCTCTGTCGTCCATGTTGCCCTTGTTAAAAGTTAAAGGGATCCATCCCTCTCCCCATATGCCATCCCTGTTTAATCGGAACGAGAGGCCACACATGTTCCCCGGCCTGTCTGCTATATACTGTGGATAACATCTGCCAAATATATGAAATAATGCTGAACATCGGACAATTTTGTGGGAATTAGTCAACATTATACATAATAAGTACAGGCATATCTGACGTTTAACTCATTCAACGTGCGTATTAATTTACTTCTCGGAGTTAAAGGTATATACCAGTGTAGGTGTGTTATATACGTGTATTGGAGTATTTTCCGTTTTATTGTTTCGGCTGACATTTTGGATGGACTTCAATGTCAAAATTAACATGAACTGTTTTCATGCAAAACGTTGAGTACACATTAATTATGTTGCGGAGTGTTGATTATATATTAATTCTGTTGTGGAGTGGTGCTTGTAATTGTTATTTTGGTATCGCTTATCCGTGATTAACTAAGTTTATCTTCATGTTTCATCTAATTCACCCCAATACCAGTTGTTTTATTAATACTATCATCAGGTGTTCATAATGAGTAATGTTCCATCTCATTCACCCCAATACCATGTGTTTTACTAATACTGTCATCGGGTGTTTGTTAATACTATTATCAGGTGCTAATAATGTGTATTTCTTCCCAGAATAGCGATTGTTCTTACAACATGGCAATGTATTTCCCCACACATGATTGATAATACTAGTTACTATGTCAACATTATCTTAATATAATTTCTTTAAACAATGTGCACTTGGTAAATATACGTGTTGAGACAAGCTGAACACCAATCTATGTTTATTATGCTTTGATTTTTTTCTTATTTCGATTATACCTGTGTGGCTGACTATTTAGAATTGCATATTTCACAGCTGTGGAATTGCATCATTGTTTTAAGATTAACGCGTTCCATCAATCCGAGGTATAGGTTCATGAACACTGATTCCAATACAACCATGATGAGCGAAAATAATTCATGTTCATGAACAATGATTCCAATACAACCATGATGAGCGAAAATAATTCATGTTACATCAAGCCACATCAGTCTCTACAAGTTGACTGACAAATTTATATTTGCTATCAAATCTAACTGTTCATGTAAACCACTGACCGTTTGCACTACAATTACATGTGCATGCAACTGATAATCTGTCCAGATTTCACCCTCCATTTGCGTTTATGGGACATCATTGAACCGATTCACCACGGCTGGCGGACTTAATACGGCTTAAGGTGTGACCTTCGCCTTAAACGGTGCTAAATGGTACACAGGTTCTAAAATTGTGCTGAAGGGTATCGATGGTTCGCTAAAATGATTAAGGGTATATACATGTACATGGGTTCCTGCATGGATCAGAACATAAAGCACATGTGTTGAAATGACACGTTGTTTTCTAGTACGCCTGCTGCGAGTTCTACTAGAATAATCTAGAATAATCTACATTCCAATGGAAATTAGAATTATAATTGCTAATGGGTGTCATGCAGACTTTCATTAACATGGTTGTCGCAACTGCGTCAGTGCCTATGAATGGCAACAAGCCATATTTCCGACTAAATCCTGAAAAATTACTAATAATTATGTTGTGGTTAAGGAGTCGATTATTTAGGGCATTGCTGTATCATTCAGCATGGTTTAGCCCGTTCTATATACTAAATGGATTCTCCCACTCAGTCATGAAAGTATACAATGGAAGGGTATATTATTCATTTGGATGGATGTTCAGGTAATATGAACAGACGACAGACAATATAGAAAGTGCAGAAGGAATCATGTTAATAGCTTGGAAATGTTCTGATATTAAGTTCAACAAACTCCATGTATACCCGTCAAAACATTTTCAAAACATGTGTACCATTCAGGATATTTTTATCAAGCCCGGTGTACCATTCGGCACTTGTTGTTAGGTCAGAGTGACCTGGCCCTTAAGCCTTATTATACGTCGTAATCATAATTCGACATGTTAGGTTTTACAGACAAGGCCACCACGTAACATCAAATAGGCAGAAATACTTGTAGGGATACTTATGACATGCTGCTGCATATATGAATGGCAATGTCTACCGTCGTGTAGGGTGTGACTAATTACCGCCCGGGACCGCCCGGTGGCCCCACGTGCCCGTGGACACAATATCTCGACGTTATAACGTAGCGACATGCCACCTGAGGGCAACATAGAAAAATTTACGCGCTCGCTCGTCTCCGGCCGGTCATATTAACCCCACAAATGCCGATATTGGCTAAAAGAGCCTGTGTGATTACTGGTGTCTTCGTGTGTTTTCAGACAGATTATTTTGGTGATGCTCGGTAGTGCAATACACCTGAGTGTTAATTCCATATATTGACTCGTTGAGGCGTCCACGGCCGATGTTATTAACCCCTCAAATTCCGGTAAAATAGTGTATAAACAAAAAGAAACTTGGGAACGCCCGGGACCGCCCGGGACCGCCCGGGCGGCTCCATGGGCGCGTGGACACTATATATCGACGTTATAACATAGCGACATACCCCACGAGGTCAACCTAGAAAATTTTACTCGCTCGCTCGACTCCGGCCGGTGTTATTAACCCCTCAAGACCCGATAAAATGGTATATAAACAAAATGAACACTGGGACCGACCGGGACCGACCGGGACCGCCCGGGTGGCCCCACGGGCCCGAGGACACTATATCTCCACGTTATGACTTAGCGACATACCACACGAGGTTAACCTAGAAAATGTTACTCGCTCGCTCGACTCCGGCCGGTGTTATTAACCCCTCAAAAAGAACACTGGGACCTACCGGGACCGCCCGGGCGGCCCCATGGGCCCGTGGACACTATATTTCGATGTTATAACGTAGCGACATACCCCACGAAGTCAACATAGAAAATGCTCTTTTAGCCAATATCGGCATTTGTGGGGTTAATGTGACCGGCCGGAGACGAGTGAGCGATTAAATTTTTCTATGTTGCCCTCAGGTGGCATGTCGCTACGTTGTAACGTCGAGATATTGTGTCCACGGGCACGTGGGACCACCGGGCGGTCGCGGGCGGTCCCGGGCGGCCCCGGGCGGTCCCCGGGCGGTCCCCGGGCGGTCCCGGGCGGTAATTAGTCACACCGCCGTGGGGCATAGATATGTGGGAAACAAATAACACCATACGACTTTCGTGCCCCGCACTATGCAAATTAAAGGGGTACTGAATACTAAATCCGGCCATTTATGGGACCATATCCTAGCTTTTATATTCAACAGAATATATGCAATGAATGAATGAATTTGAGCCATGGATGAGTTAAAAACATACTGATGTAAACGATGCAAACAACATGTTAATTATAATGGAAATGAGTTTATGACTCGAGTCATTTGTTGAATATATTTTGTTAAGTATAAAATGAGGTGGTCCCATAAATTGCCGGATTTAAAATGTACATTCCCCCTTTAATATAACACGTGGGAAATGTCCCTTTTTTCAACTCTATGATAATTCGACTTTTATTCTGAACGGTTCTTCGCATAATGCTATACAAGGTTGTTACCATCTCCTGGGGTTTCCGCATTCCAATTCTTATTGGTGTCCGATTACACGTGCAGTCGTTTTCGAATTCGAAATCAGAATTCGCTCTGCGTGCACGTTAATATTTACGGACATTGCCGACGCGTACTTTCCATGCAACAGGCAGCAGTACTTGCTGGTGACATGCCGTTGCATATCAATGAAAATTTCTACCGCCATGGATTATTGATATGGGGGAAAAAGCACTATACTGTTTCGTGCTCGACACAATACCACATGGGAAAGCCGCTGCATTTTCAACTATATAATTCGACCTTTCTGGTTACAAACTGCGTTTAACATTCTGCTCGGTTCCTTGCATAATGATGTACAAGGTTATTGTCAACTCTTAAAGGTGATCTATCTCTTCCTAAATACGTTTTAAAGATTGTTTCCGGGTATTAAATAATAAATGAGTCGAAGACATCTGTCCAGAAACACTTCTATCAATTAATATTGATTTTATGTCGATATTTTCTTATATAATGCGCTAATTAATTGAAACTTGTTTTCGTTACTATTTTTTAAAACAGACCATCGTGAAACTTTCAGGCGATCTCAAATGCTGCGCCCCGAATGTTTCCGCGAGCCGCCAAATTTCCCAAATTTAATGTATGTATTTTGCCAGAAAATACGAAATAAAATCAATATTTAAAGGATATTAGACCCGATATCAGCCCGAGGTAACCTCATATTATCGGAGTCATATCAATCAGAGACCGAATGGTGAAGGCTGATATGAGGTTACCGAGGGCTGATATCATGTCTATAATATTAAACCAACCAATTAATGTCATATTTATTAATTAGATCGCCTCTTAAAAACTGACAGCGCTTTCATATGAGTGATGTCACAAAAATCGATATAAACACATTATTTAGAAGTGAAGTATTCTCAAAATTCTTTCTAATAATGACTTTAGCACATGGCATACTTGCTGTATCTATCAGCTGGTTATACTGTATATATGAAACATCGGCTTCGTGATAATATATTTAATCATAAGGGTGGCTATCTAATCCGTGTGTATACTCCAATAATATATGCCCATATAACATATTATGCCATTGGGCATGACACCCGTTTCCATTCCCATCCTCCAATGAAACAACGCCTCGAGCTGCAACAAAAACGTTTGCATTGTCGGGATTTCATACTGACAATAGAGACCTTTCGCATCCTCACGTTTACGATTACGAATACGGATAGCTATTCGTAGTCGTAAGTCTATCCGTATGGCCAAAAAGTCCTTTCGCAAAACGACTACGCGTAAGAGTTTTGACGAACACTTACCATCATTATTTCGTGCCACTTTTACAACTCAAAGCGTGTGTTTGGTATACAGTTCCTTAATACTTCACATATCGTCTCATTTGCAACAATGCGATAATCATGACCTGTTTATATTGTCAATAATTCGATCAGTAACAACGTACTACCCGGGATTCTCGTGATATATTATGGCAATACAGGTATAAATGCCAGGTCGTATGTGGTGGAAATTCAGTTCGTTGTTATCATGGATGACCTGATAGACGTTATGTTGATGGGGGAAAAGGGGTCCCTAAATTTTGACCTCACATCAACCACGACGCCACCACTTCAAGACCCTTTCAGTCCGCAATTTCATTTCAATGCGATTTCGACAGGATGACAGTCTTGCCAGATTATGCCATCTCCCATAATATACGACAGAATTATCCATAATTGTCATTATTATGTAATATGTATGTGCAGGGACGTGGCTAGGGGTCTGCGTTGGGGGGTGTCCACCTTGATAATTCCAACTGCAACCCCCTTGAATTAAACCAGAGACAAGGTTGTGCATAATTCCTTTTGCACCCCCGCCTTGAATCAAACCAAAACACCCTTTGAATCAGACCAAAGGTTTTTGCAAAATTTCATTCCATCATTGCACCTAAGTGTTCACAGGCCTAATAGCCTATTTATAAACCATGGTTCTATCTACCCGGTATGATAATATTCATATATTTTGAACCTGAAAATTGCACAAATCCTAACATCTAGTGGTCTAACTCCAAACAAATGCACACGACTACGGGCAATAGACCAGGACACACCGGGCCGACCATGGTTGTTCGGCCCGGTGTGAGAAGATTCATACTCTCCCTTAGTTTGGAAATTTTCAGTCAACAATTTTAACCAAATGTTGTAAAATATTGTTTTCTTAAACTCATTAGCAGTTTTTTTTATTGGCCACGGGTAGGGACCATGACACACCGGACCGACCATGGTTCGGCCCGGTGTGCGAAAATTTTGCAACCTGAACAAGAAAATCGCAAAATCCTGGCCTCAAGCATTCATAGAGTTGGAAATTTCCAACTGATGACAATTCCAGTGACAATTTTGACCAAATGTAGGACAATATTATTTTCTTAAATTAACTAGACTGGCCACGGGGAGGGACCAGGACACAAGCTTTCCAAGTGTTGGAAATTTCCAACCTGACACCCCTAAGGTTGGAAAATTTCTAACTGATGGCCATTTCAGTCCAAAATTGTTATAAAAAGAAGGAAAATATGCAAATATTGGTCCAAAAACAATAAACTCCCCACAATAAATTGTTTGAAAATCAAACTACAAGAACATTTTCAACCTATTGTTGGTGTGAAATTTCCAACTAATGTTGTGCCAGGTATGAAATTTCCAACTGTTGAAAATTTTGACCAAAGTTGGGGGTGAGACAGCCCCCCCCCCCCCCAACCCCCCCCCCCCCCCCCCCCCCCCCCCCCTTGTCGCCACGTCTCTGTGTATATATATTGGAAATAAAATATCCTATCCTATCCTATCCAGGCCTATCACCTCTTTGGGTTTAGGAAATCCGACATAAGGTTGGTGTGCTCGCTGATGTGCATCACTTCTGATTTGGTCATATCAATTCGAAACATAGTCGACACGGTGATGTCGGTGTGTGTGCCAAATAGTATTTTAGTACCACCAAATCCATGTCAGTCGTGTATTTTTGGCGACTGGTTTCATAGTGCACTTCTATATAGTACAGCCAGCGATGACTATCCGTTGTGAATAGCGATCTTATTTCGCGGGAAGCTCGAGATTCACGACGACGAGTAGAGTGATTGCCAATCTAAACAGCACACCGAGGTCGTAGCTCAATATAACTGGATGGTTTACATGATATACATATACAGTCTCGAACGGAGTAAAGTGATATATTGCAGAAAATAAATCTCAGGTGTTATTTGAGCTTATTAGATACCATGAAATCGTAACCGTTCTTACGGGTAGTAAAATACGACAACGATTAGAAAGTACACAAATGTTGGTGACGTAGTACCCTATCCGTATCCGTAATCGTAAACGTGAGTTTTGCGAAAGGTCTCTAATATCAACCAGCTCCCGGTCGAAACTCACTTAAGACATAAGTGGTGCTTAGTGTTTTGTCGTATGTGAGCTGACAGAATATATATTTTTTTGTTTTTCAGACTGATGAATTGATTGATGAAACCACGCCTGTTGTTTGAACTACTCAACTAACTCATAATTATAAAGTGCGTTTCTGCATGCCAGTTCAGTGAAGCAGAGTGAAACGACTGGTGCATATGTTGGTTATACATGTACGACGGACAATGTGACCACAAAACACCCGTCATGCCGCCGCTAATAAGCGGACATCGTATTTCTGCACAAATAGTCCGGACAATTTGATGACGCATATTAACTACACAAACAGGGATGAGAATTCATTTGCTATTATAAATACAGGGACGTGGCGACAGGGTGGGGGTTGGAGTGTGTCTTAATTGGTCTAAAATTTCAACAGTTGGAAATTTCATTTTTGTCGCACAATATTAGTTGAACATTCCTGACAAAAAAAAAAGTTGAATATGTTCCCATTGTTTGATATCCCAAACAATATTTAGTGTTAAATTTGTTGTTTAAGATCAAAATTCGAATATTCACATATACTTTCGGTCGTATGATTGGACTGAAATTTTGATAAAGATATCGGTGTGCTTCAATGAGTACAGCATCACCAACAGAGACCCTCTAGCCACGTCCCAGAGTATTATATAGACAGGTTCTGGTAGACGTGCGTGTAACATATGGCTATAAAATGGCCTGACATTATGTTTCGGTTATGGTGACACTTGTCCTTGGGGCATATGAATCGGACGTTACGTTGTTTATATACAGCGACCAAATGGAGGGTTGATGCTATGGACGAAACAAGACTGGCGTACTTACGTGTGTTGCGTTTGCTCTTTTCTTCTAGAAATTTTAATTGCGCCCGAAACACGATGTGTCATATTGTAACTGTATACGTGCCTTGTTGGAAATCGTCCAACGGACATATATCATTCCAAATTGTTTAGCAGTCGATATTAAAACATTGTAATATTAAATGAGTTAAGTACTCTATAGCGCTGCTACAAAAACAGAACTGTTGTACGGACGGGGGCATTTTAAGTGATCATAAAACCATTATTCAGAGGTATTCCATGTTATCAGATGCAAACCATCTCTTCATTATACAACTAAAGTTATATTTAATGTTAGAATTAAGTATTATGTTAGATATAAGTAAAAACAAGGGTTACGCATCAATGATGGCTCTGTCCGAATCTGTTCGACCGAGAATCACTAAAATGGACGAACTAAAGAACCACATCACAGAACTAAGAGTCACAACTCAAGTAAATACAAACTAGAGGTCACCCCGAAGATCCACATGAAGTTTGGTGACGATTTGATGAGAAATGTGACATGTAAAGTGTGCTAAAGAATTTATTCATTCAAAGAGTAAAATCCAAGATGGCCGCTGGCAGCCATGTTTTTGACAGAATTAGGAGAAATGGTAAGCCCCCATCTAGAGGTCACTCCGATGAACAATATGAAGTTTGGTGATGATCGGATGAGGGATATGCGCTGTATGGTGTGTTAAAGGATTCAGTGGTTGCAAAGAGTAAAATACAAGATGGTTGCCGGCGGCCATGTTTTTCATCGAAAATCGTTCAAATTCGACCGCTCTCATCTAGAGGTGATCCTAGACTCATATCCGAATATCGTTGAAATCGGTCAAAGTTTGTTTGAGTTATCGCGCTAACCGTCGCCAACGATCAAAATCGCAAAAACAAAATAGTCTAATTAATCTCATAACCCTCGTATAAAAGATTGGACAAAACTGTTTTCTAACTCGTTCGATATATTGTTGCAACAGACCCATATACCAAATATGAATTAAATCGGTTGACGTTTGTTTGAGTTATCGCGCTAACTGTCTCGCAAATGACCGCTCGCCTACCGACCTCGCCAAACCATAAGTCGAAGTTTTGAAAAAAACTCGTCTAAAAATATACACGGTGACAGCGGTCAGACCAGCGTAGCGAGGGGACTGAACTCTGCATTGCCGCTTGGGAAAGGAATTCGCCCATTCATTCATGGAAGAATTGTTACCCTTAGAGCGAAAAAGGGTTGTCCGTCTGTCCGTCCGCCCGTAACAACTTTGGATATCTCCGTCTCAATCATCATAGGTCGGACTCCAATAATATTGGTATGCTCATGAACCACCATGGAGGAAGTGATATCCACATGAAACACCATGGGGGAATTGATATCCACATGAAACAGGTTTCGTCAATTCATTGTTTGCAGAGTTATTGCCCTTAAATGGCAAATTGCTAACATTGTATCTCGGTAATCGTAAGCATGATTGAATGCGCATGATGCAGCATGAAGGGAACAATATCCACTTACTTGACTTAAGAAATTATCTTTTCTAAATGTAAGAAATCGCAAGAAACACATTTTCTTATAGTTCGTGAAATTTGAGAATATTTGTCTTACTATAATCTGGGAAGTATGAAAGTACCTTAACTTATTAAAAACAATTTCTAGCTTTTAGTACTCCCAATTTTTCTAGTCGTTTCTAGTTTTCTAGTCTTGTGAGAAAATAATTTCTTGACAACCGAGAAATTATTTTTTCCCTTTTTCTAGAAAAAGACTTCCTAGGATTTAAGAAATGATTTCTTAATATTAAGAACTCATAAAAAAAATAGTTGATCCAAGTATACTCCCATGATAATATATCTTGTCTTAAGATTTGTTTTCTCAAAATAAGAAAATCCTTTTTGGCAGTGTAGCGGGTTTTGTGGTTTGTCGATCCATTCCTTCTGAAGTTATTAAGACATCCTTCGATTAAGCCACTTGAGAATATTAACAAAACTCAGTGAAAAGCCACCTTTGTGTGGGGTACTCTATGTGGTGCACTTGTCAGGAAAATTGTGACCCGCCATATCAAATCCAGTCGTAAGTCGGGATTGTTTTACCCTGTGCCAATGCATTCTCTTATATATGCGAGTCGACCATAGGTCGCCTCGCATATATAAGAGAATGCATTGGCCCAACAATTTTTTACAATTTTGATAATTTTTTCTTGTATTCTTTAACAATTTTATAATTTCACCCATACAGAGCCCCCTTGACAAACATGAGCAGACGACACTCTTCTATATGCTTCTATATATGTGTGGGGCTCCCTGCAGGGTAATGAATGTTTTTTTATTTTATGTCCTAAAAATTGTAAGAAACATTTATTTAAAAAAAATTATAAAAAATTGTTAGGCCAATGCATTCTCTTATATATGCGAGGCGACCTATGGTCGACTCGCATATATCAGAGAATGCATTGGTACAGGGTAAAAAAAATCCCGACTTACGACTGGATTTGATATGGCGGGTCACAATTTATTTGTCACATAATTTGACAAACGTGTTGCAGAGTGTTATGTTTAAAATACAGACTCGACATCTATTGCAGTACTTAGTCTGGAGTATTTTATTGGAAATCCATTACCACCATCAATCGTTAAAAACTGAACACCTCATCCATATATATGAAAGGTATCGAGAACATCATAAACAAACACAACAACAGTACAATGTATATACCAAACTCCATGCATAGTTTATCTGCCTTGATGACACGATGCAGGGTTAACCTCCCTTGATGACTCGATGCAGGGTTAACCTCTAAGCGGCATCAAAAAACGATCTAAAATTTATTTAAATATATAAGAAACAAAACACGTATTTAAGCGCTATAAATCGACGAATTTGTTCTGAAATCTTCCACATGTAGGTCTTTTTAGCGATACCTCATAGCAAATTATGTTTACATAATTTTGAGTAATGAGGGAATTCTTCTCAAGGCTAATAATAAGACATTTGAAATGAGTTCGCCGTTTTTGCTGGAAAACGGGGCTCAATATTGAAAACCACAGACTGGTGAACAACCTATCTATCACATATATGTGCAGAGTGTTATGTTTAAAATACAGACTCGACATATATTGCAGTACTTAGTCTGGAGTATTTTATTGGAAATCCATTACCACCATCAAGCGTTAATTGCTCTGTGTCGCTAAAATAATATCTGCATTGAATGCATGTAGTATGGCAGTGTAACACAATGTTCATAGCGCTATGTTCAGCTATGTGACGAATCTACCACTGTAAAGGTATTCCCACAATCGCCATGATATGATACATCGAGCTATGTGACGAATCTACCACTGTAAAGGTATTCCCACAATCGCCATGATATGATACATCGAGCTATGTGACGAATCTACCACTGTAAAGGTATTCCCACAATCGCCATGATATGATACATCGAGCTATGTGACGAATCTACCACTGTAAAGGTATTCCCACAATCGCCATAATATGATACATCGAGCTATGTGACGAATCTACCACTGTATAGGTATTCCCACAATCGCCATAATATGATACATCGAGCTATGTGACGAATCTACCACTGTAAAGGTATTCCGACAATCCCCATGATATGATACATCGATTTGATGATAGATGTTGTGATTGGGTGACGCTGAGGTAATTATGCTGGTGGTAATGGAGATCCCCCTAAGTACTACATACTCAGTACTGCATACTTTTTAGTGGCCTGGTAAAAAGTCGACGAGACGACTATCTCTGACCAAATTGCGGATGAAGATGGATAACTCTCAAATAAGGTGGCTTTTGTGTGTCAGATATTTGACAAACGGGCCAAATATCGTTGAAGAAAATGTTGATAAATAACAGGTTTTGGGAAATGTTATACTATAGTTGAATGTGCATGGTTAGCATTATTTTTGGGCATTAATCGATTCTGATAACTGAAGCTGAAAATTGTTGTTTTTGTTGGAATCTGATGATATGGCGACCATCCAATCGGATTGAGTACCTTTAACAAGAACTGATATGCAGAGTGCACAAATCTAATGGGACTACAATCAGGAATGATAACAATGAATGCATACTAAGATTAGAATAGTTGGTGGCTGGTTAATGTACGTACATCTGAAATTGAGCGGAAAGAGATATACGCAGTTGTTTACATTGTGTTCTGATTATGGGTGCCTGTGGTATAGGATGTATTATGGCAGACTGGGTGGAAGTAGTAACTGATTGCATTTTTGTTCGTATTGATGTCTAACATTAGTAATACAGAACTGAACACCTCGTCCATATAATGGTATATATATATGAAAGGTATCGATAACATCATAAACAAACACAACAACAGTACAATGTATATATACCAAACTCCTTGCAGGGTTAACCTCCCTTGATGACTCGATAAGACTGCTGTTACCGACGATATTTTACCCATATATTCAGATATATTAATATATATACAAAGCTAACAGAGCCACACATTTATTTAATATATAAGAATGACGGTGTGTGTTGTCAATTTGGATATACTATTTGTAAACATTACTACTTTGAACAAGATTATTCTCCATTTCTATTTGATTACCATACCGGTGTGTTTCACTTCACTTTAAAACGTCCACAAGACCTATACCGCTCTAAATCTTCGTTCTGTCAATCAAGTTTTATATTTCCAGGGAAGATGAATTGAAATAAAAAAATACAACTTCCAACAGAATGTACGGGCAGTGCATAAAAATGGTGCCAATTGCATTCATCGGAATTCTGGAATCGGAAATGGAATATCCGCGGAAAAGGCATATTGCGTTATATAAAAATGAAACTATTAAAAAAAAACTGCATCCACTGCTTTCTCTTCGTTGTAGTCATCAACATTAAGTAGTGGCATTAACGTTTCAGAGCCAAGTCAGATCTAGATTTTCAGCGCTATAAATCACGCCCCCCCCCCTGATTTCAGCGCTATAAATCGACGAATTTGTTCTGAAATCTTCCACGTGTAGGTCTTTCTAGCGATACCTCATAGAAAATGATGTTTACATAATTTTGAGAAATGAGGGAATTCTTCTCAAGGCTAATAAGACATTTGAAATTGGGGGGAATGAGTTCGCCGTTTTTGCTGGAAAACCGGGCTAAATGTTGAAAACCGCAGACTGGTGCACAACCTGTGACAGGGTCAGAAAGGATGTATGACTGGTGCGCTCTGTTAAAGATTGCAATTGTACGTGGTTCATACACTCTAGATGAAAGCAACTATTTCCACCACTTGGTAATAAAACTCATCATCGCCTGGTCTAACCTATTTTGCGTTTTTCTCTGTGAATTGTGATGAATCCCTCCCGTTGTCAAAGCTTATTGCATAAAAATTAACTGACAATGTTCTATCACATACCCAAATCAAACGGGTGTGAATGTGACTTTGTGTAGATCTGTCGTCACTTGGTGTGTTCACTGATTAGTCACCATCTGTAAATGTTATGAGATAATTAACAGGATATATAGAGAACAGCACGATCCGTTCTCTAGTAATCATCTCTGATTAAACCTAGAAACCGCCAATGTATTATATGCGGACAAAAGAACAGTATGTACTAACAACGTAGATCATTACACTCACATTGATTCTTCCAGTAGTATTTTGGGATGTAACGTAAACATGTACAGCAATGGTAGTCGACTTAATATGCATGGACACATTCGGGAAACTGTAGAATAGCACTGACCCCCTAGGCTCTAACCGTAAACAAGTTCAACAGAGCCCATCCTAAATTCCAAACATCGTTAAACGATACTTTTATCTTAACGGATACTCTGATTAGTGCACAGTGGCCATTCTAAGAAATCGAAAGTGGCCGCACATATAATTATATTGGCTGAGAGTAATTAGGTCAGCTGAAGTATAGCCTCTTATCAGCCTCCGTGAACATTCCGGTAATAAAGACGCAACACATAACGCGGCGAATATCAAAGAAGTGAAAGGTTAATATCATTCCAAAAATAAAGGAGAGGTCCCAGAACACCGAGCATCAATCAAAGAGACATTCGTATTAATGATCTATGAAGTGTACGTTTGTGGAGGGATATCTTGCAATTATATCGAACAGAACGATGCCTACATTTCTGACGTTTTATCTTGCCTCTCTGTCTCATAGAGGTTTGGATCATTGGCTTTGATTGAAATGCGGGACAAAAAAATCAGTTTTACAACATATCACCCCGTATCTTCTTTGTGCTTTTTAGAAACACGAATTTGTATGATATAGTGGTTAGCTCGTACAGCAATCGCCTGCTGCATTCTTCTGAGATGGCATTGTATTAAATGATTATCCCCTAAACCCGGTCTCAAATTTTTAGTAAGACACACGTGTATTATCGGCACGCGCAGTAACCAATAGAGCTTAGCACAATGATATCGATCAATGTTTTTAATAAGTTAATTAGAATATAATTATGAAATTAAATTTGTGTTGGGTTATTTGGTGTTGACTGATAAACATGGGTGATAAGGGTGGTCGAACAATGTTGTCAACGTGAAAGGACACATTTAAAATGGAACTATATTTTCTTATACTTCCTCTTTTGTTGTGATAAGGAACTCAATATATTCTTTTTTAAGCCCAGCCGTTTCTAGATTGTTTTTCCTTGCTAAAATGTGATTATGTGATAAAAATGATCTCGAATTCGTCGCAATTCTATACGAAATGTATTAACCACGTCCACTAAATTCGATTCGATCCTCGCTCAAGCTCCATTCGAATATAATTTAGTGCACTAGGTTAATAACTTTCGTATAGACGTGAATTAAAATATTCAATCAATTAAACAGAAACTACCAATATATGTATATAGCTCGTGTGTCCCGGCGGATTGTAGATCGATCCAGAGTCACTGAATGTTTATATGAACAGTGTTTCATGTATTTATTGGCGACATATGATATGGCTAACGCCCGTAGAGATCATATTCAACCAGTACAAAACCTGGGAACTTTTTGAAGTTTTGACAGGGAACCAACCATATAAAGTCGAAAAATAACGCAGCGATTATGTTTCCTAGTTATTCCTATTCCTTTATAATGTACTTCACTGTAGGTGAAGGTCCCAACTCGAAGTAGCACGATTTAAGTGACTTTGTGAGCGAATTTGTTTTGCGTCTCTTACAATTAAGGAATTTATCCTGGGTAATTAATTCAATGTTTATTGCGATATCAACTCACGAAAGTTACAGAAAAGCATACAATATCAAGCTGAAACCACCCCCTAATGGGAAGTAGATTATTGAGGAACAGGTAATAATACTATATTTATCTGCAAACATCAAGGTAATTTCCGCTTCAAAAAGGAAAAACCAACGCAATTTTGCCAGGAACTAAATGTAGCCGGGCAATTTAATAGGTCCATGATTTTATGTATGCATGTCATTCAATATCCTCATCGATATATTGTGAGTCGTTTCTTGTTTGTTTCTTATCATCGGCAAGTTAAGCTTACAATACACACAAAAATGGTAGAGTTCCAATTATGAGACATTTCTCCATAGATCTGTCCCATAAACCAAACAATGGCATCTAAACTAAAGCTATTAGTTGTCACAAAGATGCAGAGCAATTCAACATTTGTTACTTTATGCATAGACACCACTTGATCATTTAGTTCTGTCCCGAACAGAATAAAACGTGTTTTCCGTGTTTCGATCCAACTTCACGGACCCGTTTTCCGTTGGTTTGTGTCATATTAACATTATATAGTTGATAGCTTGCATCATTTCACTACTTCACACCGCCCCTAGAAGGATGTGCAGTTGATGGAGTCAGATAGACTAATTCCAATTACTATTGAACTTTTTTTGTTCGTCCGCTCTATGCTAAAACATGTAGTACCGGCGTACTTGAATCCGCGTAATTGACTGTTCGCTAACAGTTGGCCATAACAAGTAATTTGCAGTCGACGATTCGGACAACAAGAACATACCAAGAACCGATCGGAAAAACCCACCCTGCTCAAATGGGCCTGCTAATATGCTATGATTCTGGTGGTGCTGCTGAATTGCTATGATGTTGGTAGAGCTAACTGGTGCCTGCCTTTACGAAAAAGTACCGTTATTTTTTTCTAAAGTTGTTATTTTCGCGGTGTTTGGATAATCCGAGCGATTTGAGAGAAAAAAACCAATGTGCATGCGTATGAAACAGTCAAGAACATTATATTTTTAAAAATATATAAGAATGCCTGCGCTGGAGTTTTAAAAACGACGTGAATAACAATCTTGATTATAATCGATTTTCAACAACTAATACAACCAGTATTAAAAATATTTCGCAATAAGTATGTTTTTGAAGATTTGATACGCATAATAGCTATTCCTGTACATGTTCAGATTATCGGAACACCCCGAAAAACCAAATTAAAACCATATAACGGTACTTTTTGTTAACAGCATCATAGCAATTCAGCAGGACCCAACCGCACCATAGCACCTTAGCATAACCACTTGACCAGGGCTGATACCGCGAACATGCATGACGTTCATGGTGGTCCAAGAACCGATCGGAAATACTGCGAACATGACGTGGTGCTCCCGGGCCACCAAGAACCGATCGGAAATACCGCGAGCATAACGTGGTGCTCCCGGGCCACCAAGAACCGATCGGAAATACCGCGAACATGACTTGGTGCTCCCGGGTCACCAAGAACCGATCGGAAATACCGCGAGCATAACGTGGTGCTCCCGGGCCACCAAGAACCGATCGGAAATACCGCGAACATGACTTGGTGCTCCCGGGCCACCAAGAACCGATCGGAAATACCGCGAACATAACGTGGTGCTCCCGGGCCACCAAGAACCGATCGGAAATACCGCGAACATGACGTGGTGCTCCCGGGCCACCAAGAGCCGATAGGAAATACCGCGAACATGACGTGGTGCTCCCGGGCCACCAAGAACCGATCGGAAATACCGCGAACATGATGTGGTGCTCCCGGGCCACCAAGAACCGATCGGAAATACCGCGAACATAACGTGGTGCTCCCGGGCCACCAAGAACCGATCGGAAATACCGCGAACATGACGTGGTGCTCCCGGGCGACCAAGAGCCGATCGGAAATACCGCGAACATGACGTGGTGCTCTCGGGCCACCAAGAACCGATCGCAAATACCGCGAACATGATGTGGTGCTCCCGGGCCACCAAGAACCGATCGGAAATACCGCGAACATGACGTGGTGCTCTCGGGCCACCAAGAACCGATCGGAAATACCGCGAACATGATGTGGTGCTCCCGGGCCACCAAGAACCGATCGGAAATACCGCAAACATGACGTGGTGCTCTCGGGCCACCAAGAGCCGATCGCAAATACCGCGAACATGATGTGGTGCTTCCGGGCCACCAAGAACCTATCGCAAATACCGCGAACATAACAATGTGGTCCCGGGCCACCAAGAACCGATCGCAAATACCGCCTCAAACATGACGTGGTGCTCCCGGGCCACCAAGAACCGATCGTAAATACCGCGAACATGACGTGATGCTCCCGGGCCAACAAGAACCGATCGGAAATACCGCGAACATAACGTGGTGCTCCCGGGCCACAAGAACCGATCGTAAATACCGCGAACATGACGTGATGCTCCCGGGTCAACAAGAACCGATCGGAAATACCGCGAACATAACGTGGTACTCCCGGGCCACCAAGAACCGATCGGAAATACCGCGAACATGATGTGGTGGTCCCGAGCCACCAAGAACCGATCGGAAATACCGCGATCATGACATGGTGGTCCCGAGCCACCAAGAACCGATCGGAAATACCGCGAACATGACATGGTGGTCCCGGGCCACCAAGAACCGATCGGAAATACCGCGAACATGACATGGTGGTCCCGGGCCACCAAAAACCGATCGGAGATACCGCAAACATGACATGGTGCTCCCGGTCAGGGTTCGCTGCTCAACTCCCGTGTTCGATCTTGGTCGTCTTGATTGTTTTTATTTTTAAAGTGATGTGAAACACTCCGGTAAGGTGATCAAATATAAATGTAGATTAATCTTGTTCAAATTAGGTATTTTTTACAAATGTTATATCCTAATTAACAATAAACACCGCCATTCTTTTATATTAGTTAAATGCAGTGACTCTCGATGGCGAAGTATATTTCATCAGTTTATCGCCGATTGATGCGTCCCGAATCGAGTAGTAAATATTTACAAATGAGAGTTGCTCAGACGATGTTTTCTATGGAGTGGTACAGTCGATTTGCTTCAGATTTACGGTGATTTTAGTAGAATGCTAAATTCCTACAGTTGGCATAGCTCCTGGGTACTATGTTATTAGTTTCACGTACATGAACAAGTCCATAATATGTCTTTAAGTCCATCGCAGACTTGAGCAATCGAGCTTAGTAATCGGACTCGCGAGCAATATTTCTCGCGAGTCAGGTTTTCCGCATAATTGAGCAATCCTGCTAAAAGTCATCTGCGACTTTAATTATACTTCCAGACTACTACCACATTAGGTACCATCACCATGCAGCTGATCGCCGGCTGCATGCCACGGCAGATATATTTTAAACAAAGAGAAGCATAATGTCATTGTTTACATCACTCTTGGTTAAGCAGTCTGGCTCCTGTTCCCCCGGACACTTGAGCAATCGGGCTGGCGAGTCGACAAAATATCAAACAATGTTTGATGCACTGTCACCTGGTGCGATACCACCACTCCAAGTATATATACTAATACGTATTAGCATATATACTTGTAGTGGTGGTATCGCACCAGGGGACCTGTGGTTTGGTGTGAGAGTCTGATTGCTCGCGAGTCCACTTGTTCAGGGGAAACACCCCGCATATTATGAGTTTTGTCGGTTACAACCATTATCCTTTATTTTTTTTAAATGAACTGCCAATATTAATTTGGAAATCGGCTAGATCAAATCAGAATGAATTGTAACCGACATTAAAGATACGGGCGGTGTTGGCGGTGTGTATGCTGTTAAAATATTCACCTCCGTCAAAAACCGCCATAAACAGAAAGAATAGTAAAATATAGACAGACCTTGTTCTTATACCATTCATAAATATGGCATAAACAGTATGTTATTGGCGTTATTTCCCCCCTTTGTTATGTAAACAAACGCAAAAAACGTTACGTTACCTGACTTTTGTTTAGATCCGGATATGGTAAACATAAAGAGCGTTATTTGTTACTGTTTTCCTGATATGGAAATAATGAAGAGCGTTTATATATTATGTGATTAACCAATAGAATTGCGCTGTGTTATGTAAACAGAAGCACAACTTCTGTAACACGAGCAGCTCTTGTTTACGAACACCATCGTACGTCTTGACGACAATATATTCTATTTACGCTCTGATTATGTTTAGCATATGAACAAAACTATATATATTTTAATATTCCTTCTGTTGGTGGCGATTTGGACAAATATGAATATTTCTGCAACGAACACCGCCAGTGCCTTTAAATAAAAATAATAGATTTAATACATTCTGCATGTATACGGGGTGGCAGTGGTCAGTCGGACTCAGCCCATCAACTGATCATCAACTATGGCTTGCAGTTTGATGTTATGTTACCCATCGTTATCGCAACAGAGAATGCTAATACGGCTACATACATGGCTCTACAAATAAGGGCCAGTGATAATTATAAAAGTGTAAATTAATTTTGTTTTAAATGATTTGTATCGGAATCCAGAAGTATAGGCATTTTTACAGAAACTGTTCTGTAAACCAAACGGACATACCTACAAATGCACAATTTCACATACATTTCACATGTGTAATTCAAATAAAGTTATACTCCTGTTTTCGTTGTGAGTATCATGCAGGTAAAGTTACCATAGGTGGATGGAGAAGATGGGGTAGAATGATTGAAAGATATACGTTAACCCTTTACCCAACAAACCGGCCAAAAACGGCCAATTAAAGCTTCAACAGCCTAAAATATCTTCGGTCTGTCTCAATAACACCATACAAATATGGATATCATTGGAACCGGTTCATCGACCACATTGTGGTGGTTACAGTTATGCCCTGTGCCAATGCATTCTCTTATATATGCGAGTCGACCATAGGTCGCCTCGCATATATAAGAGAATGCATTGGCCTAAAAAAAAAAAAATTACACTTTTTCCATTTTTTCTTACATTCTTTAACAATTTAATAATTTTTTCTTACATTTTTTAACAATTTTTTTATATTTTTCTACATTCTTTGACAATTTTATCATTTTTAAGATGTGTTAAGCCAATGCATTCTCTTATATATGCGAGGCGACCTATGGTCGACTCGCATATATAAGAGAATGCATTGGCACAGGGCCGTTCTGTTGGGTAAAGGGTTAAGAGAGTCGGGTTCAAATATGTAAGCACCATTTTAGTGTTCGTTTTGTCTACATCAGTCTGTTGTTATTATTTCATATGTGTCTATCGCTAGTTAAATATAATACTTTGGGGTTCGTTGTATATGGCAATGGATACTGTTAGATAGTTCCCGTTAACATGTTATGCATAAAGTCCATAGTTTGTGTTCGTTACATGAATGGTTAAAGTGTTAAGATCTGCGATAGTTTGGCAAGCTGTGTAAGAGTTCAACGCGACCTATTTAGTACACATCGGTGTTCATACAGGCGTCTGGCCCCTGGCGGGTTCCGGTTGAACCTTCAAATGAAAGAATTGCTTTGAAATGGCAACCTGATGCATAATATATATGTTCTGTTCTGGAAGTTTCAAATCGGTGGCACAGGTCGTTCATTGTTCCCTGATGGATTCTGATATAGAATTCATAAGTATAGATGAAATGCAATTGTGTTGGCAGATGTGTTGTAACAAATGCAATAACTATAATACAATTCAATTAGTTTATTCTCTTAAACTCATATTACATTTTCATGAGTATTGAGACATAATATATACAATATTTACAATAGAAGAACATTGTTATATGCAACAGCTATTATGTACACAGATCCGAATCAGCTGATCAATCGAAGCCGGTGTCACGTTACGGTATTTAGTATTGCCTGGTCGCTCCAGACGGTTCTAATAGCCGTTATCTGGGACACTTGCAGTGGATGAGCCGGTGTCACATTAAGGTATTTAGTATTGCCTGGTCGCTCCAGACGGTTCTAATAGCCGTTATCTGGAATTCACGTAATGGATGGGCCGGTGTCACGTTACGGTATTTAGTATTGCCTGGTCGCTCCAGACGGTTCTAATAGCCGTTATCTGGAATTCACGTAATGGATGAGCCGGTGTTAGGTTACGGTATTTAGTATTGCCTGGTCACCCAAGACGGTTCTAATAGCTGCTATCTGGGATTCTTGCAGTGGATGAGCCGGTGTCACGTTACGGTATTTAGTATTGCCTGGTCGCCCAAGACGGTTCTAATAGCCGTTATCTGGGATTCTTGCAGTGGATGAGCCGGTGTCACGTTACGGTATTTAGTATTGCCTGGTCGCTTCAGACGGTTCTAATAGCTGTTATCTGGGATTCTTGTAGTGGATGAGCCGGTGTCACGTTAAGGTATTTAGTATTGCCTGGTCGCTTCAGACGGTTCTAATAGCCGTTATCTGGGATTCTTGTAGTGGATGAGCCGGTGTCACGTTACGGTATTTAGTATTGCCTGGTCGCTACAGACGGTTCTAATAGCCGTTATCTGGGATTCTTGCAGTGGATGAGCCGGTGTCACGTTACGGTATTAAGTATTGCCTGGTCGCTCCAGACGGTTCTAATAGCCGTTATCTGGGATTCCTGCAGTGGATGGGCCGGTGTCACGTTACGGTATTTAGTATTGCCTGGTCGCTTCAGACGGTTCTAATAGCCGTTATCTGGGATTCTTGCAGTGGATGAGCCGGTGTCACGTTACGGTATTTAGTATTGCCTGGTCCCTTCAGACGGTTCTAATAGCTGCTATCTGGGATTCTTGCAGTGGATCAGCCGGTGTCACGTTACGGTATTTAGTATTGCCTGGTCGCCCAAGACGGTTCTAATAGCTGTTATCTGGGATTCTTGCAGTGGATGAGCCGGTGTCACGTTACGGTATTTAGTATTGCCTGGTCGCCCAAGACGGTTCTAATAGCCGTTATATGGGATTCTTGCAGTGGATGAGTCGGTGTCACGTTACGGTATTTAGTATTGCCTGGTCGCTTCAGACGGTTCTAATAGCCGTTATCTGGGATTCTTGCAGTGGATGGGCCGGTGTCACGTTACGGTATTTAGTATTGCCTGGTCGCTTCAGACGGTTCTAATAGCCGTTATCTGGGATTCTTGCAGTGGATGGGCCGGTGTCACGTTACGGTATTTAGTATTGCCTGGTCGCTCCAGACGGTTCTAATAGCCGTTATCTGGGATTCTTGCAGTGGATGAGCCGGTGTCACGTTACGGTATTTAGTATTGCCTGGTCGCTTCAGACGGTTCTAATAGCCGTTATCTGGGATTATTGCAGTGGATGGGCCGGTGTCACGTTACGGTATTTCGTATTGCCTGATCGCTTCAGACGGTTCTAATAGCCGTTATCTGGGATTATTGCAGTGGATGGGCCGGTGTCACGTTACGGTATTTAGTATTGCCTGGTCGCTTCAGACGGTTCTAATAGCCGTTATCTGGGATTCTTGCAGTGGATGAGCCGGTGTCACGTTACGGTATTTAGTATTGCCTGGTCGCTTCAGACGGTTCTAATAGCCGTTATCTGGGATTCTTGCAGTGGATGGGCCGGTGTCACGTTACGGTATTTAGTATTGCCTGGTCGCTTCAGACGGTTCTAATAGCCGTTATCTGGGATTCTTGCAGTGGATGGCCCGGTGTCACGTTACGGTATTTAGTATTGCCTGGTCGCTTCAGACGGTTCTAATAGCCGTTATCTGGGATTCTTGCAGTGGATAGGCCGGTGTCACGTTACGGTATTTAGTATTGCCTGGTCGCTTCAGACGGTTCTAATAGCCGTTATCTGGGATTATTGCAGTGGATGGGCCGGTGTCACGTTGCGGTATTTAGTATTGCCTGGTCGCTTCAGACGGTTCTAATAGCCGTTATCTGGGATTCTTGCAGTGGATGGGCCGGTGTCACGTTACGGTATTTAGTATTGCCTGGTCGCTTCAGACGGTTCTAATAGCCGTTATCTGGGATTTTTGCAGTGGATGAGCCGGTGTCACGTTACGGTATTTAGTATTGCCTGGTCGCTTCAGACGGTTCTAATAGCTGTTATCTGGGATTCTTGCAGTGGATGAGCCGGTGTCACGTTACGGTATTTAGTATTGCCTGGTCGCTTCAGACGGTTCTGATAGCCGTTATCTGGGATTCTTGCAGTGGATGAGCCGGTGTCACGTTACGGTATTTAGTATTGCCTGGTCGCTTCAGACGGTTCTAATAGCTGTTATCTGGGATTCTTGCAGTGGATGAGCCGGTGTCACGTTACGGTATTTAGTATTGCCTGGTCGCTCCAGACGGTTCTAATAGCCGTTATCTGGGATTCTTGCAGTGGATGAGCCGGTGTCACGTTACGGTATTTAGTATTGCCTGGTCGCTCCAGACGGTTCTAATAGCTGTTATCTGGGATTCTTGCAGTGGATGAGCCGGTGTCAGGTTACGGTATTTAGTATTGCCTGGTCGCTTCAGACGGTTCTAATAGCCGTTATCTGGGATTCTTGCAGTGGATGAGCCGGTGTCACGTTACGG
Organism: Siphonodentalium dalli; assembly: GCA_032622095.1. Lineage (NCBI taxonomy): Eukaryota > Metazoa > Mollusca > Scaphopoda > Gadilida > Siphonodentaliidae > Siphonodentalium > Siphonodentalium dalli. The sequence continues at coordinate 236,298,324 of CP136063.1, forward strand.
TATTTAGTATTGCCTGGTCGCTTCAGGCGGTTCTAATAGCTGTTATCTGGGATTCATGCAGTGGATGAGCCGGTGTCACGTTACGGTATTTAGTATTGCCTGGTCGCTTCAGACGGTTCTAATAGCTGTTATCTGGGATTCTTGCAGTGGATGAGCCGGTGTCACGTTACGGTATTTAGTATTGCCTGGTCGCTTCAGACGGTTCTAATAGCCGTTATCTGGGATTCTTGCAGTGGATGAGCCGGTGTCACGTTACGGTATTTAGTATTGCCTGGTCGCTTCAGACGGTTCTAATAGCTGTTATCTGGGATTCATGCAGTGGATGAGCCGGTGTCACGTTACGGTATTTAGTATTGCCTGGTCGCTTCAGACGGTTCTAATAGCTGTTATCTGGGATTCTTGCAGTGGATGAGCCGGTGTCACGTTACGGTATTTAGTATTGCCTGGTCGCTTCAGACGGTTCTAATAGCCGTTATCTGGGATTCTTGCAGTGGATGAGCCGGTGTCACGTTACGGTATTTAGTATTGCCTGGTCGCTTCAGACGGTTCTAATAGTTGTTATCTGGGATGCATGCAGTGGATGAGCCGGTGTCACGTTACGGTATTTAGTATTGCCTGGTCGCTTCAGACGGTTCTAATAGCCGTTATCTGGGATTCTTGCAGTGGATGAGCCGGTGTCACGTTACGGTATTTAGTATTGCCTGGTCGCGCCAGACGGTTCTAATAGCCGTTATCTGGGATTCTTGCAGTGGATGGGCCGGTGTCACGTTACGGTATTTAGTATAGCCGTTATCTGGGATCTTGCAGTGGATGAGCTAGATATTTATTGCGGGAGTTATTGTACTTATGAGTGAAATGGATTACGACGATTTTAAGAACATCTATTAACCCTTTACCCAACAGAACGGCCCTGTTCCAATGCATGCTCTTATATATGCGAGTCGACCATATGTCGCCTCGCATATATAAGAGAATGCATTGGCTTAACACATATTAAAAATGATAAAATTGTCAAAGAATGTAGAAATATATTATAAAAATTGTTAAAAAATGTAAGAAAAAATTATAAAATTGTTAAAGAATGTAAGAAAAAATGGTAAAAAGTGTTAAAAAATATTTTTTTTTAGGCCAATGCATGCTCTTATATATGCGAGGCGACCTATGGTCGACCCGCATATATAAGAGAATGCATTGGCACAGGGCATAACCGTAACCATCACAATGTGGTCAATGAACCGGTTCCAATGATATCCATATTTGTATGGTGTTATTGAGACAGACGGAAGATATTTTAGGCTGTTGAAGCTTTGTTTGGGCGTTTTTGGCCGTTTTGTTGGGTAAAGGGTTAAATGGTTGAGGTGTGTTTACTGTTCAATCTCGGGGCACAATTCGTACCTATATTTTCCTTGTAATTTCAGTAATAAATATAACTTTTTTTAACGATTACTGAATTTTGAATGTGCATTATGAATTTCCACAATCATATACTTGTTTATCCCAATCAGACGAACGTTTATATTTGAAACAGATTTAAAATGAAAACAGCTTTGGGTTAGAGACTTGATTGCTGACGTATATCCTGGCCCTGATGTGACTAGGTGCGTTCACGAGAAATGGATTAAGAGGGAGGTAAAGTGGCAACATGTAAATGTGGAATTCAGTGTCAATTATCAAGACAAGATTACTCAATATTTACAAACCGTAGAATAATACTTCATGCGTTGTTGGAATGTTTGACGATATATCTAGGGACAACGCGAAGCAAATTTTTCATTTTAATGTTTTGTTTTTGTGAAATTTGACGGAAATATTTTAAACAATGATAAACAATTGTGACTACTTTTTAATAATGTCCAATAATATCCAACCTGGGATGAAAATCAAAATTCCGCTTCGCTTTGTCACCAAATAAGTCTTCAAACTTTCCAAAAAGGTATGGCATGATCACCTGCGCTTTGTAAGATTTGATCAATCTCTTCTCAAAATTAACACTGAATTCCCCATTGAAATGTTAATGCCACTTTACCTCCCTCTTACATGTAATTTGTCGAATGAAGTATGGAGTAACATACTGCGGAGATTCTATAGTATACGATGTAAACGACAGAAAGTAACCACGCTCAATGGCCCACACGTTTACTTCATTTAACATTCCAAGTGTATAAGCGTTACCACACAGTGCATGGACGGGAGGAGAATCTCGTTCATTCTCGCGGGCTATCAGTGATCATACGCGGCCATCCTTACAGAAACATCAAATATGTCATGGGTGAGCGCAATCAACACTAATAGCAAGTAATAGACCATTGCACGCGAATGTCTGCAACCCAATCTACCAGACAACAATGCTAACTCACCGTGACAATCCTGTTGGGGAAGAGAAATTAATACATTCCGTCTTCTGCCGAAATGTGCCGTCAGGGACGTATCTAGAGGGGTCAACAACATGGCTTGAAATTTCAAACTACACCCCCCCCCCCGCCTTGAACCAGACCAAACTATATAACTGTTGAGCCGTACTCACATAACAAAGCTCACAGCAAACTGCAAAGCAGAATTCAGTCCCCTCGCTACACTGGTCTGACCATTGCCACCCAGTGTTCGCGCTGGACCGAAAAATAGTTTCCCCGATGAAACGAAAAACTCAGATACTTTGGAACTGAACTCTGATTTACGCCAGAAGCAGGCGAATGTGCGACATTATAGCTACTCCAAAAACCGTAAAGCCCATATTATCCACACACAACTACGTCTTAAATGTAGCAATCTTAACGATGATCTCTACCAGAATCACCTACTCCTGACGAATAAGTGCACATGTGGACTAGTTGAAACCGCTGATCATTTCTTACTGTACTGTCCCAAATACTTGCGCATTGGAAACGAAACCTTCTCTGTCTTAAATCGCAGTCTCTGGAGAACAGACATTCTATTGGAAGGATCCACTTCGTACTCGATAAGCCTCAATCGTACCATATTCGAAGCAACTCAGTCATTTATACTTTCTACAAATAGATTCAAATAACTTATTATCAAACGCTAACTAACATTTCAAAGTTATCCTCTCGATCTGCCAATTAAATGAATCGAACCATTGCATCGTGTAACCTGAGCAAAATAGCTGTGTTTATATAGGCATAACGATCAAGTGACTCCTCTCGACTGGCAATTCGTTTGGCTAATCTAGAGTAATAGTAAAATGAATCAAACGTCAATTTCAAATTTATATATTATACTGAAATATACAGAGCAGTGATCATTTCAAATTTTATATTTGTCAAAATGTCTTGTTTCACTTTTCATCCTCTAAATTCTACCTTTACTTCATCCATGTCTCTATTTTCCACTCCATATCCTTTGTCTCCTACCTCTCGATCTCTAATACCATCTTTTCATTACGCAATACTGTTCTTTTCTGAGGAGATGGCTCCATATATATAAGCGCCTGGCGCTTGATGTCAAATCCTCTTCTCTCTCAGACTTATCATACTTACATATATATATATTAACATCATTTTGTAAATTGTTGAATACATCTGGGATACTAAATAAATAATGTTTACACCAATAGTTTAGCTAAAAGTTTAGCCAAATTAAAATTTTATTAGCCAAATGAACAAATCTTTAGCCAAATGTTTTTTGGCCAAATTAAAAAAAAATTTGGCCAAATTAAATCCTCATTTTCTGGGCGGTTCACAATTAATGACTGAAATATTTGTTTTAAACTTGATTTGTTACTCAGAATAAAAACATAATTAAAACAACACAAAAACAACTTTAAAAACAATATTATACGAACATATGTATGCATCATATCACACAGGCAGATCAATTCATAAAACATTAATATAGAATACGGCGGGATTTCACATTTGACCATACCAAATCGCAAACATGAAACTAACATTCTATATAATTATAATCACATCAATCCGCTAAACTAATTGTAATAACTGTATGTCGTTGACACTATTGACATCATGGCATGACGGCCGCTAACTATTGCTTATTATAGTAAGGTGTTAACAGTGAAGCCAGGTTATTGGACGGGATGCACTTTATGATACACATTACGTAACCATTGAGTTAATAACTGCTCTTCTCTAATTAACAAAGCATTTAGGTATTTGATCTTACAGACGGCTTAATCAGTTACATATCCAGTAGACAGCTTATGCGTTTTGACGATTAGGCTGGTTAAATGTTACAAAACAAAAATACTGATCAGATGTCAAACAGTTGTGTAATCTCCCCGGTGTACAGCCGCCACAATTCAATCAACGCCACCGTTACAGAACGATATTTCATAAGTACGAAATACTTTCGTCACCCAACTTCGTCTTGAATGTCGATCTATTGAGCGCTTTTATTAATTAGCTTTCCCCATGCTTTCCGTTTCCATTTGGGGTCAAAAAAGTTTAGCCAAAATTTTAGCCAAATGAAATTTTTATTAGCCAAATTCGAAAAAGATTGGCCATTGGCTAATTTGGCTACCGACAGCGCGAACACTGTTGCCACCACGTATATATAATGTAAGACAATCTTTATTTGACTCTGTCATATGCAGTTACAATTCATTCTGAATTATTCTAAGAAGCTGAACTCTCCATATTCATTTGAAAATAGGCTAGATCAAATCAGAATGAATTGTAACCGACTAAAGTCTTAAAAGAACTTTTACCAGATGTAATACATTATGTATGCGTGATGTCATGCAGTGGTCAGACCAGCGTATAGCCAGCGAGGGGAATTAACTCGCCCTTTACCAGGGTAGCGAGGGTATTCAACTCAACGGAGGGGTCAGATGTTCATATTTTTGCCGTTTTGAACCATGAACCAGTCTATTCAATAAGAAATTGAGAGCGTTCAAATAAACTGACGCGAGAGTAGCAGAAACAATCACAGACGACGGCTAGATAAGAATTGTCATTCACTTAGCAGTTATATTTGAGATGAAAATTTATTATTAGAATGTACTTTTACTTCCATGAAGTAGAAACTTAGAGAATTGTTGTCGAATTTCGCGCATTAGACTGGTCCTTGTCACAATCGAACCAGCCGTCCGGTCCATAGTAACCAGCCGCCCGATTCATAGTAACCAGCCGCCCGATTCGTAGTAACCAGCCGCCCGATTCATAGTAACCAGCCGCCCGATTCATAGTAACCAGCCGCCCGATTCGTAGTAACCAGCCGCCCGATTCATAGTAACCAGCCGCCCGATTCATAGTAACCAGCCGCCCGATTCGTAGTAACCAGCCGCCCGATTCATAGTAACCAGCCGCCCGATTCGTAGTAACCAGCCGCCCGATTCATAGTAACCAGCCGCCCGATTCATAGTAACCAGCCGCCCGATTCGTAGTAACCAGCCGTCCGATCCATAGTAACCAGCCGCCCGATTCATAGTAACCAGCCGCCCGATTCGTAGTAACCAGCCGCCCGATTCATAGTAACCAGCCGCCCGTTTCATTGTAACCAGCCGACCGATTCGTAGTAACTTGATCCTTTCTGTGTAACTTTCGCCAAAACATTGGGAAATGGTGCACATGTCACACATGCTTTCAAAATGTGATGAAGAGTATACAGCTTCTTGTTGGAAGTGTCTTGAGTTTACTTCATACAGGGTCGTGGCGACAAAGTTCCACCCCATCCCTGAGTATTAGTATCTATTTTTAGACTAAAGTCTATTATTCAAATATAGAGATTCTTCCGCGCGAAGTACAAACTGAGACAGTTATTGTCGGCATTAGACTGGTCCTTGTCCGGATTGAACCATTCGCCAGATTTGTAGTATAACTTGAACATTTTTGCTACAGCGTCGCCATGTATGAATGCGTTTAACCATGTTGATACGTAAGATAACATGTGTTTCGTTTCCTTAGAAGCTTTTCCTTACACAAAAAGACATAATTTATAAACCGGTTCACACCCGTCGGCCAATCAAATTGCTCCAATTTATGAACAAAATTTCTTGAACGAATCTGTATTTCGACGGGGCCAAAATATAGATTTGAGCTAAATTTCACACAGAAATTGACATTAATTGGATAGTAAGCAGAAATGAGATCGGAGAGGTAGGTGTGAAATTCTAACAATGCGCCATGATAATGATCGCACTAGTCACTCGGTATATCTGTACAAGAAATACAGATCGCGGCGCTAAAGCGCCTTGATATGTATTTCTTGTACATATACCCAAGCGGGTTATAACCTATAGATATCATCTCTTTGGCATGCATGGTGTCCTGATTTACCATAGGAGCCATTGACATATTTCCGAGGGTCGTGTAATTTTAATCGGGCTTGGTGCCAGGACAATATATAACGCTGGATGACATCATTCGGGTAGCATGTTTCTAGAGTACATACTCGAAATACAAACCATGTATATACTGTAGACGCACGCCAAACTGCATTAAATCTGTCTGAACGATTATGGGTTCCGCTATGCGAGTGTAATGACATATGTGCGTGTTTTACACGTGGCATTATCTCCCCTGATTGATATTCCTGTCGTTTGTCATTCACGCTCCAATTCGTTAATTTCTACGACCTATACAATACGTGCCAACAACCAAATATTCCTCGTTATAACAACAGACGCTTCTCTGATATCATCGCTCAATAGAAGTGTTTCACGTGGGAACACATAACTATGTTTTTCTGTATCTTTTTTGCATGTCGGTTACTGTTAAGAGTCTAGTTCTTGTCAAACGATATATATGATATATGGTAATTATGTAACCGAGCATTCACCTTACCGGTATCAGAGGTTTCGAGTACTTTTCTTTTTGTTTTTACTCGGAGTTAGAAGGAACTAAATAATTAGAATCGCGTCCCTTTCAATCTTACAGTATCTATATTTCCAAATGTAACGGCGATACTGACATGTGATTTCAAATACCTGTATATGATTAATTCTCGCGAAATAATTCAATGCTATATTTTTTACAGACCAATTTCGGTAGTACTACATGTGGAATACAGAGATTTTACTTATCACATATAGTTAGCTGTGATATAGATGCATTTTATATGTGTTTCCGTTCTTATTCTGGCGGATATCGTTATTCTATGACGAAATGCCCGCAAAACATAACTTAAATACAAACTTGCGAGTGTGTGTGAACGTGCCATTAGTTCCATCTTACCTCGGTGCGAACGTACTATTAGTTCCATCATACCTCGTTGTGTGAACAGTTTCTGGGAAGAAATTAAATTGAGAATACATAGTCCAAACGCTGAAGACAATAAATTCAGAATACATGTTCCCAACGCTGAAGAAATAAATTCAGAATACATGTTCCCAACGCTGAAGACAATAAATTCAGAATACATAGTCCAAACGCTGAAGACAATAAATTCAGAATAAATGTTCCCAACGCTGAAGACAATAAATTCAGAATACATGTTCCCAACGCTGAAGAAAGAAATTAAGAATACATGTTCCCAACGCTGAAGAAATAAATTAAGAATACATGTTCCCAACGCTGAAGACAATAAATTCAGAAAACATGTTCCCAACGATGAAGACAATAAATTCAGAATACATGTTCCCAATGCTGAATACAATACATTCAGGATACATGTTCCCAACGCTGAAGACAATACATTCAGAATACATGTTCCCAACGCTGAAGACAATAAATTCAGAATACATAGTCCCAACGCTGAAGACAATAAATTCAGAATACATAGTCCAAACGCTGAAGACAATAAATTCAGAATACATAGTCCAAACGTTGAAGACAATAAATTCAGAATACATAGTCCAAACGCTGAAGACAATAAATTCAGAATACATGTTCCCAACGCTGAAGAAATAAATTCAGAATACACGCTGAAGACAATACATTCAGAATACATGTTTCCAACGCTGAAGACAATAAATGCATGCAGAATACATGTTCCAAACGCTGAAGACAATAAATTCAGAATACATGTTCCAAACGCTGAAGACAATAAATGCAGAATACATGTTCCAAACGCTGAAGACAATAAATTCAGAATACATAATCCAAATGCTGATGACAATAAATTCAGAATACATGTTCCCAACGCTGAAGACTATAAATTCAGAATACATGTTCCCAACGCTGAAGACAATAAATTAAGAATACATGTTCCCAACGCTGAAGACAATAAATGCAGACTACATGTTCCCAACGCTGAAGACAATAAGTTCAGAATACATGTTCCCAACGCTGAACACAATAAATGCATGCAGAATACATGTTCCAAACGCTGAAGACTATAAATTCAGAATACATGTTCCAAACTCTAAAGACAATAAATGCAGAATACATGTTCCAAACGCTGAAGACAATAAATTCAGAATATATATTCCGAATGCTGAAGACAATAAATTCAGAATACATGTTCCCAACGCTGAAGACTATAAGTTCAGAATACATGTTCCCAACGCTGAAGACAATAAATTCAGAATACATGTTCCCAACGCTGAAGACAATAAATTCAGAATACATGTTCCCAACGCTGAAAACAATAAATGCATGCAGAATACATGTTCCAAACGCTGAAGACAATAAATGCAGAATACATGATCCATACGCTGAAGACTATAAATTCATAATACATGTTCCCAACGCTGAAGAAAATAAATTCAGAATACATGTTCCAAACGCTAAAGACAATAAATGCAGAATACATGTTACAAACGCTGAAGACAATAAATTCAGAATACATGTTCCAAACGCTCAATAATTTACAGTCGGGCTTATTCAGGTCGACGTTCTTGTGTTATAAAGTTAGGTTGGGAGGTTTCGCAAACTCACAAGTGCATTTAAAATCTTGTGTTATATAAATTAGCTTGGAACATTCACATGATGTCATTATTTGTTTCGATCACATACAGAATATTACATAATATTAACTTGCTCCGCTACATTAGATCCTTGCAAACTTGCGCTGGTTTGTCCTGTTTGAAGCGTAATATGACATACAAGCCTGACGTTAAACCTAGTACGATTGTGTCACGCTCTGTTGATAAAGATATGTCGTCAATAAATACACTTTCACACGGAGTGTATATGCCGGTGACAACTTATTTCCCTAGTGGGTATTGGCGTCGTATACAGGGACGTGTCTAGAGGGTCTCCGTTGGGATTGTCTACCTTGGATTTCCCAACTGCACATTTGAACAAGACCGAGGAATTCCATTTGCACCCTTTGGGTTGGAAATTTCTGGTACCTCAAACTTACCATATATTGTATCATGTTTGCATTTCAGTCCGAAATTTAACCGAAAGTCAGGGGGTGTCAGGAATAAATTTCCGGACACTAGGCTAATGGTTAATAAGGCAACTACACGCCAATGGTGCTGTAATATAGAAAGGGTTAATAAGGTGACTTCAATGCAGATTATACAGTTTAACAAAATACCACAGGTATATATATCCGGGTGAACACTGTAGTAAATACCTGGGCGAAACCCTGGTGTAAATACCTGGGTGTAAATACTCCGGATAACCTGGGTCCAAATACCCGGGTGTGACAGCGTCTTTCTAAATTATATCCGTAAAAACCCGGGTAAACTGGGGTTTAAACCTAACATATATAGAAAACACCAGGGTAAATCTATATAAATCCCTGATTTACCTGGGTGTAACCTGGGTGTGACCTGGGTGGAACCAGGGTAAAACCTATATGTACCGGGGTATACCTAGGTAAACACCAAGATTTACCCAGGTACATTTGTATATGGGCCAGCCGCCCGATTCGTAGTAACCAGCCGCCCGATTCATAGTAACCAGCCGCCCAATTCGTAGTAACCAGCCGCCCGATTCATAGTAACCAGCCGCCCGATTCATAGTAACCAGCCGCCCGATTCATAGTAACCAGCCGCCCGATTCATAGTAACCAGCCGCCCGATTCATAGTAACCAGCCGCCCGATCCATAGTAACCAGCCGCCCGTTTCATTGTAACCAGCCGACCGATTCGTAGTAACTTGATCCTTTCTGTGTAACTTTCGCCAAAACATTGGGAAATGGTGCACATGTCACACATGCTTTCAAAATGTGATGAAGAGTATACAGCTTCTTGATGAAAGTGTCTTGGGTTTACTTCACACAGGGTCGTGGCGACAAAGTTCCACCCCATCCCTGAGTATTAGTATCTATTTTTAGACTAAAGTCTATTATTCAAATATAGAGATTCTTCCACGCGAAGTACAAACTGAGACAGTTATTGTCGGCATTAGACTGGTCCTTGTCCGGATTGAACCAGTCGCCAGATTTGTAGTATAACTTGAACATTTTTGCTACAGCGTCGCCATGTATGAATGCGTTTAACCATGTTGATACGTAAGATAACACCATTCCCTTGTTAGACTGTTATTGAATTATGTGTTTCGTTTCCTTAGTAGCTTTTCCATACACAAAAAGACATAATTTATAAACCGGTTCACACCCGTCGGCCAATTTATGAACAAAATTTCTTGTATGAATCTGTATTTCGACGGGGCCAAAATATAGACTTGAGCTAAATTTCACACAGAAATTGACATTAATTGGATAGTAAGCAGAAATGAGATCGGAGAGGTAGGTGTGAAATTCTAACAATGCGCCATGATAATGATCGCACTAGTCACTCGGTATATCTGTACAAGAAATACAGATCGCGGCGCTAAAGCGCCTTGATATGTATTTCTTGTACATATACCCAAGCGGGTTATAACCTATACATATCATCTCTTTGGCATGCATGGTGTCCTGATTTACCATAGGAGCCATTGACATATTTCCGAGGGTCGTGTAATTTTAATCGGGCTTGGTGCCAGGACAATATATAACGCTGGATGACATCATTCGGGTAGCATGTTTCTAGAGTACATACTCGAAATACAAACCATGTCTATACTGTAGACGCACGCCAAACTGCATTAAATCTGTCTGAACGATTATGGGTTCCGCTATGCGAGTGTAATGACATATGTGCGTGTTTTACACGTGGCATTATCTCCCCTGATTGATATTCCTGTCGTTTGTCATTCACGCTCCAATTCGTTAATTTCTACGACCTATACAATACGTGCCAACAACCAAATATTCCTCGTTATAACAACAGACGCTTCTCTGATATCATCGCCCAATAGAAGTGTTTCACGTGCGAACACATAACTATGTTTTTCTGTATCTTTTTTGCATGTCGGTTACTGTTAAGAGTCTAGTTCTTGTCAAACGATATATATGATATATGGTAATTATGTAACCGAGCATTCACCTTACCGGGATCAGAGGTTTCGAGTACTTTTCTTTTTGTTTTTACTCGGAGTTAGAAGGAACTAAATAATTAGAATCGCGTCCCTTTCAATTTTACAGTATCTATATTTCCAAATGTAACGGCTATACTGACATGTGATTTCAAATACCTGTATATGATTAATTCTCGCGAAATAATTCAATGCTATATTTTTTACAGACCAATTTCGGTAGTACTACATGTGGAATACAGAGATTTTACTTCTCACATATAGTTAGCTGTGATATAGATGCATTTTATATGTGTTTCCGTTCTTATTCTGGCGGGATATCATTATTCTATGACGAAATGCCCGCAAAACATAACTTAAATACAAACTTGCGAGTGTGTGTGAACGTACCATTAGTTCCATCTTACCTCGGTGCGAACGTACTACTAGTTCCATATTACCTCGTTGTGTGAACAGTTTCTGGGAAGAAATTAAATTGAGAATACATAGTCCAAACGCTGAAGACAATAAATTCAGAATACATGTTCCCGACGCTGAAGAAATAAGTTAAGAATACATGTTCCCAACGCTGAAGACAATAAATTCAGAATACATAGTCCAAACGCTGAAGACAATAAATTCAGAATACATGTTCCTAACGCTGAAGACAATAAATTCAGAATACATGTTCCCAACGCTGAAGAAATAAATTAAGAATACATGTTCCCAACGCTGAAGAAATAAATTAAGAATATATGTTCCCAACGCTGAAGAAATAAATTAAGAATACATGTTCCCAACGCTGAAGACAATAAATTCAGAAAACATGTTCCCAACGATGAAGACAATACATTCAGGATACATGTTCCCAACGCTGAAGACGATAAATTCAGAATACATGTTCCCAATGCTGAATACAATACATTCAGGATACATGTTCCCAACGCTGAAGACAATACATTCAGAATACATGTTCCCAACGCTGAAGACAATAAATTCAGAATACATAGTCCAAACGCTGAAGACAATAAATTCAGAATACATAGTCCAAACGCTGAAGACAATAAATTCAGAATACATGTTCCCAACGCTGAAGACAATAAATTCAGAATACATGTTCCCAACGCTGAAGACAATAAATTAAGAATACATGTTCCCAACGCTGAAGACAATAAATTAAGAATACATGTTCCCAACGCTGAAGACAATAAATTCAGAATACATAGTCCAAACGCTGAAGACAATAAATTCAGAATACATGTTCCCAACGCTGAAGACAATAAATTCAGAATACATGTTCCCAACGCTGAAGAAATAAATTAAGAATACATGTTCCCAACGCTGAAGAAATAAATTAAGAATACATGTTCCCAACGCTGAAGAAATAAATTAAGGATACATGTTCCCAACGCTGAAGACAATAAATTCATAAAACATGTTCCCAACGATGAAGACAATACATTCTGGATACATGTTCCCAACGCTGAAGACAATACATTCAGAATACATGTTCCCAACGCTGAAGACAATAAATGCATGCAGAATACATGTTCCAAACGCTGAAGACAATAAATTCAGAATACATGTTCCAAACGCTGAAGACAATAAATTCAGAATACATAGTCCAAACGCTGAAGACAATAAATTAAGAATACATGTTCCCAACGCTGAAGACAATAAATTAAGAATACATGTTCCCAACGCTGAAGACAATACATTCTGGATACATGTTCCCAACGCTGAAGACAATACATTCAGAATACATGTTCCCAACGCTGAAGACAATAAATGCATGCAGAATACATGTTCCAAACGCTGAAGACAATAAATTAAGAATACATGTTCCCAACGCTGAAGACAATAAATTCAGAATACATAGTCCAAACGCTGAAGACAATAAATTAAGAATACATGTTCCCAACGCTGAAGACAATAAATTAAGAATACATGTTCCCAACGCTGAAGACAATAAATTCAGAATACATAGTCCAAACGCTGAAGACAATAAATTCAGAATACATGTTCTCAACGCTGAAGACAATAAATTCAGAATACATGTTCCCAACGCTGAAGAAATAAATTAAGAATACATGTTCCCAACGCTGAAGAAATAAATTAAGAATACATGTTCCCAACGCTGAAGAAATCAATTAAGGATACATGTTCCCAACGCTGAACACAATAAATTCATAAAACATGTTCCCAACGATGAAGACAATACATTCTGGATACATGTTCCCAACGCTGAAGACAATACATTCAGAATACATGTTCCCAACGCTGAAGACAATAAATGCATGCAGAATACATGTTCCAAACGCTGAAGACAATAAATTAAGAATACATGTTCCCAACGCTGAAGACAATAAATTCAGAATACATAGTCCAAACGCTGAAGACAATAAATTCAGAATACATGTTCCCAACGCTGAAGACAATAAATTCAGAATACATGTTCCCAACGCTGAAGAAATAAATTAAGAATACATGTTCCCAACGCTGAAGAAATAAATTAAGAATACATGTTCCCAACGCTGAAGAAATAAATTAAGGAAACATGTTCCCAACGCTGAAGACAATAAATTCATAAAACATGTTCCCAACGATGAAGACAATACATTCTGGATACATGTTCCCAACGCTGAAGACAATACATTCAGAATACATGTTCCCAACGCTGAAGACAATAAATGCATGCAGAATACATGTTCCAAACGCTGAAGACAATAAATTCAGAATACATGTTCCAAACGCTGAAGACAATAAATGCAGAATGCATGTTCCAAACGCTGAAGACAATAAATTCAGAATACATAATCCAAATGCTGATGACAATAAATTCAGAATACATGTTCCCAACGCTGAAGACTATAAATTCAGAATACATGTTCCCAACGCTGAAGACAATAAATTAAGAATACATGTTCCCAACGCTGAAGACTATAAATTCAGAATACATGTTCCCAACGCTGAAGACAATAAATGCAGACTACATGTTCCCAACGCTGAAGACAATAAGTTCAGAATACATGTTCCCAACGCTGAAGACAATAAATTCAGAATACATGTTCCCAACGCTGAACACAATAAATGCATGCAGAATACATGTTCCAAACGCTGAAGACAATAAATTCAGAATACATGTTCCAAACTCTAAAGACAATAAATGCAGAATACATGTTACAAACGCTGAAGACAATAAATTCAGAATATATATTCCAAATGCTGAAGACAATAAATTCAGAATACATGTTCCCAACGCTGAAGACTATAAATTCAGAATAATGTTCCCAACGCTGAAGACAATAAGTTCAGAATACATGTTCCCAACGCTGAAGACAATAAATTCAGAATACATGTTCCCAACGCTGAAAACAATAAATGCATGCAGAATACATGTTCCAAACGCTGAAGACAATAAATGTAGAATAAATTATCCATACGCTGAAGACTATAAATTCATAATACATGATCCCAACGCTGAAGACAATAAATTCAGAATACATGTTCCAAACGCTAAAGACAATAAATGCAGAATACATGTTACAAACGCTGAAGACAATAAATTCAGAATATATATTGCAAATGCTGAAGACAATAAATTCAGAATACATGTTCCAAACGCTCAATAATTTACAGTCGGGCTTATTCAGGTCGACGTTCTTGTGTTATATAGTTAGGTTGGGAGGTTTCGCAAACTCACAAGTGCATTTAAAATCTTGTGTTATATAAACTAGCTTGGAACATTCACATGATGTCATTATTTGTTTCGATCACATACAGAATATTACATAATATTAACTTGCTCCGCTACATTTGATCCTTGCAAACTTGCGCTGGTTTGTCCTGTTTGAAGCGTAATATGACATACAAGCCCGACGTTAAACCTAGTATGATTTTGTCACGCTCTGTTGATAAAGATATGTCGTCAATAAATACACTTTCACACGGAGTGTATATGCCGGTGACAACTTATTTCCCTAGTGGGTATTGGCGTAGTATACAGGGACGTGTCTAGAGGGTCTCCGTTGGGATTGTCTACCTTGGATTTCCCAACTGCACATTTGAACAAGACCGCGAGGAATTCCATTTGCACCCTTTGGGTTGGAAATTTCTGGTACCTCAAACTTACCATATATTGTATCATGTTTGCATTTCAGTCCGAAATTTAACCGAAAGTCAGGGGGTGTCAGGAATAAATTTCCGGACACTAGGCGCAAAAATAAATTATCAGCCGTCTGGATACCCACCACCCCTTATTTTTTCCGATCCTGGGATAGGGACCCACCACCTGCAGAATGCTTCAAATGACTACTTTACTCAGTTTTCCTTATCTTACCAGATCTATGTTCCGTATCATGATTATAGAAGCATTTCTACTTTTTATTTACCAACAAGACTGTACAATTCTCCAATAAATGTGTGCTGATGGATTGACATTTGAAATCCAAGATGGCTGCTGGCGGCCGTGTTTGTTTTAAACGAATTTTGGGGGGGGGATGAGGCTCCCATCTATAGGTCACCTCGAAGATCCTTATGAAGTTTTGTGACGATTATTATATATTGCATCATGTTTGCATTTCAGTCCGAAACTTGACCGAAAGTAGGAAAAAACTAGTCTCGTCCCTGGCCCATCCAGCTCCGCTCACTGTTCCGTTCCTCTCCACGACGCCACGCTTACGCGGAAATAGAGACACAGAGCTGGCGTCCGGTCTAGGAAAATACAATATTCGATCATCTGGTCTAAGACGACAAATTTGACGCTTGTTACTGGTTGGAATCGCAAAATATCAGAAAAAAATCAACCTTCTTTTGGTCTGAAATTTCCAACTTATGTCTCATGCATGAAATTTCACACTTGAAACTGTTGACCAAAGTTGTCTGTCACCAAAGTTAGACCTTGGAAAAATAAAGATCAATGTAAACAATGGTAGTTCTGTTTCGTAAATGTATACATGCTGCATGCGAAATATGTTTTGGAATGTTTGATATATATATATTACACACAGGAATCGAACATATAGTTCTAACCGAAAGATAGAACAATAAATATCAATATAAATAATCGTATGTCTGTTTCGTACATGTAAGCATGCTGCATGTGAAATATGTTTTTGAATGTTTCTTATAGATGTTACACACAGGAAGCTAACATAAAGTTCTAACCGAAAGATACAATTTTAATATTTCGAACCCTATACTAAAGATACAATAGTCCTGATTTCACCACAAATGTGATGTGACTGTTATTGCTGTTTTAACATACTACATATACTCCACCCCCTCAAACTTTGGAAAAAATATTTCATCAGTTGGAAAGTTTTTACACAACATATAAATTGAATTTTTTCTCACTGCTTGATATTCCAACATTATTTAGTAGGAGTTTGTTGTCAGACCCACAGTAGCATATTTTTTATAGTTTGTGTCAAAATGTTGGTCTGAAATGACTCTCAGTTGTAAATTTTCCAAACATAGGGGGCGTCACGTTGGTAAGTTATTAACAGTTGGATAGCTCAAGGTACCAATTGCAGTTGGAAATTTCAAGGTGGACACCCAACGGACAGAAGCCACGTCCCTGACTCTGGTGTGTACTCTTTTTGGGTAGTCCGAATAAAGTCTCAAAAAATCTCAGTGAAAATGATTGGAAAGATAGTTACTCCAATCCATATAAAATAACCAATGATACAGGTCTCCAATCATTTCAAAACAAAATCATTCATAATATCCTTTAAACAAATGTAAAATTATTTAAATGCAAACTTTCAGAAACAGAACTATGTACCTTCTGTGGCAACATAAGGGAGACAACCTTACATCTTGTCTTTGAATGTGCAATCTCAAAATCTATCCTCCTATACCAATTGCAGTTGGACATTTCAAGGTGGACACCCAACGGACACGAGCCACGTCCCTGACTCTGGTGTGTACTCTTATTGGGTAGTCCGAATAAAGTCTTGTGTACTCAGGAGTAGTAATGGAATTCCGATAAAGTGAGTGTAATTTGAATGACCCGACTTGAGATTACACAGCGTGGTAACAGTGGAACTATTATGTCTGCGGTGAACGGACGCACGCGCCACAGAAGCCCACAAAAGCCAAACTAATACTTATTTAGACTGACGGATTTGGGAACATTACGGATGCATACTCCTAATCGCTGTCTCCTATGGGCTGATCGATAAGTTGTCATTTCTATGATCACAGCAAACTCTCGTATAGAAGTTATTATGCAATAAGCACGAATTTAGAAATCCCATTTCCATGGATAATAACAGGTCATGTATCGAACGGTTCTGGTCACATGGCTATTCCACGGAGAGTATGCCGGAGAAAGATCGGCTTCATATGAGCTTTAACGGATGATACAGAAAGCTATCTATGATGTGATGACCTGTGTTCAATGGAACTAATGTTTTCCAAAAACAGCTAAAGGCATATTCAATGTTCCAAGTTTACCCTTGCTATACTAAAAGGATTATCCCAGTCAGTTAAATATTGTACATGAGAATGGTCTATTACGTTAGATAATAAGTTCAACAAACGACCTATTTAACTTAGTATCTGAACATTTCGCTATGGGATAACTACTCATTAATGATGCATTAGTATAGACAGGGTTCAAGAAACGGGCCGGATTCGTCATTTCCAGTTTAAACCTGGTTTACGGAAATATTAAGGTTTAAACCACCATTTGACATATAAAATCGTAGATTAAACTCGAGACTGCATATATCATATGATACTCCTATTGTATCATTAAAACTCCATTACATATCTCCCTATCTGTCACTCGTGAAGAGTAGGCATGTGCTAAATATCACTTGGCATCGCGCCAAAACACATGATCACGCCGCGTCTTCACTTTGATTCAAGCGGATTAATACTATTTCGAAAAGCCGCGCATGACACCAACACCAAACAATGCAAAATGATTGCTTTGTTCATTAAAGTTAAATTAGTGTCCAACTTCGTTGCACTAACGAACATAGACACAAAAACAAAGAGACAAATTTTGGGACTATATTTTCTATCGGTAGCCCCAGAGCGCAATACTGTCGTCTACGTATAGTTGTGAAGTTGTACGTATAGTTGTGAAGCGTCTCAGCCAGCGCTGTAAATATATGTGTTTTTCAACTTCTTTTCAGGACTTTGATTTGTTAAAAAGGCATAAAGCTCTAGTTTTTTCATGTGATATACAAGATCTTCAATTCGTTACTTCGGATATACGACTCGCTGTGAATCAAATTTATCAAACTCGTTTCATAAAATCTTATATCCCAACATAACTCGTGGAGATCCTCTATTAGGTCTCAGTGACGCATTCGTCATTTCTGTTTAAACACGGTCCAGCCATCATGATAGCATGGTGTATCAGTAGTGTATTTATATCGTCTTGCTAAATTTACGGTCATATTTGCTTATAATGCGGACCACAGCGTTCTATAGACAGCGAAAATCGACAATTAAGATAACGAGCATGGCAATACTATACTGACTTAACTCGGAACAACCAGCAATGTTTAAATTCAGCATCACGTGCCGATACTTTTCCAGAAAGTTGGGATTGCGGAAATGAATCTGGAAACACCAGTAACCATGAACTCGACACTGAAGACAATGCTGGTGCAAGTATTTGATTATGTTAATTCTATGGATGAATGTGAAATAATGACAAGTTATGCTGCAAATTGTAGGTTAAATGCTCTATCTTTGTCAACTTTGTCATCGGTGCATACAAGTATCAATCATCGGTGCATACAAGTATCAATCATCGGTTCATACAAGTATCAATCATCGGTGCATACAAGTATCAATCATCGGTGCATACAAGTATCAATCAGCGGTTCATACAAGTATCAATCATCGGTGCATACAAGTATCAATCATTGGTTCATACAAGTATCAATCATCGGTTCATACAAGTATCAATCATCGGTGCATACAAGTATCAATCATCGATACATACAAGTATCAATCATCGGTGCATACAAGTATCAATCATCGGTGCATACAAGTATCAATCATCGGTGCATACAAGTATCAATCATCGGTTCGTACAAGTATCAATCAGCGGTTCATACAAGTATCAATCATCGGTGCATACAAGTATCAATCATCGATACATACACGTATCAATCATCGGTTCATACAAATATCAATCATCGGTTCATACAAGTATCAATCATTGGTTCATACAAGTATCAATCATTGGTTCATACAAGTATCAATCATCGGTTAATACACGTATCAATCATCGGTGCATACACGTACCAATCATCGGTTCATACAAGTATCAATCATCGGCTCATACAAGTATCAATCATCGGTGCATACAAGTATCAATCATCGGTTCATACAAGTATCAACCATCGGTTCATACAAGTATCAATCATCGGTGCATACAAATATCAATCATTGGTTCATACAAGTATCAATAATCGGTTCATACAAGTATCAATCATTGGTTCATACACGTATCAATCATCGGTTCATACACGTATCAATCATCCTTACATTTCACTATAAATTAATTGGAAAATTGTTGATCATCTCCAACAAACTAATCAGCGAACATTCGAGCAATTTCGAGTGGATCAAAATCACCAGCAAATTTCTGAACTCATGTATATACACTTTTGAAATATGGAAAAGAGCATCGCTAGGGCGTGGCAAAATACGCCCTTGATAATTCCAACAAAGGGCCATAACTCTGGTGAAAATTGGCGGGCGGAACCCAAATTCGATATTGACCTGTATTTTCGGCTTGTAAATTTACATACCGTGTACATATATACATGTGCTAATCCTTTTAGGATCCAAAGCTGTCTCTCATTTATTTTAAGAATATACATCCAAGTTATTCATTAACATTAGACAAAATGTATTTGCTGTAAAACTAAGTTGATAAATATTATGTAATTAACAGTGTATTACGTGTAGATGACATAGATAATAACACTCCTATAGTTAAGTGGTCATCTATAGTATGTTACGATGTTAGTGGTTCCTGCTGAATAACTATATGATGTGGGTAGGGCACACTGATGCCGTTACTAATATGTACCGCTATTTAATTCTTCTAAAGTCAAAAGAAAAAGCCAGTGTCTATATGAAACATTCAAGAACGTACATATTTATTGAAACATGACCGCGCTGGTGTTTGAAAAAACTAAATTAATAGCCACCTTGATTATATGTGACCCGCCATACCAAATCCAGTCGTAAGTCGGGATTTTTTTACCATGTGCCAATGCATTCTCTTATATATGCGAGTCGACCATAGGTCGCCTCGCATATATAAGAGAATGCATTGGTCTAACAATTTTTTATCATTTTTTTTAAACAAATGTTTCTTACATTTTTTAGGACAAAAAATAAAAAACATCCATTAACCTGCAGATATATAGAAGCATATAGAAGAGTGTCGTCTGCTCATGTTTGTCTGGGCTCTGTGTGGGTAAAATTATAAAATTGTTAAAGAATACAAGAAAATTATTAAAATTGTAAAAAATTGTTAAGCCAATGCATTCTCTTATCTATGCGAGGCGACCTATGGTCGACTCGCATATATAAGAGAATGCATTGGCACAGGGTAAAAAAATCCCGACTTACGACTGGATTTTATATGGCGGGTCACATATTCACTTTGCAACAACTATATAATACAACCAGTATTAATCTATTTTCGAAATATATTATATGTTTTTGAATGTTTTATACACATAATGGCTTTTCCTGCATATTTTCAGAGTTTATTATCCAAACACAGCGAAAATGACAACTTTAGAAAACTTAACGGTACTTTTTCTTGACAGCATCAGTTTGTCGTAACAGCATCATAGCAATTCAGTAAGACCTACCAGCACCATAGCACATTTGCAGGACTACTTGAGCAGGGATGAAGGCTTGTTCACTGAGACACCAAATTTCTCTGGAATTGTTTCAGTACCTATCTGTCAAATGGATTGTGGCAATCTAGGATTCGCAGCGGATTTACGGCAGATTGTGCTTGCCGTTACCACAGAATGCACTGCGATCAATGCAATCATGCTACCATGGACGATGAAAGCCTCAGAAAAATGATAACGTTATAGTAGTAAATTGAATAGGGTGTTAGATTCAATGTTTTCAACAGTTGTAAAGATTAATACACCAGTTTTTTTAATTCTAGGCCAGTGGACTGAAATGTCCCGTCCACTGATGCATTTTCATAGATAGACCATTGCACTGTGGTGTCAGACAATACGCCCACGATTGGGTGGCGAAAGATACTTAAAGGAATACTGTACACTAAATCCGGCTATTTTTGGAAACATATCCTTTTATACTCAACAGAAAATATGCAGCAAATGAAGGATAGGATAATTTTATTTACAATACACATATGAATAGTACAATAAATCATCATATATGAATGAATTTGAGCCATAGATTAGTGCAAAATACACTCATGTGCTCTATGAACGATGCAAACAACGTGGTAATTATTATGAATATGAGTTTATGACACGATTAGATAGCGATTGATATTAAATCACAATAACACGTGTCACGCGAGGTTAGTATTGATGCTAGGATTATTTGGCGAAATAACGGATATGTTTGAAGAAGTGCTTTTAAAGCCTGCAGGCTGTATGATATCCCCACCTGTAATCTCGGCTCTGTTTTATGAGTTTTCCCGACGGCGGGAATCCTACATAACAGTATGTAAATCATTTTAGAGTAATTCTCGTGGGTAAAAGTTATAAATTGAACAGCGTTCCTGTCTGCGTAAGATAACGTATAGACACGGAGGTCGCAGTCTGTGCAAATTAATGTTGAATGATATCGGTAAGATAAAGCCGCCAAAAGGAGCGAGCTATGGACACAGGTCCCAAGAACAAAAAAATAAATCCCCAATAATATATACTTAATTAATATATTGGGGTGGGGCCATTTTTTGTTCTGGGGACCTGTGGCTATAGAGTACATGGCGGTCGGTATCTGGAATTTATAGATTCCTATTCCGCCCACATCCCGCCCCCGTAAACCTGGTATCACAAACTAGGAGGACGTCACCAACATCGGGATGAATGGGAAGAAATTCTCACGCAGATAATACGAGAAAATGTTTGTGTTCCCGTCGCGATACAGACAGCCTATATAGAAAATAACTGCGTTCCTACGAAGTATATATAAGAATAGTTTACACGCATGCACACCTATATAATGTCAGTCGGTTCTCCCATTTCAGCCAATTTCTGAATTTTTAGTGAATTATTTCAATAATTTTATGGTTTTGCTCACTCGCATTTTCGAGAAAATCTATTCACTATAGTATAAACCCTGGCCTTCCCATGCACTGGCGAAAAAAAACAGTGTATATCTTGATGAAGCATATATACCATTGAACAACATTTTTAAAAAACCCGCGTCATTTTCGATATACGCGCGCGATATAGGGGGACCACTGTCGGACCAGAACGATGTCAAAGTTGCGGAGTATGATGTGCCTGACACCAGGGCTTCGGTGCTGTAAATATGCGTGGTATTTATAGGGGTTCGCCAGATCTATTTTCGCGTGTAACTGAGAGAGTTCAGATTGCCCTACAAATGTACAGATGGTATACATATATATGGATTCATTCAATGAACAATCGTCCCAGCTGTCATCATTTTGGACATTCGAATAGGTGGACGGATGCTAGAACGTAAAGCCTTGATCTCACGCACACGCTGTGACGTTTAGCTAGCCGAATTAAGTTTTATAAGGACCTCACATGGCGACACGAAACGCGTAAATTATCAATCAAAATCACATTGATTTTAACTATCTATAAATCATCATAATTGTCATCGAATCATCTGATTGGATATATAAATATCGTACTGCCACCAAGTGGGGTCGTTTCAAGTGTTACCCGGGTTTATTGTGACTGAAGTCATAGAAAATATTCCGACTCATGCTGACTCACGGCATGTTGAATTTCAATCATAAGTGTTATGGGTGTACAGCACCATAAGGATTTCAAATCGTGTTGTTCGCAGTGTCAGCTCTCGGGTTGTTTGTCTTTGTTTATATGGAAATGTTGGTTTCCTGATAATGTAACACGAGTTATAGAAGATAATGAAGTCGGACCAAAAACTTTCAGCGTATTTCTAAAAAAAAAAAAAAACCTATCAACTTCCTGTTTTGAAGCCGATGTTTTACGTATAAATACAAATCTTTCAGTTAACCCTTTACCCAACAAAACGTCCAAAACCGGCCAAATAAAGCTTCAACAGCCTAAAATATCTTCGGTCTGTCTCAATAGAACCATACAAATATGGATATCATTGGAATCGGCTCCTTGACCACATTGTGATAGTTACAGTTATGCCCTGTGCCAATGCATCCTCTTATATATGCGAGTCGACCATAGGTCGCCTCGCATATATAAGAAAATGCATTGGCCTAAAAAAAAAATTGTTTAACACTTTTTACCAATTTTTCTTACATTCTTTAACAATTTTATAATTTTTAATGTGTTAAGCCAATGCATTCCCTTATACATGCGAGGCGACCTATGGTCGACTCGCATATATAAGAGAATGCATTGGCACAGGGCCCTTCTGTTGGGTAAAGGGTTAACACCGATTTTTCTGGGGGAGTGATTCACGGTGATCCGCTCAACACCCAAAGATTGAGTGGTGGTGATTAGCGATGCGATTTGGTGAAATGAAGATATGGCATTGTCAATTTTATCCACATGAATCACCACGACACGCCATGGATCACCTGTATTCACTGCGAACCTTCTTTATGTGAACGGGGCATAGGTCTAAAATTTCAACAAATTGTCATGTTCGCGGTCATTAAAATTTTAAACAAATCAAGACCAAACGATTACAAATATTTAGTTTATACTATTATGAAATAAATCGAAATAGCGTAAATATTCTGCTTTGTGCCAATGTGCGGCGTTTCTCAGTGGTTCACGGTGATTCTATATATAGGTTATCCATGGTCAGTCTCCAGGATTAATGTCGATTCATATTTCAATCCCTTCCACGCAATGTCACCGTTGATCACCGCACAAAAAAGTCACCGCGAATCATGGTGATCCACAGTGTGCTTATAGTGGGGTCCAATCGTGTGGAGTGTTTTAGGGTACGTTCATACGCTGGCAAGTTTGCACTGTATGTTTTTGCGGGCATATCGTCATAGAAAACCACATGGTGCCAGAATATGAACGGAAACGTGCACATAATATGCATCTTTACTACAGCGATTAACATGAGAAGTAACATTTATCTTATTCCACTTGTAACAGTGCTACTGGAATTTACCTTCAAATACCTGTATGATTAATTTTTGCATGATTTTTACAGCCAAATTCCAGTAGCATCGTTACTAGTGGAACTAAGGAGATTTTACTTCGCATGCAGTTGGCTATATATGGTACAGATGCACTTTTGTGTTTTTCCCCATTCATAATATGGCGCCATATCGTTTTATACGACAAAATGCCTGCAAACCATACCGTGCAAAGTTGCCAGTGTATGAACGTACCCTTACTTATCGCATACTTTTACGTACAGTGATATACCGTATCATATTGTATCTCATGCTGTTAGTGGACGATGGCTTGTGACAATATGTCCACGTCTTATGTGTCTGGTTCACCGAATTCACCAAATTCAGGCCCTATATGTTTGAGTCTCGCCAACGCCAGACTTATAAATGGTCCTTGCATCATTCTAGTGTTTTGTGTACTGTAGAACAGTTGTGCAAATGAAAATGAGCATCAAAGTCTTATTATATCATATCTGGCTGTTACGTAACACGTTCTTATCACATATTACCAATTTACCATGGTGATACCACATCCAATTTTCACCACATTTCGCACATAAGGGAGGGAAAATGCTTAAAGATAGACAACTCTATTCTACAGATCCTAGCTGGCATTAATTTGGCCACCATGATCCACCATGCAGAGGATAACACTCTTAAACATCGATTGTACACACGATTATCGCAACAACAAAAAACGACTCCTCTATCCTCTTATACAATGACAATTCACTCTTCAATTCACCAACAGTCGTAGTCGTAAACGGCCAGCCCAGTATACATAATGGCAGCAGGTTTGATTTCTCAACATTCGGTCACTTCTAGCTGGAACATTCTTGCCCAGTCAATTATCTGTGCTTGGTAATCATACAATACATAGACATAGTTATACTATAAAGTACAGGTACGTGTAGTTGATGGTGACATCGGTTGGTTGTTGGTGGACACAGCAGTGACAGGACTAAAATGAGAAAGAGTATATACAGGACAATGAACCAACGGTTCACCACTTATGTAGTGTTGCTTCGTTTGCACCTCAAAAATAGAGTTTCCCCTCTTGTCACGCGTATCTGTTTAAAGATCCACGGTCCGATTTGACACCAAATTATCATCGGAAAAATTCCCAATATCATCCAAAAGTAATACGTTAGATTTCAAAACGTTTAAAAACTTTCTTTTTTGTAAGTCGATATCTGACCATAAAAACCACATATTATTAAATGGGCTCACGGGTCCCGATATTGTCTTTATAGAAAATGTACAGATGGTGCTTTCATTGTGTCAAATGGGACATAGCATATTTAAGAACATTGGTAATGGATCGTCCACATAATGCGCATTCAAAAATCTGTAATCGATAAAAACTCATATGTTTAACTGAAATTTACAAGGACATTATGTCTCGATTTTGAACATCAAACACACATCAACCATTTCATATATGTTCGTAAAATTCACATAACCAATTTCACTCGTAAGTACCATAACTCTTGCAACAAATATCTAGCTAATAGCAGCTAGGCAAACTTATGGCACGACGGTTCCGAGATTATACTAAAGGTTAATCAGTCGGATAAACGAGCCGATAATACACGTGCGTCTTACGAAATAAATATGAGGCCGGATTTAGGGGCTAATTGTGTGAACAAGTTAATTCTGTATTATTCTGAGATACATAACTGTCCATATGCATTTGAACAAAATTGTTATATCAAGCCAGAATGAATTGTAACAGACAAAACACTCAAATAAAAGATGTTAGATATAATTACGAAACTATACATGATGGCAGCGATCATACCAGCGTATATAGCGAGGGGACTGGACTCTGTCTTGCAGCTTGTCTCCACCAATCCACCTAGAGTCGGAAACGGCTCCTACATTGACACACATACAGATACAGATACAGGCACAGATGCATGTTTAAAGACATATTATGTACTTGTTTGGGTACGTAAAACTGATCAGTTAGTATCCAGGCGCGATGCCAACTGGAGGAATATAGCATTTTACTAAAATCTCCAAAAATTTCAAGCAAATCGATCGTACCACTCCATAGAAAACATCGTCTGAACTACGCTCAATTGTAAATATTTACTATTCGATTCGGGACGCATCTATCGGCGATAAACTAACGAAAACGATTTCCCCATCAAGAGTCACTGCATTTAATTAATATATAAGAACGACGGTGTGTCTTGTCAATTTGGATAAATATTTGTAAAAAATTACTACTGTGAACAATATTATTCTCCATTTATCGTTGATCACCATATCTCAGTGTTTCACATCACTTTAATGGCCACGGATTTCATGTTGGAGATGGAGCCGGGTGTCAGGGTATTTCCGATTTGACACCAAATTATCATCGGAAAAATTCCCAATATCATCCAAAAGTAATACGTTAGATTTCAAAACGTTTAAAAACTTTCTTTTTTGTAAGTCGATATCTGACCATAAAAACCACATATTATTAAATGGGCTCACGGGTCCCGATATTGTCTTTATAGAAAATGTACAGATGGTGCTTTCATTGTGTCAAATGGGACATAGCATATTTAAGAACATTGGTAATGGATCGTCCACATAATGCGCATTCAAAAATCTGTAATCGATAAAAACTCATATGTTTAACTGAAATTTACAAGGACATTATGTCTCGATTTTGAACATCAAACACACATCAACCATTTCATATATGTTCGTAAAATTCACATAACCAATTTCACTCGTAAGTACCATAACTCTTGCAACAAATATCTAGCTAATAGCAGCTAGGCAAACTTATGGCACGACGGTTCCGAGATTATACATTAGTGACGTATGTTCCTGGCCTGGCTCTCTCTGAAATTGAGCTCGCTTGTCTCACATCCCACCCGGTCCTGTTTCGATTATCAAAATGGTTCGACTTTCGCGTACCTATTGATTAAGTTTACCACAGAGGAACATGACTTCGAAACATTGATAAAGTCAGAAATGTAAAATAAAATAGACTAATTGCCTCGCGTTGGAAAATATAAGTCATTTTTCAGACTCTTGGGCCCATATTGGTGCATCCAAACACACGATACATAATATGGTCTTCATAGGACACAGGAAGACGTATTCGAGACATTTTTCTTCAGAATGGAAAGAATAAAGAGTGTGTTTTGTTAGTCTGTTCCAAACATGGTGAAATTAAAAGCGTTTGTTTCACTTTGAGAAAAAATTATAACCGTTAGAAAATTTCAATGAATTGGGCAATTTTTTTCACAGTACCGGTGTAACAGGATATCTTCACCCCCCCCCCCCCTGGACACCCCCCCCCCCGGGGGAAGATATCCTAGGACATCTCCCCCACCCTGGTATCTCCCCCCATGTACGACTAAAAAATAATTTCACTCATTTGATATCGTTTGGTCCTGAAATGGCCAGAATTTTTTATTTTTTTTCAAATGTCCAGGCTTGGATATCCCCCCCACCCACCCCACCCAGCACATACATGACAAACAAATAATTGTATGATTTTATTGCTTATTTTGCTTTATATAGTCATGAAACGGCCAGAAATTAACTTTTTCTGAGAAAAAGTTGTTTGAGTCAGGGTTTGGGGTGGGGGGGGGGGGGGGGAGATGTCCAGGTCAGGATATATTTCCCCCCACCCAGCACCTACATGACAAATAATTCATCTTATGGTTTTATCGCTTGTTTTGCTTTATATAGTCATGAAACGGTGAGAAATTAACTTTTTCTGAGAAAAAGTTGTTTTAGTCAGGGTTTGGGGTGGTGGGGGGAGATGTCCAGGTCAGGTTATCTTTCCCCCACCCAGCACCTACATGACAAAAAAATCATCTTATGGTTTTATCGCTTGTTTTGCTTTATATAGTCATGAAACGGCGAGAAATTAACGTTTTCTGAGAAGACAAAAGCTCGGACAAAATTATGCATGTTGCAAAAAAAAATTCTAAGTCGAAAAGGGGCGATAACTCCACCCAAAAGAAAGTCGGACACACGTCATAATGGCAGGTGCACAGGTTCCCATGGTGGTTGATGTCTGCAACGTTTCACGGAAATTGATAAAAGAACGACAGAAAAACTCAGGACAAATTTGTGTCCACGGACCAACTGGAGTTAGACCACTAGTTGCAAGTATTTTCCAATGTTCAGTGCACAGTTGTTGGAAATTTGTGTCAAAAACCCCGAAAACAAATATCCCCACCCCTACTTAGTATGTCAATTATATACTAAGTAGGGGTGGGGATATTTGTTTTTGGGGTTTTTGACACAAATTTCCAACAACTGTGGTTCAGAAAGTTTAAGTCTAACTCTTATGCAAGAACCAGCTGCAAGAACTTGAAAAAATCCGGTTCCAGTCTTTCTTCTTCGTAGAACAATAAAGAGTGTTACCTGTTAGTCTACTCCCAATATGGTGGAAATAAAGAGCGTTTGTATTTTATTTGCGAAAATAGAAACCAGCTGGGACGTTGATATGATTTTGAAAAGTTTTTTTCTCTTAATATTTTCAAGTGGATCTATGCTTTTGTTATATCCCGGCCTTGCAGTGGGCGGGGGGGGGGGGGGGGGGGGGGGGCAAAATATATATCGATAAATACACTAAATACTCTTATGGACACTCTATGTCGAAGAAAGACTTATTTCTCTATATAAAGAGCGTCCCTTGACATTCTGTTCCAGGTATGGTAGCCATAAAGAGCGTTCGGTTGAAAATACGTAATATTTCATTTTATACGCGTCGCCCACTGCTTGCTATTCGTTGAATATATGTGCATATACAATAATTGTGTCTGTATATAGCCCAAACCGAAAAGGGGCCTAGAAGTGGAAATGCACGTTGAACCCTTTACTGACCTATACTCGACCAATTTTGACCACAATCGGCCATTTTCCCATTTGTGTTTATAGGCCTATGACCTATATATGTGGAGAAAAGTTGTGCCAAATTTTTTTTTTTTTAGACAAATCGAGGAATGGATAAATGGATTGATTACCCTCTTCGTTTTACCATTAAGTGGAACCACCTGGGAACGTCGGTGTGTAAATCATTGGCTCTGAAGAATTATATCCGGGCTTTGAGAAGCAGCGCCGACACAATTAATCACTCAAACATCGATCCCATCCTCGATCCTCCTCCGCCTATAATAATTGCTTTATTCTCTGATCCAATTTGACACGAGAAAACGAAATTATATACAAAAGATGACACAATGAAGAAATCATATGCATGCACAATATAGAGAAGTGTTATATCGAGCGTCATCATCATTATCATCATCATCATCATCATCAGCCGCAGCATGATCATTGCCAATGCCACCGTCATAATAATCATCACCATCACCATGATCATAAATGATCATCATTGCGTGCAGACTTCGCCGTTGTTGTTTACAACAACAACAACAACTATATGAATTAATCCCTTCCACTTTACCATCCAACTAAAGGTTAATCAGTCGGATAAACGAGCCGATAATACACGTGCGTCTTACGAAATAAATATGAGGCCGGATTTAGGGGCTAATTGTGTGAACAAGTTAATTCTGTATTATTCTGAGATACATAACTGTCCATATGCATTTGAAAAAAATTGTTATATCAAGCCAGAATGAATTGTAACAGACAAAACACTCAAATAAAAGATGTTAGATATAATTACGAAACTATACATGATGGCAGCGGTCATACCACCTAGAGTCGGAAACGGCTCCTACATTGACACACATGCAGATACAGGCACAGATGCATGTTTAACGACATATTATGTACTTGTTTGGGTACGTAAAACTGATCAGTTAGTATCCAGGCGCGATACCAACTGGAGGAATATAGCATTTTACTAAAATCTCCAAAAATCTCAAGCAAATCGATCGTACCACTCCATAGAAAACATCGTCTGAACTACGCTCAATTGTAAATATTTACTATTCGATTCGGGACGCATCTATCGGCGATAAACTAACGAAAACGATTTCCCCATCAAGAGTTATTTAATTAATATATAAGAACGACGGTGTGTCTTGTCAATTTGGATAAATATTTGTAAAAATTACTACTGTGAACAATATTATTCTCCATTTATCGTTGATCACCATATCGCAGTGTTTCACATCACTTTAATGGCCACGGATTTCATGTTGGAGATGGAGCCGGGTGTCATGGTATTTCGAGAGAACACCTTGTGAGCCGTCGTATCATGATATAATGCCCTTCGTTGATCACATCGAACAAACAATGAGTACAGCATCTTTTCGAACTGGTGTATTATGTTATGTATACAATTACACCAGGTCACGTTCAATGGCATTCGCATAAAAAGGACGACGCCTGTTTTGTTAGTGAATGAATAACAAATTATGAACTTTGATAACTGCATGTCCCTGTGACATCCACACATGCTCCCAAATGATGCATGCATGTTTGAATGCGCAGAACCGGTTTGTACCAACTTAACTATGTGTAGCAAGATTAACATAAAGGCATTATATTCACATTCGCTCGACATATACAATGCATGTCAAACCTGTATTTTGTCACCGGGACATCGTCAGGCGCATTCTAAGTTTCAAAATATTAACATTTTCTTTGCAATGCGTCGATGTATACAGAGTAAGAATTGAGGACACAGTTTTTTTTGGGGGGGTGGGGGGCAACCAGTTCGGGACGCAGTTTATCTCCCATGCTGGGAAGCAGTTTGTCTCTCATGTGGCTTCACTTTCATCCGGACAGAGTGTTTTATCTGCGTATTCTAGTAGGCACAGGCCCCTTGGGAAAATGCCAGCTATACCACTATATAATATACCAGTGATCGTATATATTTGTATATCTGGTATTTTCCCCGGGGGCCTGCATGTGCTATTATGAGTTACCTGTTCGCCTCATATGATCGGCTGAAAGTTTGAAACCACATCGAGACGCCACGTGCTCTCTTTTCAAAACATAAAATAAAAATAAAAAAGGCGGCTGGCGATAGAATTTCATTTAAAGGGGTACTGTATACCAATTTCAATAAATTCCCGGTGACAATAGCGATCTATAATATGAATATTATATTACAAAATAACTAATTTGAGTCGACGATGTCTACTCAAAACGTTCCAGTTAAAGACACGGTTGGCCTTGGAGGTGGGTATCCTGTGAAAATATCTCCACCCGTCAAAAACCGCCACAAACAGAAAGAACATCAAAATGTAGATAGACTTTGTCCGTATACAAATAAGAAATATCGCATAAACAGTATGTTATGGTCATATGTTTGACCATTGTTATGTAAACAAAAGCGTAAAAAGTAACTTTTCTGGTATTTGTTTATATTATGATGGTAAACATAAAGAGCGTTCTTTGTTGGTGAATACCTGATATGGAACTAATAAAGAGCGTTTATGCCATTTGTGTGTGATTAGCCAGTAGCATTGTGCTGTCTTCTGTAACACAATCAGGCTATTGCTTAGGTAACATATAGTAGGTCTTTATGATAACATGCTGTTTACGCGATGGTCATGGTATATATGAACGGAACTGTATGCGTTTTATTGTTTTTCTGTTTACGGTGTTTGGAACAAATATGAATATTTTCGACAATTAAGGCCGCACGTGCCTTTAACAGGCTATCGTAAAAGTAAAATTGAATTATTTAATATAAATTCATTTATGGCTGGAGTCATAAAATGGCGAATTATGCCATTACGAGTTACCGTTCTTGAAATCGCAACTGCTGCGTGTCTTTTATTGACGACCGTTCGCGAACATTATTGGTTTGAAAACAAAACATGTTACCTGCAAAAGGAAGGCCCGTTATAACCGATTCGGAAAAATGGAGAAATAAACAACTCATAAAGCGTCAAGTACTTTTATAGGGAGTGAGATTGTTCGATGGAAGAGATTGAATGCATCAATCGAAGCTGTGAGCAATGAACCATCTAGGTGTTTACGCTACAATATCTTTCGATAATACCCGGACACCATCATTCGAAAGAAAGGTGTGGAATTATAGAAAGGCTAACTTTTCACATGCAAATAGCTTACTCGAATCAGTAGACTGGGATGATCTCATAAATCACACAACAGATGTAAATAAAGCAGTCGAAAATTTCCATACGGAATTCTTATCTATAATGGAGAAAACAATCCCACAATCAACTGTAACAGTGAGAACATCAGACAAAATTTGGTTTAATTCAGACATTCGTCGCGAGATAAAAAAGCGTGACAGAGTGAGAAAAAAAGCGCTGAAAACTAACAAACCGATATTATGGAGAGAGTTCAAAAATATCCGAAATAAAATTAACAACATGAAAAAACATGCGAAAATCAAATTCGACGAAAATTTGGAAGAGCGAATAAGAGAATCCTCCAACCCGAGAGACTTCTGGAGAATAATAAACAACCTCCTGAATAAGAAAAGATCTAAGACTATCCCTCCACTATATAGCTCCACAGGCAGCATAACAGCAAACGGCCACTCATATGCAACTAGTGATGCTGAAAAAGCAGTAATACTAAACAAGAGCTTCATTGCAAATTCAACCATTAATGACTCCAAACATAGCATCACAATCTTTCCGAAGCGTTGCAAAAAAATAATGCCAAATTTGGTTTTTACAGAAACCGACGTAGAATCGGCTATCAAATCATTCAAGCTAAACAAAGCCCATGGACATGACGGGATAAGTGTTAGAATGCTCCGCGATACAGCAAAATCTATTGCACGCCCACTGGTTCTTATTTTTAGAAAATCAATTAACACATCGAAATTCCCTGCAGCATGGAAGTTTGCAAACGTCATTCCTATTTTCAAGAAAGATGATCCTGCTGATTCGAAAAACTATCGCCCAATTTCCCTTTTACCGTGCCTCGCCAAAATTTTCGAGAAAGTGGTTCTTAAACAGATGAGCGAATTCTTTATTGAAAACAAACTCCTGTACTTCCATCAATCGGGTTTTCTCCAAGGTCATAACACAACATATCAGTTAGTAGATTTATATCATAACCTGTGTCAATCCCTTGATAAAGGTTTATTTACTTGTTCTATATTTTGCGATATCTCTAAAGCATTCGAAAGAGTTTGGCACAGGGGACTGATTCATAAGTTGAGCGCTTATGGTTTAGAAGGAAACACTTTATATTGGCTCGAAGACTACTTAAACAATAGAAAACAAAGAGTATTAGTCAATGATGCTTATTCCGAATATGAGGTCATCCCTTCCGGTGTGCCACAGGGCTCGATCCTTGGACCTTTCCTGTTCCTTGTTTATATCAATGACTTAGCCGACAATATAGAATCTGATACTAGAATGTATGCCGATGACACTTGCATTACGAACAGCCATTATGACATCAAATTATTAGAAACCGCTATGAATAGTGATATTGAAAAAATATCGACATGGTCCCGAAAATGGTTGGTCAGCTTTAACCCGACAAAAACGGTTGGAATTTTCTACTCATTAATGACCCCGAAAACAAAACACCCAGAACTTAAGTTCGCCGATGAAACAATATCGTTTGTTGACACGCATAAACACCTTGGTCTGGAACTACAGTCAAACCTCAATTGGAATGCCCATATCGACGGCCTGGTAAATCGAATTGCATCTCGACTAGCTCAACTAAGGCGCCTGAAGTACCAACTTGACAGAAAAATAATTGAAATTATCTATAAAACGTATATACTACCCCTATTTGATTACTCAGACGTAGTGTGGGACAGCGCACCGCAATATCTCCTGGATAAGCTCGATCGACTACACATTGAAGCTGGGCGGATTGTCAGTGGCATCACTCGCTCTGCATCTAATAACACAGTTCTGCAGGAAGTGGGGTGGCCTTCTCTCGATAGAAGGCGACAGATACACAAACTGCAACTAGTCTATAAAATAGTAAACGAACAAGCCCCATCTTATCTAGCATCTACACTTCCCCCTAGGGCAAACGAGGTGTCGGGTTACAACTTGAGGCGACCCGGCAAATTTTACTCATATTTCTGTAATACAGAACATTACAAAAAGTCTTTTTTCCCGTCGGCAACCACTGAGTGGAATAAACTTCCCAAAATAATCACTGACGTTGGCCAATTCTCTATATTTAAAACTAATTTGCAACTATTGGACCCCTCACCTGCCCCTCCTTTGTACTTCTACACAGGACAACGAAAAAACAGTATCCTACACTGTCGCATCCGAAATAGATGTAGTGAACTCCGCTCTGATATGTTTAATAATTATATCTCCGACAGCCCTGTGTGCTTCTGTGGAAACCCATCCGAAGACGCCTTTCATTATTTCTGTAGTTGCCCCTTGTATCAATCTGAGCGAGCCGTCCTCGCTGATAAATTGACCCGCGAGAGCCTTCAAATTCTCGACATTAACGAAGTTCTGTTCGGAATACCATATATCTCGTTCAAAAGTAATAAGAAACTTTTCGATATAATTCAGCAATATATTGTAGCAACAAAGCGTTTCGATAACTGAATTTAAAACAAAATATATCCTCAAGGAAGGATTTCAAATTGCCTTAGTATATACACCGGTAAATATATGAACTACGCAGTTTAGTAATCTACTGGCTTCCCACTTATGGACCTACTCCCCCACTCAATCACCAGTTCTCTGTAATTTTGATCTACCGTATGTACTGTCTTCCAGAGTAGCTGACCAACACTTGATTAACATATGTATATATATGTGTATATGTATATGTACGAGGGTGTGTATGTGTATATCTATATATATGTGTATATATATATATATATATATATATATATATATATATATATATATATATATATGTATGTATGTATGTGTATATGTATGTGTGTGTGTATATGTATATTTATTTATATATGAAGAAAATACCCCTTTGACAAAACCCTGCTCCAACATCAGTTAAGACGAACGAAAAATCACATAAACCCCACCAAATGTTATAGCTATCAAATCATCCATAACCCATATATAGCAATATGCTCTGGAAGGCACTACACCAATCACCATAAAATCACAAAATCTTGCATGTAAATATGTTCAGCTGTCATCTTGTAAACATTTTGTATCTAAATCGATTGTTTTGGGAGAGGGGCTTCATAAGTTGAAAAAACTTGTGCCCCGATCCCTTTTGTATTATATGCAAATAAAATACGTTTCAAGTCAAGTCAATGAACTTCCGGTACTTCCTGAGACCTGCGTCTTCTCCGGTGAAGGTCAAAAACATGGCGCGTAGTTTGAAATCGTAATATTTTTCTTTCCATGCAAGATCAATATTTTCTTCGCTAAATTAGGTTTATACGAAACTAATATAGCACACGAACACAATCTAACTTGAAAGTTATTTCAAACGGAGTAAAAAAAATGCCTATCTCTGTGTAAAGTACCCCTTTAAGTCAGCTGGGGTCAAAATTGACGTTTGACAAACATGACATGCAGGAAAATATCATCACCGCTGCTCCACCGGTAACGATATAAAGAAAGCCGGCAAACGGTGCGCGGAGTTTGTCCGGAATTTATGACTGACACCTCTAAAAACCATATTCGTCTTTTGAGAAGGTAACACATTATATCAGTGAAAAAGATCGCCTTGATAACCTTTGGGAAACGCGTTATATCTCAGGTTGTCTTGTACCGATTGATCTCAAATTGTGCGTGTCGTATTCTTAGATGTGCCCCATGCAGGACATTGTCAAAATGTGGGCGCAATCGGATATTGGGTTATATATTTTTTAAACGCGCCAAAAATGTATATGTATATATATGTATATGTATTATATATAATAACATATATAATCGGCGATTTCAATCACACACGTCATATATTTCCACACTATAATTGTGACATGCTCAATCAACTTCAATGCCTCTGAGAGCATATAATAATTTAGACATCATAGTATGTTGGCATTACATATAATGTACAGAGATGTGATGGTATCCTTTCATTGTAATATTGAAGTAATAATATACTTACATGGTTACATTTTCTCTATCGTTTCCCTCCAATTTGAACCTATATATACGGCTACATTAAAGATCAGCAATATATATGTATATGTGAGTTGCCACTCGCAAACAATCATATGTGACAATATAATACACTTATGAACGAGAAGCAATGTGTGAATAAATTATTTTCATTCGGAATATTTGAGGGATCAAGTCCGCCAAGCAACTGGCATGCATCCAAATGCATACATTAGAAATTCGTGACAAGACAACTGATCCATTGTGACGAAGATAGGGATGCCGTGAACATTAATTATTCGATACCATGTGTTCAACCTGGTTATGGTACAATTGGCCACAGTGTTTGCAGGTAGGATCATTGTCATATGTCGTGCGGCTGAGGATGTTAGCAATTTATATATCGCTTTCTGTAGATAATTCGGATTGTTCCAAAAAAGCTTCTATCCTTTCCGTGTAGACATATGGCAAGGTTTTACTCCGCGGACGAACTCAAGGGTGTCCACTCGTTCAGGTTAATTTGGTTGTAACGTTGCATGGGACATCTTCTGTTTCACAATTGCCTTCCATTGTGATTGAATAGGGAATAGGATCCTATTTCAGCAAATGTGGTGAGATACTCATATAGGTTGTATTTTATAAGGACAGGAATAATGTCTCATATGAAGCCAATTGGAGGGCGTTTAAATATTATATGACCGTGTAGACTGAATAGGAAAATGCGAAGAGCGTCACGTCACGGTGGATGCACGGTAAATTTATTAAAGTGCCCATTGAATAACAGTTTTTTCTTTTCAATTTCAAGTCTGATCGGGTTTACTCCGAGCAGGGACAATGCCATTTCTGTGCTCGTTCTGGTCGTAAGCCTTGAATTGTTTTGATGCACATGCGATAGGATCGCTCAAGTTGTAACATATAATAGCCGGTACCACATCTCACAGCCGGACAGTGCTTTCTGGGGAACAACGTGTTTAAATGTAGTCAGCTGTGAGATCGGCGAAAGGGTTTTCGTGGCAAAAGAACTGCATGCACCGAAAAACGCTTACCGCATTTGTCTCACATGACCTATCAATGTTGTAGCATGTGGATATTCTTCGTCCCAGTGTGATTCATGAACATACCAACGATCCTCCACAGCCGATCTAAGAAGACATGGATACAGACATGGATACAGACATGGATGTATCTTAAACAATAATGATCGTATAACTTCAGAAGAAAAGAACTGACAAAACCTGTTAGATGTGGATATTGATCAATGGAGCTTTCCACGCTGTTTAATTAGTCTTATATGCTATATACGCTATATGCTACAATACACCAGAGATCATTCCTTGTTTTCCTCTATACATTTGTGAAAATTATGGCGACTGTCATGCAAAGTAAAAAAA
This sequence comes from Siphonodentalium dalli, assembly GCA_032622095.1. NCBI lineage: Eukaryota > Metazoa > Mollusca > Scaphopoda > Gadilida > Siphonodentaliidae > Siphonodentalium > Siphonodentalium dalli. The sequence continues at coordinate 236,336,188 of CP136063.1, forward strand.
ACACTTATAATCATTGTATTGATGAATATCCAACATTATGGCACAAATATAAATGTCAGTACAAAAAGAAGTTGTTTGAAAATAGGCAATTTAACGCTGACTGTATATATGGGCGGATATAAAAAAAATAGGGTGAACAAAGAATTCTCAACGCTGCAAATACCGGCTCATTCGCTGATTGGTAGAAAATATCTGCAAATAATTATATGGTTGACAGCTGTGGAAAGGTCCATTCATACTACTTTTCGAGCATACTGAAGATCATTCAAACATGACCAAAAACGATAACTAGGAAACACATATATATCCAAATGTGACACAGATCCATGTTCACTCTATATAAAGACAATAACTCTAAAACTATTGAATGGACGAAAAACGATCCATTTGGATATCGTTTCCCCAACGGTTGTTCATGATTATACCAAGGATCATTCAAATTCGTGAACTATATGATGGTTCAGATGATTATGATGGTTTAGATGGTAGAGTTCCAACGTTGTTACGGTGGACGGACGACGTATTTCACCTGCAGGCCATTAGCTCTACAACAGAAGATAAAAAGTATTTTTGGCTAAATATGACGTATTATAAATTATAATATACTAGCTGATCATCATCATCATCATCCGTCTGTCTGATTTATTTTTATAGGGACCTGCGAATATTCGAGATTCGATTCGATGTCGATATCAGTCACCCGATTCGAGATCGACACCGAATCGGTCTGCTGTTTCGGATATTTTCGAATCGGTGTTATTTTGGTGTAGTCTCGTTTTTGGCGTCTAAATAACACATGCCAAATGACCTGAACTTGCAAAAATTGAAGCACTAGGTTGCCGACGTAGGTAGTTTTGAATGCATGCCGTTCAGAATAGACGTGCATGCATTTTGTAAATTATGTGCTTCGGATTGAAGACAACTACTGTGAATATGTGATGTAAATGTTTGATCTATTGTGCATGGGGTGAACAGTTTAACAGATAACTATAATTGGTATGGGACTACAACAATTATATAGTGAACGGTGTACCCATGTCCACTTGTACCAAATCTGTATTATCATTATTAAATAATGTAGACAAGTGACTTCCATTCCGTGGGGGTTGTGATACGTTGATTGAACTGCCCTTAAGTGTCTTACTGTCACTTATTATGTCGTGTTCACCATGACACAGCTAGATAGAAACTTAATGCAACATATCCTAAACCCTCCACGATACTGAGAGTGACTTACCTATGTTATGATTTTCCTAAAAAAAACACAAATTCCATTGGATGTTTAAGAAGATTAACGTTGTTATATAGTAGCTGGTGAAGTCTGCAGTTTTTTGTCACGAGACACTGAAATACACACTGGTAAACAATGTCAATCACTAGCTGATTCGATTCGATGTCGATATCAGGAAGAAGATTCGATATCGAGATTCGATTCGATGCAAAATCCGCGATTCGTAGATCCCAAAGCTGATGTGCCCGACTTCGTCCGGCTATTTGGGGATTTCTTTGTGATCGCCTCCATCTGTGCAGAATATACAGCGTTCGATTGGTCCAGAAACGTGCCTATATGAGCGTATACGAGCGAGGTCAAGGTCAAGGACGCAATCGCACGTGAAATTGGTCCCGCCCATATTGTTCCCGGCAGCAAAGTAGGCCTACATACCAAATTTGAGTCGGATCGGTGTGTCATGAAAGTTGTAAATTTCCAACAGTTGGAAAGTGTGAGGCATCAGTTGGAAGGTTTCAACCCATTGCAAGGGAAGGGTTCAAATGGTATTTCGCGAACATGGGAGTATGTTTGGTTGGTTTCCAGTGGGTGAATGCAGCTGAAAATGTCAAGGTGGACACCACAACGGAGACCCTCTAACCGCGTCCCTGTACATACGATTAGTTATCTGCCATGTCATACAGTTCCATATACTAGTTTGTTAAATCCTATGCCATGCGCCGACAAGTGGGTCCCTATATAAGCGGGAAAAGACTAATCAAATTGTCAAATTTAGCCATCGCCAATAATTTGGTCTACTCCACTACCCCCCCCCCCCCCCCCCCAAAGCAACAATAAGAATCGAGACTCCACTTCCCCGCGCGTGGCTAAGGATATGTATTGTTTATTGTCATTCAGTTTTGTTTGTTTTTTCTTTTCTTCGTACCATGTATATCTTGGTTTGAAGATTAAACATATGTATCTATCTATGTATAAATGTGTGAATATCTTATATACAGACAGAATGTATAACACGGCCATAAACCTTTGTGCGATTACAATTGTTACGTTCTGGTTATCCGCCTGGTGTTAACTTGTGTGAATTGGACGATACCTTACTCAAGGCTAACTCACAAATATTTACATTTGCCCGCGCGAAAATGAAGCTCTTTGTCAACCAATAACACGACCAAGTAGGCTGGCGGCGTTTATATAATGTATCAATCCATTGAACAACACAAAACTTATACGCATTTCTTCTGGATTCCCCCGACTGAGGCCCTATAATGTATGTTTACTAAGCTGTCTTGTCTGCTCTGACAAGCGTTAAATGCATCCGCCAACACTGTATTCATGCGGCGACACCTATCCATGCATGGATTAATGACTCTTCCCTCCATTGTATCGTTCATATTTTGTATATGCCTTTATGGCATGGATCAGTCTCAATTGTGAAATCACACTGGATTGACCTGTGACGGCATTCTTATACTATTTGTGCACGGTCCAGTCATTTGTGACAGAGCATATACACCATTAACTTTGTTTATGAAAGTTTCGACTTTTGGATCTAGTCGGCTATATACGCCGGTAATACTTTGTGTCACATGTTCGTGGATTATACCCTCCGGGAATAATTCTTACACTGGTCGTACATACTATGTTCCGTTCCGTATATCGGTGAGTATACAGTCTTATAACATCCTCATATTCATATTATAGATTACTGATAATATTTGAGTTATTGGATTTATAGAATGAATATCAGGAATCAGGATATCAATAGTGTCCGGAATACAGAAGTAATCTATTTAAATAAATGTAAAAGTTATTGTAAATCTTAACGACTGTCACTTTTGGAACTTATTCCCGGTTCCATGGTCTACTATCTCTTTCGGCAAAACTAACATGCCCTATATGTGGTGGCCCATCATAAATACCCCCTAGATACACCCACATTCATCCACCCCGTATAGTGTGGCGACCCCCCCCCCCCCCCATGGCGGGGTGAACATGTGTTGTGATCCATCTTCAAGATCAGGTCGGTTTTATGCGAAACCTACCCCACGGATCTGGGCCGACGGCCCACCAAACATACCACAACCAGGCCATGTCATGAATATCTACTCTGCCTAACGCCGTAGAGATCATATACTCCACCAGTACAAAACCTGAGAACTTGTTGATGCTCTGACAGCGAACTTTATAACATTGAACAAACAATTATAGGCAGGGAACATAGTTCTTTGTTTATATTTGTTCCTCGATAATAAAAAAAATTCAAAGAATGGGGTGGTCACAGATCTAAATTGCATGTTTTTTGTGACTGTATTGAGCCGATATCGCAAAAAAAAAAACATTGAATAAATTACCATGGATAAATCGCGAAAGTGGCGCAAAGCAAAATCGCACACAAAGTCCCTTAAATAATGTAATCTCGTGCTGGGGACCTTCGCTTACTGATGAATTAACTATAAGCAACACAACAAGTATTATATTCCCCGCGTTATTTTTTCGACATTATAAGGTTCCCTGTCAAAACTTCAATATGATCTCTACGTGTGTATCTAAGAGTAGGGATTCGTGTCATGATCTAACCGCTACCCAATATAAACAATCGACGAACCAAATGTGAATAAACTATATCATACTGCGCCAAACTCCGTCCATTCTTATATACATGTGCCAGTACCAGTAATCGAATATGGTAACCGTGAGTATCCAATGTTCAAAGGAAGTGCATTCAGCTGTTCTGATTTAATATCCGCCCTGTATATAGAATATCACACATATAACCCATGTCCAGACTAACACGCAGCTCAACTTTCGGTTAAAAAGGCTTTATTTAGTATCAAGTTTATTATTAATATCTCTCCTTATCATAATTGACATAAGAGATCATTACAAGTAATAACATATGTGATGATATCAATGAATGAGCATGGAAGCAAAAATGTATGATCTTTTTGTTTTGTTATTTAAATGTGATTCCAATTATAATCATGAATGTTGTATAAGTCATCACATATTTCCCCTCCGGATGCACACATATACGAGTGTAAGCTCTCGATGTAAGGTGGTTACAGCGTTTCAGTAGCGTGTTTGATAAAAAGTGCAAGACCATCATTTATATTTTCATGTCCAGAGTTAAATAATTCGTAATTTATTAAGGATGTCTCAGTAGCCGATGTACCTAGGTGAGAGTTTGTGTCTTTTTAATCCCGACATGCATTGGCGTAAATCAACGCCGATGTTCAATTTCAAGTTCTATCACAGTTGATGTATATCTCAGTATGTGCCATTCCGATAGCATCAACAATTCAATAAGAAATAACTTGTTGACACATATAAGAAATGATAATTATGTTTACACATATTCGAATCAATGAACACACCTTATATATCTATATATACTGCGCCAGTACGCCTCCACCATTCTGATATAATAATCATAATCATAAACCGTGTATAATATATGTAATGCCACCATATACTGCGACGTCTTATATTATATGCTCTTAGAGGCATTGGATTAAGTTTATTGAACATGCAACAAATTATTGTGTTAAAATATATGACTTGTGTGATTGCAATCGCCGTAGATGTATACATGTTGTTATTTATAAGCCATGCATTATAATTGGCCCATTCGTCTCAATATATTGAGTTCACATGTGTGGAGTCCACGAAGTCTCAATTGTGACGTGACTGTCGGCAATAGCTCGACAACATATACTAAATATAATTATGACAACAAAGCCCGAAATAAATAATAAAATTCAAGGTAACCGAAGAGGATTCTCGCTGGTCAGGAATTTGCTTTGTTAAAATTTTGCCAAATGGAAATTTTTTTTGCCAAATTCTCTTAGAAGTTGGCAAATTATGTTGGTTCGTGGAACATTTATTTTGTGATACAAAAATGCTGTTTCAAAGACCGTTATTATCTTAGACTCGGTGCATTTTGTTTAGGGTGGACCTTGCATGTGAGAAATAGACAGCTATAGGCTATATATAGTCAGGAGGTATAGGTCATGCAGAGAAAAGGTGGCTAGAACAGCTTGTGCTAAACATGTTTAGTACAATATTCCAGCAATGGTAATAATGTGTTATGGGATACACCGCTCCGCTGCCCGGCCTCTTTTGTGCTGCCCATATACGCCGCTTCTATATACGCGCCTGCTTCACGTTAATGGTAGTATAATATTATACTACCATTAACGTGAAACATGCGCGTATATAGAAGGGGTGGGCAGCGGAGCGCGTTACATGCCCCTGTGGATACACCAATAAATTAAGTCATGCTAGCAATTTTCTAGTCACCTATGTCAAGGTCAAAGGTCAATGTCAAATGGGATGTACAAAATTTTCATAATTCGGACTCAAAAACATGTTTTATAAAATTTCTAGTGAAAGGTCGGGCTTATAGACCGCCAGTATAGTGTTATTTCGGTAAAGAAGTTAGGCTAGCTCCCTACCGGTCGATCCAAACCAATGATAACAAGAGGTGATATGTCAATAAGAGTTAAGGTTGAGTTATGGATAAACCTATTTATTCAACAGTCCTGAGTGTTTGCGCTTTTGAAAGCACAGTTGATTGCACTTAAGCGCAAATAATTACACTTAAGCGCAATGAATTACGCGTAAGTGTAATTATTTGCGGTAGGCTACTCTGTACATGGTCGATAGTGTCTGGGAACTTTACGTTCCCTGATAGTGTCAAATGTTTTAGATATAGGATGACCATCCGGCAAACCACATCATTCTCCGTATTGCCTAAGAGGTCAGAGGTCGAGGAGTCCAGAATGACCACATCGATACTTATATCGCATGTCGTGGGACTTGGAAGTATATTTCGAATTGCGTTAAAATTAAAACTATATTTTGCTTGAATAAATTGCCACTTTTTTTAACACACATGTAGATGCCAGTTGTATATGCTATGCACAAATCTCTACTCGGGTTATGTCCGTAGATATTATATTCCACCAGTTTGAAGGTAGCGGTGTAATGTCGCTATACTCGTCCTTGACCTCAATAAATGGTCTACTCGAAGGGCGCGCATCTATAATCTCAAATCGACTCCATTCCACCCGCATGTGCAATTTGACTTATATATCAATTCAAGATGCACCACCCACAATAACGTGACTGCAAATTCTGAGGTCAAGGTCGAGTATAGCTCTTGCGACATTACCCCTCTACCCAGTTGGTACATGGGAACGTTTTTATGTTGTGGTGGGGAACTTTATTACATCGAACAAACAACGCAGGGAATATATAGTTCTTTGCTAATAGGTCTGCTTGTTCCTTAAAGGGGTACTGTACGCCATTTTCATTAAATTTCCGGTGACAACAACGATCTAATATCGATAATATATAGAAACATAAGTAATTTGAGTCGAAGATGTATTCTGTAAACGCTCAGGTTAATAGGCTATCTTAAAATTTAATAATTTAAAAGTTAATAATTTGATATAAATTGAATTTATGACTGGAGCCATAAAATGGCGTCAATTAAATTACGAATTACCGTAATCAAAAACAGTAATTGAGGGATACTGGATTGTTAAACCGATCGCACACACGATCGCTTAAAATATTATGATGATACGGGGAGAACACTCAAGCCACTCACTGACTAGCGACGATACAATAACTTAAATGATTATATGGGACTAGTATGCATATAATATAACTTTTATTTGATTCATTTGGTTGAAAACTTTACAAAAATTACTCGACAACGACAATTTGTTTTTTTGCATTCCGGTAAATTTGTCATCCGTAACATGACTTCGTACTCAACAGACTTTCAAATAATGGAATTTTTGTTTACCTTATTCTCCGACTCGGAGACTATAGAAACCAACAACACCATTTGGCGTACAGTACCCCTTTAATAATCTATTTCACAATAGGGCGTGGTCCCAACTCGAGATTGCATGATTTTTGTGCGTCGATATAGGCCCATATAGCGCAATAAACATTGTCATTGAATTTATTACCCGGGAGAAATTCCATGATTATAAACTTCCCTGTCAAAACATCAAACGTTCCCGGGTAGGTGGACTGGAGTATGATGTGTTGATGTCTACGTGCGTAGCCAGAGTAGAGATTCGTGACATGATCTACTGTAAGTTCTATGATCTACTGTAATCAACTATTCTTGCTTTAACTGATTTATTAGAAAAAATAACTCAAGCTTTAGATAAAAAAGAACACACCATTGGAGTATTTTTAGATTTATCCAAGGCATTTGACACAATAAACCACAATATAATAATTAATAAACTTGAACACTATGGCTGTCGGGGGGTTGCACTGAACTGGTTCCGCAGCTACCTTTCAAATAGAAAGCAATCTGTACAGTATGAAGGCAACTTTTCATGCCAAACAAATATAACCTGTGGCGTGCCACAGGGATAAATATTTGGCCCTCTTCTCTTTCTTATATACATGAATGATCTTCCAAATGTGTGCAAAGAATTAAAGGTAATACTATTTGCTGATGATACAAATGCATTTTACTCAGATAAATTATTAATGCTTATGATGTTGTTAACAAAGAAATGGAGGCAATGAACAAATGGTTTCTAGCTAACAAATTATCTTTAAATCTTGATAAAACAAACTCTATGCTTTTCACAAATACAGATCTTTGTAAGTCGATAAATTTTCTACCGGAGCTAAAAATTTATGATAAACTGGTCCAAAGGGTTAAAAACACTAAATTCCTAGGAATTAATATTGAAGAAACTTTGTCATGGGATTTACATGTGGATACAATTGTCAATAAATTATCGAGAAACCTAGGAGTCATGCGTAAGGTTAGTGAGTTTGTACCAAAGGATACGATGAAATTACTTTATTCGATACTTATTATCCCATACCTCACCTATTGTAATGCTATTTGGAGTGCAACAACAAGGAAAAATCTTCAAAAACTTGAAAAAATACAAAACAAAGCAATTGCAACACTGTCATATGGAAATAAAAAAAATACCCAGGAAATATGCAAGAAACACAATTTATTGCTGCTTGAAGACATTGGAAAAATGCAACTGCTTAAAATTTTACATGATTTCCACCACAAGAAACTTCCTAAATCACTGACTTCCCTATTTACAAGCCTACATGATATCCATAATTACAATACACGGTCCAAAGCTAATTCAAATCTATTCTGTGTATTTAAAAGAACGAAAAAAGCAAAAAAATGCCATATCAACCAGAGCCAGATGCCTGTGGAATGAACTACCAACTGACTGCAAACTCAGAATAGAAATTGATAGCAATTACTCAAAATATCTGAAAGAATATTTCATTAACAAGCAACATAAACCAACCTCCCCCACTGAATAGTACTCCTCCCTGGTTACCGACATGTACTCTAATAGTAGTACAAAACAGAGTTCTGTCACCACAGGGCTATTCAGATTAGGACAAGCTCCTTATTGTTTCATACTCTTAATGTATAATTCCTCCTACTCTGATTAGCCCTACATGGTGAGGGGGAAAGAACAGTCTGAATATTTCAACTGCATGTATTATATATCTAACGTGTCATCCCATACTGAAATCCGTACATTAACCAATGGATAACTCAGAATGAACCAAATCTAATCTATCGAAACATGTCTCAACCTCTGCATCTGTATATAGTAATTATAAGTAAATAAATTCTAATATAATATTTAGATGTCCTGGATTGACTCATGTGGGTTGTGATATATGATGCATCTACATCAGGTCGCAGCATGAGAAGGAACTTGGTATTACATGACCAATTATATCATTGCAACATGAAAATATAGTGTGAACTATGACATGCCCATACCCCTCCCCTCCCCTGCCCACACCCCTTCCATACCCATCCCCAAAATCTTTATATTTGCCGCACACCATTGCACCACCTGTAAATATACACAGCAACTTTAATATCAATATAATATTAATGTAATATATTTGTATAAGGGTCCTGCCCTCATAAGCCCAGCTTTTGTGGGGTCTTGTTGTATATAACATGTTATTATTCGATAATATCAAATAAAAACTTATTGAATATTGAATTGAATTGAAAGTTGTGAACCATTGACATATATTAGGGGCCTAAATTAAATGTGTGAACCATGCAGACTCACCAGTCAATATTTTGATAAGAGTGTCAAATATCCACGCGCAGCTTTAAGCTACATTTCTTGTTTCAGAAATAGTCAACAAAATGTTAAAGAACCATATATACCGTTGTGGATAGATGACTTTACGATTATTTTCCATGTTTATTTGTACTCCGGGCCGGTCTCTACTTGTAACTCCCCTCTCACCAGAATTTATTTTTGCTGGTTACATTAGTAAGTGGGGATAACTCTACCTTGAAGTTTTCCCGAGACTCGTTCTTGGCTCAGATCATGACGTAACACAGTCAGAACATTGTCCAGCCCTGTCCAGCGTAGTGAATGGAATACATCTTGTGGATGAGCGCGAATTTTAGAAAGTTTTCTGATCTCCGTCGTTCAAGATTCCTTTCGCCACAGTCCTTGACGCTTGACAGTAATTGTTATACATGTTACAACTTACATGTCGTGTGATGTGTACCATTTAAAAAACGAATACTTTTCTCAGTTGTGTTTTTTTGCGAATCATTTCGATAGAATTACTCACAGGCACTTTGTAGAAAACAGTGTTTACATAATATATATATATATGACAAGGTCAGACAATATTCGGTTTCCCATTCCCGAAATTTGTTGCATTTCTGACTCACCGAACCGATTATGGCCGCGTAAACGGCATTGTCGCTTGTTTTTCTTCTTTCAAAAGTGAATAAAAACCTCCTTACACTGTCAAATGCAGTGGAATGTCTAACAACAACTTTTGTATACTTTGAAGTGAGAAAATTGCTTCAAACCAGACCGTGAACATGCACTCCACGGTTGGTGGTTAACGGAATACGATAGGGGAACACTCCGACGTTTGTACTCAGATTTCACCAATTTTCGTACCTTGCTTGCCTGTACCAAGAAAATGACCAATTTGATTCTATTTGTCGTTATATATATTTATTACCCCATTTGTTATTCCTTTTCATAAAAATAAAATAAAACAAGCCGAAGATGACATGTTTAAAATGTCTTAAGCATGAAATTGGTGATAAGTTGTTATCAGAGTACGTTATACTTGTGATAGTTACGTTACGCATACGGTGTTCCCATATCGTATTAGGAAATGTGACTCTTTCTCATTGGTCGATATTTAATATACATAATGTTTTTTTTCTGACCGTGGTTTCGTAAACAAAGCCACGTGAATATCGACCAATCAGAAAGAGGGCATATTTTGCCATGATTAATGGCGAATCAGGCCATGTTTATGGTTCGATTAGAAAGATTTCTTCCACTTGAAAGTACAAAACAGGTTTATATCGGCATTCTACAGCACATTACATGGTAAGGAGGGTTTATATCACTTATGGAAATAGCAATATACGCGACAATACCGTTTATCCGACCAAAATCGGTGCAGTGTGTCAGAAAATCAACGTTGACGTCGTTCGGCGCTATTCCGTACCGAATTAGTGACTCCCCCTGTGGTAGTATATAAGGTATATATTTCAATATGTTTTTGCTACAAGTTCCCCGTGGAATTACTATGCCCTTCACTATTAATTAGAACCACTCCATTTGGAAATTATGACTAAGACGGAATGGCCATAATATTATTTATTGAGATCTGATCTCCCAACAAACATACATTAAACATGTGAACAATAATGAAACCTTACTCTCACTTTTCTCTCCTCCTCATGCTTGCACTCTACCTTTTACACATGAAATGATTATGAATTCTCCAACTTCTGCCCACATAAATATATAACACATATTATTAATATTATGTAATCAGAACAAGACAAAATCTCAAGAAATAAACATTATTCTAGCGGTAAGCGAATTACCGTGAACAATCATCTAAAACTTATCTAAATTAGAAAAAAGGGGAATAGGGTGGGTGGGAAAACTTAATCGAAGTGCCATGTCGAAAAATTCGAAATCGAGTGAATATTTTCGGCGCGAAAAGTGTTTTATACCCGATATTAGAATTATGGGAAATCCAAGAGAATCATGGGAAGTTCAAAGGTCACTATAGTTCGTGTGACATAAGTGTACCGGTATCGTCGGAGTAATATATAGTCTATAGAGTAAATATTTCCGGTTTAGAAATTACACATTTTGATAACAAAATTGCCCAATTACTATGCCCTTCACTATTAATTAGAACCACTCCATTTGGAAATTATGACTAAGACGGAATGGCCATAATATTATTTATTGAGATCTGATCTCCCAACAAACATACATTAAACATGTGAACAATAATGAAACCTTACTCTCACTTTTCTCTCCTCCTCATGCTTGCACTCTACCTTTTACACATGAAATGATTATGAATTCTCCAACTTCTGCCAAGCCAACGGCCACCAGAAATTCATAATGATGCATTCTTGGAGAGGGGCCCAAAGGTCAGAGGAGTCATCTGGGCCTCTGATCACTCTGGGGGGAGATGCGGTTCACACTATCTCCTAAAAGGGACAATTCAAGGAGACATCAGTATTAAATTATATGATAATTCAACAGTCATACATGATTCAATATATATCAGTATAAATATGTACTTCCACAACAGCAAATATATTTCAATCCTTTACCAGAAAGTACTCTACGTAATTTGATGCACAATGAATGATCCAATCTAATTGACAAGAGTCATCATAATACCAATTGGGGAAGGGTACACTATAAATAGAGACTTATACTGTAAGCGTTACACACACAGACTGATTGTCAATATATTCCATAAAAAAATTAAATATTCAATGCGATGTTTCACACATTAAAAGGATGATTTTAAAACCCTGGTATCTTTGTTTTGTGTGGTAGAATTCAACAGGTGTATGTAAGAATGTAGAGATAATCGAGTTACAATTTGTAAAAGTCAGAACTTAATATCAGTAAACTGAGAGAACAAATTCTCATCTACTCCTATAATTTGGCATTATAGACTTCGAACGAAACAAAATATGATACAACGGCGGAACATACTATTTATTAAAGCAATGTTGTTTATCAATGTCATACTTATGTGATAGGATATATATGTGTACGTTGAATATATTACCAAGAACTGATCTACATCAATGTAAATGCATGTCTTGGGAATACACCATCACTAAACCTGAATTCATGTTCCAATTGGTCAAGTGATTCTATTTGATTGAATAGTTAATACAGATTCAACTGTAAGCTGATAAAGAAAAACTGTTTATGTTATACAGGATAAAGTCCATATTTATGCTAAAAATGCACTGGAAGGGGACGATTCGATTCGGTGGTCGCGTATCATCAGATTCTAACAATATTTCTACAAAAGATGGTTTGGTTGTCATCAATTTTGTCAGGTATGATTTAATGCCAACACATACGGTTAACCACTGTGAACGATATTATATAAATTTAGGAGCGTTAAAAAATAATTTAGAGTATGTATCTTTAATTGCGGTCAGTAACGTGATCCAGTTGAGAGCAATGTGAGGCATTCACTTCTTTTGCAATTGTATATATATCTATATATACATGTATATTGATATCTATATTGATGCTCCGAATTACATAACAAGGTAGTAGTGTTTCTGTTATAGAAGTACGAGTGTTACAAGGGTATTCAGTTTGCTATTATAGAAGTACGAATGTTACAATGTACATGTACCTCAAGATTCAAAGTTAATTTTCCAATTACAAAGTTTCCATATAAAACTTTCGAGTTGTTGAAGTAATGTTGTACATGTAGGTTGGCTACAAGTTGTTTCGGAACTGGAATTTCGAGTCGGATAGTAGTATTAAACAAGCATAAATGTCCAATAATTACAGTTTGAATTGCTATACGTGACATTTAATTGTCGGTATAATTGTGTACACTGATAGTATTGCTGAATATGTTGCCTTGTTAAGTCTAACTTAAGAACTGTACATTACCAAAATTTATGCTTAACGGTTTTAAAAATACCGTGGATATCGTCGCATATCAAAATATATAAATTATGATATGTCATCTAATCGCAAAATACGGTTAATGTCATTGTTTCTGGGACGAAATTGTCTTCGCATGAAAATTGCTCGGCGGGTGTCAAACTGTCTGTGAGACGTCAATAGTACCTGTGGGACGTCAATAACACCCGTCGAAGTTGCCCATGTGGGCGTTGAAGTTGCCCGATTGGCGTCAAAGTTACCCGTGTGGGCGTTGAAGTTGCCCGATGGGCGTCGAAGTGCCCGATAGGCGTCGAAGTTGCCCGGTAAAAGGCGTCGAAGTTGCCCGATGGGCGTCGAAATTGCCCGATAGGCGTCGAAGTGCCCGATAGGCGTCGAAGTTGCCCGGTAAAAGGTGTCGAAGTTGCCCGATGGGCGTCGAAGTGCCCGATAGGCGTCGAAGTTGCCCGGTAAAAGGCGTCGAAGTTGCCCGATGGGCGTCGAAATCGCCCAATGGGCGTCGAAATCGCTAATGGGCGTCGAGGTTGCCCATGTATAGGCGTCGAAGTTGTCCATGTAGGCGTCGAGGTTGCCCATGTAGGCGTCGAGGTTGCCCATGTAGGCGTCGAGGTTGCCCATGTAGGCGTCGAGGTTGCCCATGTAGGCGTCGAGGTTGTCCATGTAGGCGTCGAAGTTGTCCATGTAGGCGTCAACGTTGCCCGATGGGCGTCGAAGTTGCCCGATAAAAGGCGTCGAAGTTGTCCGATATGCGTCGAAATTGCCTAATGGGCGTCGAAGTTGTCCATGTAGGCGTCTAAGTTGCCCATGTAGGCGTCGCAGTTGCCCATGTAGGCGTCAAATTTGCCCATGTAGGCGTCAAAGTTGCCCGATGGGCGTCGAAGTTGCCCGATAAAAGGTGTCGAAGTTGCCCGAAAAAAAGGCATCGAAGTTGCCCGATAAAAGGTTGTCCGATGGGCGTCGAAATTGCCTTATGTGCGTCGAAGTTGCCCTTGTAGGCGTCGTAGTTGCCCGTTGGGCGTCGAAGTTGCCCGATTGCCTACTGGGACAAAAAGTGATATAGATGTGTTTTACATGTCACATTTTGATAACAAAATTGCCCAAAAAGAAAAAAATGGGTGGGGGTGTCAAATTCTCATTTTTTTGCAAAACAATCGCTAAACTTTAAATTGCCTACTGTACAAACAAATTGCGTGATAACTGATATGTTTTTTTTAAACGGGACGTATTCCGTCTGTCTGTGCATCTAGTCGTTTGTTTCCGGATGATAACTAGTAAGTTCCATAAAAAACCAAACTCAGTGGTCACTGCAGCCGTCGAGTCTTAATTCAGATTGTTTGGCTTCGGCAATCCGCTACGGCAACAGTATGCCGTGCCCCAGTTTGCTTCAGCAAATTGTTTCGGCAATGCTGATTGCCGTAGCCAATTTTGAAGGCTGTCACTGTGACTATAGGATAGCAATACTGCCAATAGCCTGGATACTCTTGGGTGTCTAATAAACGTACATGTACGATTGTTAAATCTGAGAGTTAAAATTCCCGCCTGTACAAGGCCAAAAAAAAAAACTTGTCTGTTTCCGATTTCTTGAGCAAAAAAATCCAGGTAGGCACGTACTAGTAGGGAATTTTTTTTTTTTTTTGGCATTTTTTTTTTTTTTTTCAAAATCCATCTATAATGCATCATATTCTAAAAACAAGATAAAAGTTGGTATTCTCAATACCTTTGTATCCAGTTGCTGAAGTTTCTGACAGAAAACTAGTTTTATATCTGACAATATACCCAGAATATGCACCACAAAGTTCCACGAAAATGCTATCTCCTGTCACGAGTTACGAGGAAATAAACCTTGTATCTCGTCAAACTTTATGGGTTTTGTTTTTATCAAATGCCAACGTTTAAAAGTCGTTAACATCTATTAAATTTGTTTAAATGGGATAAGAAATTAATGGGGAATTTCTTTAGGAAACAATTAAATCAATTGCAAGATTTTTGGTTGTAGTTCTGAGAGCGTGACTTGATTATGATAGCTGGAGTATCCGTTCTTGCTTTATTTTAGCATGTGCTAAAATAAAGCCATGGTTTATTTTCCAGCCTTTATCTTTATAGTAGATGACAAAGGTGATGGGACAAAAAGTGATATAGATGTGTTTTACATGTCAATTACATGCATATAAAAAAAATATTTATTTTTACGAAAACAAATCCAGGTCGGCCCAATTTCGGCAGGTAGGTCGGGAAACCGGAAACACAGATGTTTTTTTTTTTTGGCCCAATCGTTATTTGGCCCTGTACTGGTACGTTTATTAAATTTGGCGGTCGATATATGTCAACCAATATTTTTTTTATACAGGGATGATTTGTGATTATTGAACAAATAAAGCGTGTGTGTGTTGATTCGTATGCACGTTTGAAGACTCAGTTATCTACACATCTATGTACACATCCCCCCCCCCACCCCCACCAAAGTGGATTACAATGTAATAGGGTTGGGCGTATTGACGTTTTTAAAAACCTCGATTTTTCCAAAATAACACCGCGATATACAGTTTTTAGTCGAGTTTTTTTCCAAAACTCGACTTATAGTTTGATGAGAGACGTTGGGCGGGGCGGCGGGCGGGCGGGGTGGCGTGTTTTGCTTATAACTCAACCGTTTATTGGCGGATTAAAATTTGGTATGTGAGTACATATCCATGCACGTAAGCTGCACACAAAAAATCGGGTTCATCCGCACATTTATTACAGAGTTATGGCCCTTTGCCATTTTTCACTGATTTTAGGCTCAATTCTATTGAAATTTGGGATATAGGTGTCTCCCAAGAATATCTCGGACGAGTTCGAAAACCGGCCTGGTCCGATAAAATTTGATAGAGTTATGGCCCTTAATTAGTCATTTTTCACGAATTTTCAGCTCGTTAGCGCGAAAACTTCAACAAACGTTATCCGATTTGATTAAAATTTGGTATATGTGTCTCCCAAGAATATCTCGGTCGAGTTCGAAAACCGGCCAGGTCTGATAAAATTTGATAGAGTTATGGCCCTTAATTAGTCATTTTTTCACAAATTTTCAGCTCGTTAGCGCGATAATTTAACAAGCATCATCCTATTTGATTGAAATTTTGATATATAGGTGTCTCCCAAGAATACCTCGGACGAGTTAGAAAACCGGCCCGGTCCGATAAAATTTGATAGATTTATGGCCCTTAATTAGTCTTTTTTCATGAATTTTTAGCTCGTTAGCGCGATAACTTGTTTAAAATTTGGAATAGACATACTTGCCAAGAATATTTCGGACGAGTTCGAAAACCAGCCTGGCCCGATAAAATTTGATAGAGTTATGGCCCTTAATTAGTCATTTTTCGTGAATTTTTAGCTCGTTAGCACGATAACTTCAACAAACGTCCTCCGATTTGATAAAATTTAGAATATAGATACTTGTTAAGAATATTTCCGACAATTTCGAAAACTGCCCCGGTCCGATAAAATTAGTTAATTAGTCTTTTTTTTGTACAAATTTTGAGCTTGTTCACTGATTTTAGGCTCGTTAGCGCAACAACTTCAACAAACGTTATCTGATTCGATTGAAATTTGGGATATAGGTGTCTCCCAAGAATATCTCGGACGAGATCGAAAACCGGCCTGGTCCGATAAAATTTGATAGAGTTATGGCCCTTAATTAGTCATTTTTCACGAATTTTCAGCTCGTTAGCGCGATAACTTCAACAAACGTTATCCGATTTGATTGAAATTTGGTATATAGGTATCTCCCAAGAATATCTCGGTCGAGTTCGAAAACCGGCCAGGTCCGATAAAATTTGATAGAGTTATGGCCCTTAATTAGTAATTTTTTCACAAATTTTCAGCTCGTTAGCGCGATAATTTAACAAACATCATCCTATTTGATTGAAATTTTGAAGTTAATTAGTCTACCGATACTGATGCACACCAATTGGCGGTAGCCACCGGCGGTAAGCCACCGAAAACGAGACACAGCATCTCTGATGCCACCTCTTGTATTGAATATTATTTTACTATTGAAAATTACCACGTAAAATCAAATTTTAAATGAGAGATATAACACTCCAGGTTTTCGTTATAAGGGATGTAAAGTTGTACACACTATATCGCTAGGCAGTAAATTATACACTATTATCACAAAAGCATCTGCCCATTCTATAAAGTTCCTTCCTTCTGGAATACGCAACAACATTGAGTGAATTACAGGCGCAAGTTATCCTGATTACTCCATTGTTTACATATCAGCATGCGATGCCCATTCCCGTTACGTCATAGCTAATCACGTGCTCTGACATAGGTTGATAGAGGATCTAGTATAATTGGGCCAAGATGGTTCATTCTGGGCTGTGTGCAGTTTATCATACAAAATGAATTACGGAACATTTTTAATTAACTTTTGAACACAGGAAAGATAATCATAATTAATCATTGAACATTATTGCAGTTCGTGAGTTTATTTGTCCAAATTCTTGGCAAGGAACACTAACACGTCAACTCTAGAAGGATCGAGACATGTTCATTCCCCGAGTCAAGTTTCAGTTTAAGATATAATCGAACGACAAATACCGCCAGGTCGTGAGTCGGAAAGTTTTGATGAAGTATCGCTCATGACGTTACACCGCTACAATGTTGGATTCGGAAGAAGATACTCCATCGCTCTACTTCATCCCAAAATACAACCATTGCGTCATTGGTTACAATAAAAGACAACGGAGACTTAAATTGTGAGTGACCGATAAAGGCTGCTTTCAATCAGCGGTCCTCTAAAGTGTTCAACTCACAATTGGATCGTAATTTTAAACCGTCTTTTGAGGTGATCAAATTGCGGTTGCGATGTATTGAATTTTTATTTTACACACGGTTTCAATACGGTTTTTCTTTTCCAAACCGATTATAGTCAATACATGTATATTGAAATATCGCCCAGCCCTACAATGTAGTAATAACATATAAATTAGTACTAGTACAGTACAATAATAGGACGAGCTATGGTGGATTTTAAATGAGTATTTCAATAGATTTGGGGAAATTTCCACCCTGTATGTTTATTCCGCCCTGTATGTTAATTTATTAAAAATTTGGGAATATTCCGCCCTGTATGTTTATTCCACCCTGTATGTTTATTAGGCACTCAAGAGTAGACAATTTCCAGATATTCAGATGCAGTTTCAGCAGCTTTAGGGTGTTAGAAATATGAAACGAAGTCATTAATAACGACATTGTTTGAAAAAAGTGACGTTTTTGTCAAATAATTGGATGGGGGTACGGGGTAGTCAATTTGCTGTTTTTTAAGAATGGCAAAATTCTGACAACACAGCAAACATTTTGGATCCTTATAATATGGCAAACCTATATATTGTTCTCATCAGGAATGATCAATATACTTATATCAATGCAGAAACAAAACTTTTCTTTCACAGAAATGGAAAATTTTGATCAAAATCCAAGTATACCCCCCCCCCCCCCCCCCATCAAAATTATTTTGAAAAAAGCATTTTTCAAATATGGTGACAATATACCGTACTATAAAAACTTTAGGTATTTCTGTATGTTATTTCTATTATCAGGCACTATTGCATATATTTTGATGCAAAATTGAGACATTTCGGTCATATGTATACGTAAAAATATTTGATGATAACCAAACTATACCCCCTACCAAAAAAAATTAGAAAAAAAATCTAACCTATAGTAAACTGAAATCAAATTGATTTCAATGACAGGCATCGGTTTATCGATACGAGAGCAGATAGTTGTTTTGGTTTAATTATTTCTTGGAAAATGGACAAAATATAAGTGTTGCCCTTCAAAAAATTTATGAGACAAACTATTTTCAAGCTTATGACAGGCCCTGAGACAACCTGCCCTTCTGCTATTTTCGGTTAGCCTGATAAATACGGGTGGGTTCGCACAAAATTGTTAAAAGAAATATGTTTTATGATATATTAAATCTTTTCTTTTATGATATATTAAACCTTTTGACCAATAAAACGTGTTTATGTCAAAGGGTGTTAGTGGGTTCATTTCTATTATAAAATGTCTAGTGATGGGCGGTTAACCGAGAAAACAACTCGGTTTCGGTTTTTAACAATAAACCGAAAACCGACCGACGCGATTCTGCTCAAACCGACATTACGGTTTTTTGTATATGTTTATTTTTCACTTAAATCAACTTATTATACCTCCACAGGTACTTATTAGTTGATATTTTTTATCAAATTATCGGCCTCTCTGATCAATATTATATCGGAATGTGTCCATTTCATCTCAGATATGTGTTGTTATAATATCGTAGGCGACTGTTTTTCTTCTTTTTCAAAACATGGCCGAACAAAATAACGATATAAAAAGCCCTGTTTGGAGTTAGTTTACGCGTCTAACTGGAGACGACTCCAAAAAATGTCGCTGCATGATATGTCATAAAAACGTTCCTTAAACCAGAGTCCGGCTAACTATATGAATGCCGAACACAAGTCCAAATAAGGCGATAATCATCAACCAAAAAAATGGAAGCGTCTGCTAACTCGAAAACGAAACCACTTTGATCGTCTGGACGTTCCGATGTGACGTAATCTGGTAGAAGTTTGCAGCCATGTGCAGCTTATAAACTATGTCGCAAAATCACAGACATCAAAGTGATCACACCGCAGTCATTGAATGTGGGTCAATCATGCACGTGTCAAGAATTGTTACACAGTCAGGTCAAGGACGCCCACTGTTTGTGAATTTGCTGCTATTTGGGGTTGAATTCTCAGATACTAATGCATATAATATGATAAATATGTTTTAGACATGTCAGAAAGGAATAAATAGTGAAGATGGGGGTGTTTATTTTTTTAAATACCGAATTGTATCATCTTATCGCGTTGGATTCAGGTTGCGTCGGCATTTTTTCCCGTTGTTTACATGTGATCGCATTTCCTTCCTCAAATATTCAACGTTATTGGGACATTATTGACTCTAATTACGGTTACTTTGATAGTATATACTCAAATTGTGTGTATTTCAGTATAATTTCACTATGTAGTAAAAAAAAAAAAAACGAAAACCGAACCGAAACAGAGGTTTTTTCTCCCAGAAAAAACGAAACCGAACATGAAAAATCAAAACCGCCCATCTCTAAAAATGTCCTTTAGCCTCGACATTAAATTTATAAAAGTCCTTGGCAGTATATATATGGGCTCTGACAATTTTCTTTGTGGGCAGGGTCTATGGAAAGTTCATATTACCTTATGTCTTCATATGCATTTATTCACGATGATCAATATGAGTAACACATCTCTGACATCATCACAACTCCACATTAATATCGTACATGACATGGCACATCAATGCAGACAAACATCATACATCAGTTATGTACATGTATAGGCCCTGCAACCAAATGCAAATATACAACCATTTGCATATATAATAAGCACACATACATGTATGTGCATACACAAATATGATATGCCAGATATCCAATCTATATCTATCTAATTGAGATATCTACAAACTGGCATCTCAGGCTATCGAGAGATAACCACACATTAGTAACCATACTAAAATATAGATAATATACGAAATATACTCCTAACTATCGGGCCATATATAATTTAAGTCAAAATGGGACAAACTCCAGGCCTTAAGATCCGACGAGAATCACCGAATTGATTCTCGTAATGATTCACGCAAAACTTTTCAATTTTCAGTGCTTTGTGACTAACTTGATTCAGCATTTGATTCTCGCAAAATTAAATGTATTTTGAGCCCTGATCTCTACTGATTTACTTGAAGACAAAAGTTATTATAAAAACATGATTATAACGATAATATATAACAATGTGAACATACCAGTTCAATGGGACATAGGCCACTATGTCAGGATAATCCGTATACAAAGATAGTCTAAATATATTGAAGACATCTTGACAATACATGTACAGACGATACACGTGTAACCATAGGTCGCCTCGCATATATAAGAGAATGCATTGGCCTAACAATTTTTTATCATGTTTTTTAAATAAATGTTTCTTACAATTTTTAGGACATAAAATAAAAAAACATCCATTACCCTGCAGGGAACCCCACACATGTATAGAAGCATATAGAAGAGTGTCGTCTGCTCATGTTTGTCTGGGGCTCTGTATGGGTTAAATTATAAAATTGTTAAAGAATACAAGAACAAATTATTAAAATTGTAATAAATTGTTAGGCCAATGCATTCTCTTATATATGCGAGGCGACCTATGGTCGACTCGCATATATAAGAGAATGCATTGGCACAGGGTAAAAAAATCCCGACTTCCGACTGGATTTGATATGGCGGGTCACATTTGCTCGGGACTGCAATGCAGACTAGAATGCACTCAGAGAGATGCCAACGTGCGCAAAAATGTAATAAACAATAATTTAAAAAATATTTTTACTGTATTTTACTTAATTTATTTAATTTAATTTAATGTTAGCAAAAAAAGACAATTACCATTTCTCATTTCATCACAGATAAAAGGCAAATTACTATATTAATCATTTAAGTAATTAAAACCAATTCCATGTTGCCGAAAGGATGAGACTTTAATATCGATTATATTTTGTTCAGCGGCATATTTTCATTTTCCGATAGTCAAAGTTGACCAAAGGAGCAATTATAAGAAATAATTAGTACTATTTTTGTAAATATTGATAGCAGCCAATATGCAACAATAAATATCAATAATTAATCAATAACGATCATTTTATGTAATAATAAACTCTTCAAACGGTGTTTGTGTTAACAAATGCGTTTTGTTTTGTGTTACGTCATTCGTCGTATTTGACCCGGAACTCTGCTGAAGGTTAGGCTATTCAGCCTATTGCGTCGAATTTCGAAATCGCGTTTTGAATGTCTCTCTTTTCCCGCACGATAAAAAGAGGTCTTTGCACGAACCAAAAATGATAAAACTTCCCAATTATAAGTGAAAATACCCAAATGAAGGAGTCTATGTAGGTCCCGAAGGAGTCTATAGACTCTTTGGTGTAGATTTCTGATGGAGAAAATGTATGTCGATCTATTTTTGTCATAACTCTGACGAATTTTGACCTGGGAAAAAAAAATCGAAATCGAGGCCAACTACAAGCATGCCAGTTTTAAATATAGAAACAGGGAATCCTGACAAATGGCGATATCGGCGACAAACAAATAATCGAAAACAACACATAAAATAAACATAGCAAAAACGCGGCACCGTAAAAATGTCAGAACGCCACGAGGTTTTACGTCGTTTTTGGTGATGCCATGGAGTGTGACACCAAGCTACGAACGAATCTGTCTGATCGCCATACTGTTGCGCGAGCGCACGTAAATATGGGTGAAAGTTTGGGCTGAAACCATTCATTGTAAATTCAATGTATCGCGATACACTCTCAAACGATATGAGTATCATATCATGTCATGTGTATCGAGATACAGGAAATCAAGTAATGTCTGAAGATGGGCGAGTAAAAAAGCTAAAACTGCAATTACCTCTCAAGTTTACATGTATACTATGAATGTTTGAATCATCTAGCCGACAATTAAACTCCATTTTACATGTAGTTTAAAATGAACTCTACCTCCAGTTATAAACTTGTTGTTTCTGATAATTCAGGCGGTATTCATTTGGAAACACTAATTTAGTGTATCGTGATATGTATTGTATCATTGATCATGTATCGTGATTCATATCGTATCATGACAAAGTGTATCATTGCAGCCCTACTGAAAGTTGCACCTGTGATATAGTCATTAGTTTGACTTTTCATTATGGGATACCCTGTTTTAACCTCACTTTTAGGTCATATGTCCATAGCCAAATCCCAGCTTTACCAGCTATCTCTAACACTGTTGATTGCTGATTGTTGATTGCTCCCAGCTTGAGTGGACTGTCATGAATACCAACATTGGGCTAGTTCCTTGATTTAACAGTTCATTGTAATGGCTTCTTACAATTTCCCAGCACACACCTAACATAATGTTGAGATTCTTGAAACAGTATTGAACTCAATTCAATTGCCATTCGTGCCTTTTATGAGTTCAGATCATGCACTTTTTATGGCAGTTATTCATTTCCACTCAATTTGTATAGTTGCTGAGAATGCTCTTCTCAAAACTTCCCTTCTAAAACTATGATTAAAGTCATCTTTTTATTTTTTATTATTATATAATATGCTTGATGTGGTCTTCAGATAGTATAGATTCATTCATGTGGTGTACTAGCTTCACAATTAAGTACTTTTCTGTGTAGGTCCATCTAAACTTGGCACCTCCTGTCAACATAGCTCAGACGTGGAAACCCCATAACCCACAGGCCACTGGAGGATCACTTCATTATTTGGTTCATCAACTTCTACCAGAAGTATTCTGAAAATCATTTTAGCCAATAAATGTTTGTGATCAGCCCTCGAAATTAGGAAAAATATCCCACAGCAAATTTAATGCTCATTGCTGTGGCATGTTGGATTCCAAGTACATGTTGCCACGACATTTCCTTATTGCCGTGGCCAATTTTGAGGACTGTGTGATGAAAATAAATAAATTTTATATCACAACTCAACTTTCAAATCTACCTCCTGACCTATGGTCGACTCGCATATATAAGAGAATGCATTGGCACAGGGTAAAAAAATCCTGACTTCCAACTGGATTTGATATGGCGGGTCACATATGTATAGTTGCTCTCGCAGTGTTTTCTCATGTAAAGGACTGTATGAACAACAATTTGCCTCATGAGTTTAGTAGATCACAATATAAACAGGTGTTATCTTGGCTCAGAGCGGTGATGTTACACGACCAGAACTTTTCACATTTATTCCTTATTTACTGAAACCAGGGGCTAAGTAGATCATGCCATCATTGCCATGAATCTTTACTCTGGCTTTCGCCTATACAGACTGTGAACAATGGTACTCTCGGGCTCCAAATAAAAGTGCAGACCCAAATAATAGTGCAAGGGGGGGGGGATTTTTAATGAAAATTTATAAATGTGCAGACCCAAATAAAAGTGCAGGGGGGAATTTCCAGCAAAAGATCAGAAAATTAATAGTGAAATGTTTATTGTCTACTTGTACATCTAGTAGTGAAAGATCTTGTTCTGAGATTGATCTAAATAAAGTTTCCATATTAAAACCGTAAGAGTCTTCAGTCTTGGTTATTTAGTTGATGGTTTAGGTCACATTCCAATGACACAGTATAATTTTAAGCATCTCCTCTCCCTGCTACAGTCCAAATAAATCTTGCTTGCCTGCTATTATCATTATGGGAATTCCCCTCAAGCGAGTGACGTATCTAATTGTCGAAGGGTTTCCCAAAATTTGAAAGTGAAGCGATGTAAAACTTTTCAGTTTGTTGATAAATTTCAGGATTCACTTTTGGTACAGAATATTTTGCTGAGAAATAAATAAACGTGCAGACCCAAATAAGCGACATGCAGGGAAGAAATTTCCACCTGAATTAATAAACGTGCATGCCTGTTTATTTGGAGCAGGAGAGTATGCTTTATGAGGTGATGAGGTCACAATAACAGGAGGTGTTATCTTTGGCAAACACTTGACAAATATTTAATTCAACAATAAATTATTTTAAATTGAGGAAGTCTGTGCTATAAATTTATATGACTCTATTCTTATCAAGAGCAGAGGAATATTTTGTGAGGTCGGTTTAGTGCATGCACTGAATTACCGAATGAGGAAAGGTGACTGGGGCCTGCATTAAATACCTTGAGGAAAGGTGACTGGGGCCTGCATTAACCCTTTACCCAACAAACCGGCCAAAACCAAATAAAGCTTCAACAGCCTAAAATATCTTCGGTCTGTCTCAATAGAACCATACAAATATGGATATCATTGGAACCGGCTCCTTGACCACATTGTGATAGTTACAGTTATGCCCTGTGCCAATGCATTCTCTTATATATGCGAGTCGACCATATGTCGCCTCGCATATATAAGAGAATGCATTGGCCTAAAAAAAATTTGTAATTTTTAATGTGTTAAGCCAATGCATTCTCTTATATATGCGAGGCGACCTATGGTCGACTCGCATATATAAGAGAATGCATTGGCACAGGGCCGTTCTGTTGGGTAAAGGGTTAATACCTTTCGAGGAAAGGTGACTGGGGCCTCTGCCATAGGGACAAATTTTAGATTTCAGATAAACATTGACTATCACAAACTATCAAATCATTTTTATGCTTCCTCTGCAACATATCTGATCCCATTGTCAAGTGTTGTTGTTAAAATTTTCTGTTCTAAAGTTATTCTTCTTGTTTATTTTGAAATGTCAATTATTTGTCCATCAGGCAACATAGTTGATTTACAAACCCGTCCACAAATTTTATACCGAAAATGCAATTGAGGATGGATTTTTTTTTTTTTTTTAAACCCAGGCAGGTCTTGACTGATTTGGCCATTGTTCCACATGATCACTGAATGCAAATCTCATATTCACTTGAAATCATTTTTTGCAAATGAAAATAAATATATATCTCAATTATTCTCATTTTCCAAGCACAACTACATTGTATAAATTATGAATAATATTATTTGATATGGTTGAATCTATATAAAATGGTGGAGGAAGAGAAACCACATCGGGTGCAATAAGTGTTCCTGACCTGGTTACAACAACAACATAAAAAATATAATTTAACATTGTTTCTGCTTTCTTCTGTTCAAACCCAAATATGACTTGTAAATTAGACTTATAAATACCAATGAATATCATTTTGTTATAAAAAAAATTAAACAAATAATTGTTCTTGTGCTGCTCAGACATCAAGACATCGTAACAATATTAAATAAGAAAACAAAATTTTTTGCACTAGAATCTGAATAAAAAGTAAAATAGGTTTTGTAAAATTTTATCATGGAACCTGAAATCTTTATACATGTATATACACACCGCTGATTCATATAGGTTTAATTTTGAAACATGTATGTTGCCATGGCTTTTCATGTCTCATATATTTTCTGTAATGATTGAGCGAAAATTAATTTATGTCGGTGTAAAAGGCCAATATAAAGAAATCGCTATATTAACATGTACATCAAAATTTTTAAGAAAAATGGGGAGAGAGGGAAAATTTAATTTTTAATATTTTATTCTTCCTAACAATTGGTCATGGTCAGTTCTAGATATTGATATCTTATATAATACAAGGTGAATTAGATTGTCCAATTTTATCAAAATAGACTTGATGATTGATTAATGGGTCATAAAAAAAGGAATTTGTCCATTATGGTATGAGCAAAAAGTTCCTAATAAAAAATAATTGATGAAGGGACTAAAAACAGGGTCAGAATGGAAGTAAATCTAGCAATTATTTTATATTGGCCTAAATCTTTAATATATATAATGCTTTGACTGAGAAATCAAACCTTTCTGAGGTGAAAATTTGTAATTTCAAGGGCTGCAGAATTAACTATTCAGTAGACATATCCCTCTTAACACGTTGAGTGCCAGCTGCGAGATATCTCATACTTTTTGCATGTAATTGAATGGGAGCTGGCACTCAACGTGTTAACTTCTAACCATTTCTATACTAAATACTGATTGATGAGTAGTTCACTTAGGAAATATTCAGATAATAAGTTCAACAATCGTTGAAATGTCGTTTGTTGAATTCATTTTCTGAACATTTCCCACCAATGAATATGAATCATTCTGCTCTCGTATTATCTGTCTGCGATCTGCTTTTATTACATAAACACCCCTCTAAATTAAGTGCATATTATCTGAACATTTCCCACCAATGTTTATGAATTCTGCACTTTTAAAATTTATTTTTCTGTCTGTTGTCTGCACACTTTTCCAAATTAATAATATATCATACCAATCTATGATTATATAACTGAATGGGAGAATCCATTTCGTAAAGAGAGGGTTAAACTTAAAGTTTCATCCATTACAGACTGATAATGACTATATGAGAGTCCTGGGGAATGAGTGTGCAGTAGTTAAACCATCATTGCATCACTTGCTCATTGATTTTTAATTAGTCGATCTCTCTGATATTTATTATGAGGTATGACAGTGTGTTATTTCACCTGGGAATTGGCTGGTATTGCTAACCTTAATCAGTTTCAATCTACCTTTAGTCTCATTTAATCAATATAACAATAGCCCGGCCTGCAGCCAAGTGTATGTACAAATCTCTATACACACTGCTGATTCATATAGGTGGATCACTCACACTGGATTGCTTAACACTGGTTAGAATGGGCTGAGGGATTTTAAGGATTTGCATGGATTAAGTTATTGTATACTGTTATACCCCAGACCTGAGTCACAAGCGGCTGTGGGTCCTGTATGTACATGTTTTATAGTTACACCTCTATATTCAGTAACATGGGGAGGATATCTGAATGTTTCGAGTGATTCGACTGATTTTTTCACCTTCCAGTCGTTCACATGGTTCAGTTCAAGATCTGTGATTCACAATTGAGTATGGATTTGTGTAATTCTGATTGCGAGGCGTTATTAACATGAAAATTCCACAGGATTGAAGTATGTATGACAGTCATTGATATACATGTACCCTGCTGGACAAAACAAGTGTCCACTTAACTGCGTTGCGGTTAGCGTTGCCACCGCGGCCGAAATGCAACTACACCGCAGCTCCACCGGCTAACTACAGTTGGGCTGCGGTGTACTTGCCATTCGGCCATGGTGTAGTTGCCGTTGTGTACGTTCATTAAACTGAAAAAAAGACGATACAAACCAGAAATCTAACCATGGTGTGCATGCCATTTGGCCCCATTGTAGTTGCCTTTCGGCCATGGTGTACTTGCCGTTCGGCCGCAGTGTACTTGCCATTCGGCCGCGGTGTACTTGCTGTTCAGCCGCGGTGCTCAACTGCAGTTACAAACTCTGACACCGCAGCCGAACGGCAAATACACCGCGGTGCCAGTGAACACTTGTTTTGTCCAGCGGGGTACATATTTCCGAGGGAAGTCGGTAGCTGAGAGGTAGCGTACTGGTCTCTCATGCTAGTGGACCGGGGATAGCAACCTGGTCAGGGTATTCTGACAAAAATCAGAACTCGGTCAGATAGCAAGTTTGTCAGGCTGAAAAGTTTCATTCGAGATCATTAAATAAAGATCTCAATGCAAAATGCCGACTTCCCCACCATTACAACATTTGTCCAGGTATGTTGTCGTGGGTGCAGTATGCTGTCCAATTGGGCGCGGGCATTAATGGGTGACCCGTGTACATGCCATGGTGTGTGCATGTTAAAGAACGCTACTGGAGTCACCACAGGGTTATAAAGTTATTCGGCCATGATAGCACCTGGACCAGTGCATCAATAACCAGAATTGGTTCCTGCACTGAAATATCAACAGATACATGTACAATGATATTAGAAATATCAATGCTATTGAACAAATTTAAAATAATTTATTTTCACTAAATTGTGTGATGTTACATTATTGGAGTTTAAAATTTAAATATCTTACAGTTAACAGATAACTTCATAAGTAAATCTGAATTTGGTCAATTTATTGTGAAAAATATGTTTTCATATATACATGTATAATATTAGCTTTTAGGTTTTTCAATTTTCATAAGCATTCAATAGAACTTGATTTAAGTTAGTTGTTTTTTTTAGAATATTTTGTATGCTGTAACTGTTATAACAGACCTGAGTCACAAACGGCTGTGGGTCCTGTATGTGCATGTTCTATAGTTATTCATGTACCTCTATATTCAGTAACATGTTGAGCATAGCTGAATGTGATTCAACTATTTTCTTTCACCTTTAGCCCCACCCCGCACCCCACACTCTTGAGCAATCGAGCATAGCACTATTACAGAAGGATTCCTATTCATTGGAGAATAAATTCAACAAACGATTTACGCTTGTTGAACTTATTTTCTGAACATTTCCTAAGTAGTAAGTACACGTCAATGAGTATTTAGTATATAAAGGGTTAACCCTTTACCCAACAGAAGGGCCCTGTGCCAATGCATTCTCTTAAATATGCGAGTCGACCATAGGTCGCCTCGCATATATAAGAGAATGCATTGGCTTAACACATTAAAAATTATAAAATTGTTAAAGAATGTAAGACCAATGCATTCTCTTATATATGCGAGGCGACCTATGGTCGACTCGCATATATAAGAGAATGCAATGGCACAGGGCATAACTGTAACTATCACAATGTGGTCAAGGACCCGGTTCCAATGATATCCATATTTGTATGGTTCTATTGAGACAGACCGAAGATATTTTAGGCTGTTGAAGCTTGTTTTGGCCGGTTTGTTGGGTAAAGGGTTAAGTTGACAAATGGCCACATTCCAGCACAAACAAGTGATGCATTATTTGCATGTAATGGATTCATCCTCAATGACTAAATTACATAATGAGTTGAAAACATCAAAGTAAGATTATTATGTAGCAACTGTTACTGTGGTGGTTATTATGTTCGTTTTATCGTCTGGTAACTGCATGGTGCACTATTGATGTAACAATATTATAGTTGTATAAAACAGGTGTATATATACATATATATGCTTTATTCTTGTATCCATGAAATAGAGGATATTGAGAACAATTATAGTAGAGTATATATAAAAGAATGATAGAAGGAAGAAGCTATATACAGAATATGTACAGCAACATCCGGATTGGCATCAAATCATCATCGTCACCATTGTCCACTAGCATGTTCATCATCATCATCAACAGTATCGTCACCGTCGACGTCATCATCGTCGCCATCATCATTATGTTAATCGCTTCGATTGGACACTTTTATCTTGGGGCTAGTAATAGTGTGTTCTGATTGGCACTATTGGTATGGAATTCTGCTGTTCGAGAAATAGAAAGTCGACGACAAGTATCAGACCCACTAGGCTGTAGTTAACTTAGACTGCATCTAAACCTGCCATATATCTTTAACCCTTTCAGTGCCAAGTCCGATTTTTGTATCAACCCATATACCCTGTGCCAATGCATTCTCTTATATATGCGAGTCAATCATAGGTCGCCTCGCATATATAAGAGAATGCTTTGGCCTAACAATTTTTCATCATTTGTTATTATTTTTTACAATTTTAATAATTTTTTCTTATATTCTTTAACAGACTTATTTTCTAGGTTGAGTGCCAGGGAATCTTACGTTTTTCATGGGCATCAAAATTATTACTATGATTACTTGGTGATAGTTTTGAGTTATAACATAAGGTTTTATCCAGTTTGTTTTTAAATTCGTTATAGCATGCTTAAGCATACCCAAAAAAAATTCAACCCAAAAAATAAATTTGTTTTTTACTTTTTAATTTTTTTTAGGGCCACTCTACAGACCGTAAATTAGGGCCGATGAGATCGGCCCCTGACACTGAAAGAGTTAATATCTCACTGTTATTCCTATCCTAGGCTTTAGTCTTGACCTTAATAACACCAGTTTATATGTATCTGTCCGTGTTCTTTGTGTACGTTTGAAGTCACATATGACATTTGATTGTCAGGTAATAATTGATATAGACACCTGTATACCGGTAGGTAACTGATTATATTAAGGTGTATTGCCAATTGTCTAATTACAGCTATAGTGACATCCAATTAGCTGTTATACACCTGTCAACATGTAGCCTGTAATTATGGTGTTAACGACACAGATATTCTTGGATGATAAGTGTGCTTTGTTGTCCATTGTAATTGATGGTTTAGTTGCTGAAGTGGTCATTCACATCTAAAGAGGGTGTAAGTTCAATCTGGCTGTCATAATAATAAGAGTAATGTCATCGAGAACCTTTGTTGATGACGAGATAGTAGCAGGGATGTGGTGATAGGGGGAAGAGGGTTGTCATTGAATTTAGTCAAATTTCAACAGCTGGAAATTTCATGGGTCACATGTTTGTTGGAAATTTCACATAAAAAATAGGTTGAAATTGTTTTCTGTTTGA
Source organism: Siphonodentalium dalli (assembly GCA_032622095.1). Lineage (NCBI taxonomy): Eukaryota > Metazoa > Mollusca > Scaphopoda > Gadilida > Siphonodentaliidae > Siphonodentalium > Siphonodentalium dalli. The sequence continues at coordinate 236,367,359 of CP136063.1, forward strand.
TATTACAACCAGTAATAGTGAGGAATTTGTTGTTTTTAAACCAACAGTCATATATTTTCCTACTTTGGTCAAAATTTTGGACTAAAATGGACATTAGTTGGAAATTTACCAACCTTAAGGGGGTTGTCAGTTTGATAATTTCCAACAGTTGCGGAAAGGTTGTGGGGCAGGTGCAAATGGAATTTTGTGAACTTGGGATTTTGGTCTGGTTCAAGGGGGGATGCTGTTGGAAATTTGAAGGTGGACACCCCAACAGACACTCTAACCATGTCCCTGGATATTTGAAACATTCAGTTACATGACTTGAGCTTCGTGAAATTTTGCGAAAACCCTGTGCCAATGCATTCTCTTATATATGCAAGTCTCCCATAGGGAGCCTTGCATGTATAAGAGAATGCATTGGCCTTAACAATATTTACCTTGACCTTGTAAGCCAGTACATTCTATTATATATGCGATGCTCCCTATGGGAGACTCGCATATATAAGATAATGCACTGGCACAGGATCTTCAATGCTGCACCAGTGCAGCTTTCGTCATGAACCTCATAAGTCTGAAATTATGCTGGCTTTAATTTAAACAATATTTATTCAACCCTTAAGCATTATACATTGTAGTTGACATTATACACACATCTTATTCAGAAAGAAGAGAGTAGATGGGTTGAATAAGATTTGACAGCTATTAAATTCGGGACATGTCATCAGTGAATTTAGAAATTAGATTTTTTTTTTCAGCATAGAACAATAAAGAGTGTTCCTTATTGACTTAATCCTGATATCTGTGCGAAACGGCTGAAATTTTTTTATGACGTTGGCAAGATTTTTCAGATTCTATCAAGCAATGTTTCTTTACTAATCACTGCAACAGTTTTGTTCATATAAATGGTTTAAATGCGCGAAATATAATTATTGGAGACCTATCAATAGTGAATAAAGTACTGTATATATATTTTCTTCTTAGTGGTGATGTTTTTACAGACTTCATTTTTCACATTTACCCACTGTGTCCCTTGTGTCCCTTTAGCGGTGATAATTTTGTACAGACTTTTTTATTATTGGCACATTTACCCACTACGAGTCCTTGGGTCCCTTTAGTGGTGATGTTTTTACAGACTTTTAGTTTTTTTTCCACATTTTAATACCTACTTTGAGTGCCTTTTGGGTCCCTTTATTAGTGATGTTTTACAGACTTTTATATTTTTTGCAAATCTACCCACTGTGAGTGCATTGGGTCCCTTTAGTGGTGATGTTTTTAATGACTGTTATATGTTTTGCAAATCTACCCAGTGAGTGCATTGGGACCCTTTAAATCCTGTCTATAAAGTACCACTACACCACAGATGTAATTTCAGTGACACTATTTTTTCATTTGAAGGTTTGTTCAGCTTTTAAGTTTCATACATGGCCATTTGTTTAACATATTAGTTGAACAAATAAGGCCATATCATGTAATTCCCCATGCAAAATTGGTCACTTGACCCCCACCCTCCTTATTCCCATGTAAAGTACGAATGTACCACACATGCATTTGTGTTAACATAGACTTTATGTTTGAAGTGAGAAGTTAGGATACCTCACAAGCCTTGAAATAGGGTGTCTGTCATTTGCAGAATGAGGTCCCCAGAGGGTGAATTTAGTGATGCTATCCCGCATAGTGGGCTAGGATCACCAAATTCACCCTCAGGGAACCTCATTATGCTGAGGTGTAAGCAGAATGAGGTCCCCAGAGGGTGAATTTGGTGATGCTAGCCCACTATGCGGGGTAGCATCACTAAATTCACCCTCTGGGGACCTCATTCTGCAAATGACAGACACACTATTTCAACGCTTGATACCTCACTGTCTCCCTGGAGTCGACAGACTTGATCGATCATTCATGAAGAAGAGCAATGAATAAATAATGTAACCAATACATTTTATAGATAGCCGTGTATGTGAACAGGCCAACAGTACTCAGAAGAGGATGGTCGAATGTGTACGACCAATACATTTTATAGATAGCGGTGTGTGCGAAACAGGCCAACAGTACTCAGAAGAGGATGGTCGAATGTGTACGACCAATACATTTTATAGATAGCGGTGTGTGCGAAATAGGCCCACTGTACTCAGAAGATGATGTGCACAACCAATTCATATTATAGATAGATGTGTAGGATCTGGCCCACATTGCTAAGATGATGGCGGACATTTTATAATGTGGCCAATACATATTATAGATAGACGCGTCTATGAACAGACCCAGGTACTTAGATGATGTCCGACATTTAACAATGTGGCCAATGGCAATACATATTTTCGATAGCCGTGTATGCGAACAGGCCCAGAGTATTTTGATGATGGTCGAATGTGCGTGACCAATACATATTATAGATAGCCATGTGATGAACAGGCCTAGCATTGCTTAGATTTAATAATGTGATCTATACATATTATAGATAGCAATATTGTGCTCAAGCCCAACATACCCAAGATGATGGTGGACATTTAACCCTTTCAGTGCCAAGTCCAATTTTTGTATCAACCCGTTATTTCCTTGATCATTTTTCAAATTTATTGATTATAATAATGTGATACATTGATGGAAAGAACTCTAAGAGCTCTTTCCATCAATGTATCACATTATTATAATCAATAAATTTGAAAAATGATCAAGGAAATATGGGTTGATACAAAAATCGGACTTGGCACTGAAAGGGTTAATAGTGTGGCCTATACCGAACATATCACCGGTATAGATGGTGGTGTGTATGAACAGGCCAACAGATGAGGTCCAACATCTAATAATGTGGCCATGAATACATATTACTGGCATAGATAGCACTCTGTATGCTCAGGTCCAACATAGCGGGTGTTTACGAACAGGCCCAGCATTACTGAGATGATGTGGGACATTTCCCAGTCAGTCCTAGCCTTATCGCAATATCAATGTTTACATACAAAATGAAATATGCTAACAATTTGAATCAAGTAATCATTATCGAGATAAACTCATGTATGATAACTACTCATACTGGTCTCAGTCAATACACTGGGGGGTTATCAGTTTACAATGTGGAATAGTGAAAGCTTTATTCCTAACATAAGATTTATCAGGGTTTCAACAAGAATACTTCTCTTGTACCTTTGTCCCTTTGATTACACCTACATCTAGCACTCCAGAGTTTGTGATGAGTTGCTTTACCAGGGGCTCAGGTTTTGAGTTTGGGAACCTTTAGGCTTGTTTAGCTCTTTCTATACTAAGTACTAATTGGCATGTAGTTCCCTTAGGAAATTTTCCAAAATAAGTTCAACAGGTTTTTTGTTGAACATATTATGTGAATAATTCCTAAGGAAACTACTTGTCAATGAGCGTATAGAAAGGGTAAACTTATTAACTTATTATCTGACCATTTACCACCAATTAATAAGAATCCTTCTGCACTTGTATTATCTTATTGTCCATCTGTAATTGTCTACTCATTATACCCCCTTTTTAAAAAAAGTTTTTTAACTGTTTTACACCTGTCCGTCTGTGCGTCGATCTGTGCGTCCGTCGTATCGCACATCCATCCAATGTCTGTTCATGTCATATCTTAACCCTTTACCCAACAGAAGGGCCCTGTGCCAATGCATTCTCTTATATATGCGAGTCGACCATAGGTCGCCTCGCATATATAAGAGAATGCATTGGCTTAACACACTAAAAATTATAAAATTGTTAAAGAATGTAAGAAAAAATGGTAAAAAGTGTTAAAAAAAGATTTTTTTTAGGCCAATGCATTCTCTTATATATGCGAGGCGACCTATGGTCGACTCGCATATATAAGAGAATGCATTGGCACAGGGCATAACTGTAACTATCACAATGTGGTCAAGGAGCCGGTTCCAATGATATCCATATTTGTATGGTTCTATTGAGACAGACCAAAGATAATTTAGGCTGTTGAAGCTTTATTTGGCCGGTTTTGGCCGGTTTGTTGGGTAAAGGGTTAAACAGTAGTACTCAGATATCAATGATATGGTATGAATTTTCACTACTATGAGGGCATTCAATAGAAGGTTCAATCGTTTTGTTCGGGTTTTCCATTCTAGAGTTATTTATCTTTGTTTATCTGGAAATGTTGGCTTTTTGGTCTGTCTGATGTCTGTTCAGGCTATAACTTGAACAGTAATGCTCGGATTTCAATGAAATTTGGTATGGATGTTCACCACTTCTAGGACATTCAATGGCATGTTCAATTGTTTTGTTTAGATCTTACATTCTACAGTTATTCATCTTTGTTTATATGAAAATGCTGATTGTTGGGTCCATCTGTCTGAGTTTATCAGTCATTACAGGTTATAAGTATATATGGCCACACGAGGCGGTATGCCACAAGGGGGTATGAACCGGATGACAGTCCATCTCTTGTTTTTCCTGAACACACCTCAAAGTTAATAACAGACCATTCGAATATGTACTTTTATAACTTGGTGGGAGAATCCATTTGGTAAAGAAAGTGTTAAACCTCCAACTTATGTATATGTGATATGGGAGGAGGGATATCAGAACATATTTATGTAAATTTTTTCTGACCAAACTCATCTAATTAACCCTTTGACGGGTTAGTACGTCACATATGACGTCATATCCATGGGCCTATGGTCATTATCGTTTTCATCCTCATTATCATAATGGTAATCATCGCCATCGTTGTCATTAACAACAACAACATCACTAAGACTAAAACTTCCATATGTCTTTCTGAGGCATATCTAAAAAGCCGTATAAAAATTAGGGGTTAACCTTAATGTCACCATATCATACAGATGAATTAACTTGTTGATGTAAACATATTTTATTTCCATCCAATTAAATCATGGGATTGAGGCACAAGTTACAAAACTTATCTTGTCCTCGTTCCCAACAATAACATTAAAGATTAAAGAACATAATATTTACATAAATATATGATAATGTAATTCATAATTCACATGTATAGTAATTAGTATACAATAGTATGTGGTATTATGGAATAATAGATGTGTATAGGATGATATGTTTGGGCCATCTCACTGTGTGTCTGGTAGGGCTTATCTTCTGTCATTTGTGTTACTTTAAGATTGTCAACAGTATAGCAGCCTAGTCGCGGAGGTCAAAGTGATTAGTTAGGGCTATGTATGTTTGAACAAAATGGAATAGCTTTATATTTAAATTGTCATTTTGCGAAATGTCACCAATGAGTACAGTAATGCCCTAAATAATTGACTCCTTAACCACAGCAGATTTATGGCAATACTGTAGCTGGTAACTTTTAATGGGTAAGAGTTAACTTTTCTCTTGATGCTTCACATAATTTGTCTCCTTATTAATCATACTATCTGTCACTTCAGATACAACCACAGACACGGGACCAACATGTTTGTCAAGTAACCAGCCACGATGTCCATCAAACCAGCATCACACCACAAACACCTCAGTCAGTACTACAGGCAGTATGAGGGAGGTATGTATCATCTTTATTCTGGGAACCAGTGATTGAATGTTGTTACCAATTCCATAGAAGCTGACTTTACTAAATGGATTTTACTATTGATTTGGAGGTATCTTCAGAAAATATAAGCAGACGACACATAATACAATCGCAGAAGGATTCCTATTCATTAGTGGGAAATGTTCAGATAATAAGTTCAACAAACCGAAGCCTATTTTTGAAATTATTATCTGAAACATTTCCTAAGGAACTACTTATTATCTAAACATTTCCCTCAATAAATAGGGATTTTTCTGCACTTATTTTATCTGTTGTCTGCTTTTATCACCTTAACATCCCTCCAATTGAATAATAGACCATTCCAATGTATACATTTATTACTGAGCGTGAGAGTCAATTCAGTATAGAAAGTTAAAATAGATTTTCACATCAACTTCTGTTGTGTTCTTTTATATTGTAATTGTATAAAATGGTGTCTTTTATAATTTTGTCTTAGGTTGCTTTGATTTTAAAACCATTTTTACAGGCCTGTTTTGTTTATAGATTTGTGGTCAATCATGTAGAATGATAGGACGTTCTCAGGATCAATTAATTTTCTGGGGTCATCCTTTAATCTGATAATTAAATGCGAAATGCACTGATTATTCATTACTAATTAATCTAGCTTGGTTTCGGAAGTTTCTTATATAGTTTAATGTAGTTATAATAACATAAATGTTTCCACCAATCTTGTTTCCATTCATTTTATGCAAATGAAGCACGCAGAGTAAATGTTCATATCTGAATTTTTGTGGGGCGACACTTCAATGAAACTGAACATTGCGCCAATAATTAATCAAATGCATTATTATTTTTCCACTAAAAAAGTAAATGTTGCGATTGACTCTAAACATGAAAAGAATCAACTTATGTTGTGTCATTTCTTTTCCAGCACAGCCACAGAGAAGTTTCACATGAGTTAGTGATTCCAGAGGGTTAATAATTTTATATCAAAATGGAGCCTGAGTCGCCGAAAAGGAAACATCAATATGCGCCGACTCATGATTTTCCTCACAAGAAAGTGAGAGAAGAGGGACACCATGTTGGAGCATTTGATTTCTCTCCCTTGGACAGTGGTCTATATTCACCAGAGATCCAAGGGAATTTTGATTTTCTGAATCAGGAACTGGATGGAATGGATGATGGTGTGTATGAGAACTATCCTCGCGATGACCATGGGAAACCACAAGATCACACGCTGGAAGCAAAGGTTCTACAAAGATTACCGGGTGAAAGCCTCGGTATGGTTCTCAGTGTGCAGGGCGGCAAGCACGGCGGTAACGTTGAGCGGGTCATCGTTAAAAGTGTAACTGATGGTGGTCCGGCTCACCGGGCGACTGGTGGTTCCAGCGGTATCTGTCCTGCTGACGAGATAGTAGAAGTGAATGGGATAAATTTAACATCATTCAATCATGACGAGTGCATGGAAATATTTCAGGATATGCCGCTTCGCGTTCTCTTGACTATTAAGAGGATGTTGGTTAAAGACATGACGCCACCTCAGAGTCCGAATGACGTCGAGCTCGTGGACAGCTGTGCCGAATCGTGTGGCATTGATTCGTCCGATAGCGACAGTAGTGACAGTGATACATATACGAATGACCTGAATCCGCTTGTCAAACCAGAGACAACGGATGATAATTGTTGGTCTGTTACCGTGACGATTGAGAAACAGACCAATGAGAAGTTGGGTCTCAGTATAGTTCCGAGTTATGGGAGGACAAGAGATTTTTATCAGGTGAGTTAATTGTTCTCAGAGCAACATGACAAAGACAAGCTAACGATTGCTGCTTAGCCCTTTCAATACTAAATACTCCTTGATGAGTAATTCTCTTTGGAAATGTTCATATAATAAGTTCAACGAATGAGCATTGTATTCTTTCAGTCATCTGCTTTTATTACCTGAACACCCTTCTTAATAAATAATAGACCATTCCAATGTATTCTTTTATAACTGAATGGGAGAATCCATTTAGTATAAAAGGGTTAAATTGGACAGGTTTAAATTCAAAAACTTCTAACCACTGCCGCCAAGCATCTACAGACTACAATATTCCATAAAGTGTGGCTGCAGTTCATGTCCAATGGCAGTTAATCTATAATCTTTTTACCTCTGGATTGTTACGTTAAAGTAGGGTCTAAATATCCCCCCCCCCCCAATTTTTTTATCATTTGGCACAGACATCAACCACCATGGGAACCTGTGCACCTGTGATTATGAGATCCGTCCGACCTTTTTTTAGTCCCATTGGGAAGTCACACATCTAGTTTATTCAGGGGCAATGGAGCAGGAGTTCCAGCTCCCCCTAGACAGATGCCAGAACAAATTCTTAATTTAAAAGAGCCCTTCAGGGGCCAGCATAGAGGTTTCAAATTAAGGGAAGTCACTTCTTCCTGTTTGGTTGTTAGGGAGAAGAACACCACTATAATCAATATGTATACTTTAAACAGGCTGTTGGGATATATGCATACTGGTATATGAGAGAGAAGTCACTTCTCCCAGGGCCAAAAATAGAGAGAAGTGGCACATTTTAGGGAGAAGATGTCTCCCAAGTCACCCTCTAGACTGGTCCCTGGTACCCTTTTGACAATTGTGCCTCCTCCCACCATTCATTCCCTCTCCCCTTCTTTGCCTCCAGCAATCTTGAATATTATACTGACTAGTATTATGGTAAGTTTCATGTCTCAATGACATCTAAAGAAACCGATGTGGAATGTTGAGCGACTTCATTTGGAAATAGAAAATAGCTGTGTAATTACTGGATAATATATTCCTATATCAAGTGAAGAGTTTTATAATCTGTGCATCCTTGACGTGGGAAGTTAAGGGTTCATCAATCTTAACATCAGCTAAACCTAGCAATTGTGTCCTTTGCCACCACATTTGATAATTTTTTTTACAGATTTTAATAGCTCTATGAATCACCAAAGCATTGTCAAAATACAGGAATAATTTATTTGAGATGTAAATATATCACGAAAATATGAATTGAAATTCACTTTATGATACACTTACATGATGATGTATTGTTTTGCGAATTTACAGTTAATTTTCAAATCCCACTCCAGCCCTGGGAATTAAGGAAAATCTGCCTAGGCAATATTTTTGCCTAGGTGAAAGAAATCGGCCAAGGCAAAAACAGACTTTACCTAGGCAATTTTGCAACAATATTGCCATCTCAAATCAATATGATTCAATAATAACCTGAAAGCTTAGTTATTTTGGAGAACATTTCCAGGCCACTACTCATCATATATATACATTCCACAAATCATCTACAAAACTAGTGCCCTTATGGGTAGCTAGTTAATGGACCAGTGCCATGGAAAATATTTTAGGACAATATATGTAAAGAGTGATTTAAGGAAGTCATTTGGGCTAAAGAGGTTCTATTTCTGATTGACAAAAATCTATTTTAGTAACCCAATTGAACTTGTTTTACCTAGGCAATATAATTGCCTAGGCAAACTGATTTTGCCTCTGCTTTTACCTAGGCATTGCCTATTGCCTAGGCTAATTCCCAGGGCCGCACTCTGTGGGGTAGCATCATTAATTTCACCCTCTGGGGACCTCATTCTGTGAAAAAATAATAAATGTTAGCACAACCTTCGAAAAACATGGAAAAATAAATAAACTTTGTTCTTATTTTCATTATTAAAAATTCTCCAATTTATTAATGAGATTTGGCATGTCAAAACAATTGTACATGATGATTGCAGTCAACTGGATTATAATTATGATGTCATGTATCATGTATATTATGTCATGTAAAATATAAATTTGCTAATAATTTATGCTAAGAGTCGTCCTCCCCTTAACCCTTTACCCAACAAACCGGCCAAAACCGGCCAAATAAAGCTGCAACAGCCTAAATTATCTTGGGTCTGTCTCAATAAAACCATACAAATATTGATATCATTGGAACCGGCTCATTGACCACATTGTGATGGTTACAGTTATGCCCTGTGCCAATACATTCTCTTATATATGCGAGTCGACCATAGGTCGCCTCGCATATATAAGAGAATGCATTGGCCTAAAAAAAATCTTTTTTTAACACTTTTTACTATTTTTTCTTACATTCTTTAACAATTTTATAATTTTTAATGAGTTAAGCCAATGCATTCTCTTATATATGCGAGGCGACCTATGGTCGACTCGCATATATAAGAGAATGCATTGGCACAGGGCCGTTCTGTTGGGTAAAGGGTTAACCACAGTACATAATCCAAATTATTTGTCAGACCACTCCTATTACTGTTCAGGAAGTGATATTGGAAAAATGCCTTGGATTTTGTTAATTGGGTGTAACTTGTCATGGACTGTTGGTAAATATTTTCACATATCAGTTGAGTACATACCAGTACTTTGATATCTTGCTTACATAAGTTTCTATTTAGAATATGTCCATAAATAGCAGGGTGTCATTTTACCTTCTATTTATAGTGACTGTAAATCTTTTTATGAATTTACTTTATGTGTTACTGTGACATTTAATTCTCTTTAGTTTCACACTCCCTTCTTTTTGTTGATTTAAATTGTTCTTTCTGTGAGGTTAGTAGTTTTGTGTCAAGGAATCTAGATTTTAAAGGGACCCAAGGCAGTGGGTAAATGTACAAAAACAATAAGTCTGTAAAACATCACCACTAAGAAGAACATGGTTAAATTGATAAACTTTTCTTTTATTCATTATTGATAGTTCTCCAATAATGAAATTTCGTATGTTGAAACAATTGTTATATAAACAGAACCGTCAACAAACTTTGCTAATCGTGTAGTAAGTTCAAATATTTTAATCTGAAAATGATTTTCAGAATTATTTCAATGCTTTTAATAACCTTTTCCAATGTCTAATGTCATATTTTTATTAAATTTTAATATCTTCTTGGACTAATTGGAATTTTATCGGTAATTCCACTGTAATAGTAATGTTTATATAACAATAATTTTGACATGTAAAATCTCATTATTGGAGAGTTTTTAACAATGAAAATAAGAACAAAGTGAATCTATTTTTCCATGTTGTTCCAGTGGTTGTTCTATTATTTATTATTCCTTCACACAAAATGAGGTCCCCAGAAGGTAAAATTAGTGATACTACCCTGCACAGCGGGCTATCATTACTAAGTTCACCCTCTGGGAACCTCATTCTGCTTAGGCCTCATTTTCTGTGGAGTATCTATAGTCTCAAATTAGAATTGTTTTTGTTACTTTTTTTGTTAATACTCTCATATTCCCTTCTGTTGAGTTTCTCAATTTTCGTTTCTGTGTGATAACTTAAATACTTTACATGCAAGTCTGAACTGAATGGAATGAAATTTGTTACGTGAGTTTACTAGTCCAAAATGCAGGTAAGTTCGAATTTGGGTTCGCTCGCCAATTTTCACCAGAGTTATAGCCCTTTGTTGAAATTACCACAGGCATATTTTGCCATGCCCTGGCGATGCCTTTATTGGGAAAATGATTCTGTCCAAACTTTGGGGGTGTAAAATTAAATATTGTTCTGGTTTCTAATTGTTATGTTCACGCTGGGTGTGTAACATTAATTAACGATTCTCAGTCAACTTCCTCAAGGCTGTTATATTGATAAAACAGTTCCAGTCCTCAAATTGGCCACGGCAATAAGTAATGCCATGGGAAACGCCGTGACAACATGTGGAATCTAACATGCCAAAGCATTAAATTTGCTGGGGGACATTTTTCCTAGTTTTGAGGGCTGCTTTTCTCTGAATCCACACATTTGCTAGAGGACATTGAACAGAAAATGGATTAGAGTTGTCCTTCTTGTATCAATGGAGTAGAACATCCTCTGATTTTAGGTTACAAACAACTAATTATATAGAGTTACTCTTCTTGAATTTGTGTAGGGAAACTCGAGTCGGCATAAAAAAAAATTCTGGCTGCTGATTGGTTGATTATCATTGAGGGAAATATCCCTAATCGGGAACAGAAAATCATAGCCTATGTAAATATGGCTATCGTGTATGTTTAGATGTCCAGGAAGAGTCTGGTGGCGTCCAGAAGTTACGGAAGGGGTCTTGAGTATTTTTATGCTGCTGATTTTTTTTGCAGTAAATGGGGTAGTTGTGGAAATGCAAGATTATCGTTTGAAAAAAATACCGAAAAGGGCGCGTTTGTTGTCACATACTGGTGCAGAAGATGACGTTCTAAGGGAAAATTGACCACTTGAAGTTCAAATAGGTCAAACCCATGGCCGGCGGGACTTTTAGTTAACACTGTCGCCTATGGAAAATAATTAGTTGTGTGTAACCTATAGTGGAAGCCTGTACGTAGCTCATACAAGTCTGAATATAAACATATCGTAGTATAATCGTACCCACACTTTAGAATCATGAGTTACTGCCCTTTGTTTAATTGATCGATTTTGTTTTGTGATGAACATTCGATTACATGTACTTTCAAAATCTTTGGTGAAATTTATTTTTTGATGGTTTTTGGAATTATTTTGGTTTTAAACTATTTAATATTCACCATATTTAAATTATTTAATATTCACCATATTCATGAGTCCTAACATTGTAGTCTGGTCGATAAAAGGTTTGACCTAGAAAAAATTTGGACTAAGTTGGTTTTTATTCCATTTTGAAGAGGAATATTTCCTCTACAACATATCCAAAATCCGCTAAAATCCGCTTTGAGCAAATTTTTTTACAGAGATTTTAAAAAATGCTTATTTTTCGACCTTGCGAAGTACGTTTTTCTACAAAATCCCTCATCGGCGACACCAGAACGCATTAATCCTCCATCCGATATATACCAGTTTGTGTAAAAGAGTATAGGGGGCGAATAGAGTGACAAGGACAGAAAACAATGCAATCGCGGCGATGAAATGGCTGTCAAAATGGCCGCAACTACAATCCATGCTACGATGAAAGCAACATATTGGATAACCCCCTATAAGCGAAAATACACATTTGTAATTTACAAGAATGTTGTTATATATCTATAAAGGTACACATATAATTAAAACAGATATATCTGAATGATTTATCGATCACTGCTACGCACGTTAACCCAATGATTTACGTTCGGGTTTTCTTATTAGAATACATCCAACAGTCGGACCAAAAACAGTTATTTTGGGCATGCAACACACGAAGTAATATTTCGTCACATAGTGCGTGGTAGTTTACTTTTGGAATGATGATTAATTATTGAAAGTAAAGCAGAAACTGAAGTGCCCACCCTATCTGTGTAAATACTAGTTATATTTCCAGAATTTTCAACACTCTCCGTGACAATAAACCATACACGTATGTCGTAATGCTGATTATACTGTCAAGAAACACTTATCTCTTCAACAGAATAGTACCCTATCTCACTTGATCGAAGAGACTGTACATTGTACATTTTATTTAGTACTAATTTTCATGGTGCTCCCAAACCGGTTTCTTAGTAGACAATTATGTTCAAATTACTTCAATCGGCACTTTACAACATGAATATGTACCACGCAATACACACTATTAGTTGTCAGTATCTTGTTGTTTGAAATTATATTACCATTGCCACCCACCTACTTGTGTTAAATATCAGGTCATCAGTGTTTACAATTATTAGTTCTGCGTTTACCATTCACTCAATGTTGCTATTTATGGTTTTGTATGCAGCAGATATGTGTAACATTAGGGAGAATGGGTAAACGCGGCGATGCGGTTGCAGAAAAGGTCGTACGTTTCGCGTATATGTGGCCTTAGTGCATTTAAGTGCACATAATTTCCAGGTATAAAGACAGTCTCTGCCATAGAGTATGTAGGCAAATTGGGTTATGTTGAGAATTTATTGAAGATAGTCTATTGTAATCCTTTGTATTTTGATAAATTGCGTTCATGGTATAGCACCATGTATTTGTGTGATAAAAATGAAATATTCGTGTTTAATCACTTGACCGGAGGCAACTATGACTACTATTTTAAGACACGGACAATAGGATCTACACATTTTACCTAGTACCATATGAATAGCTCTCATACTGTTCTATAGTAGTGAATTTTGACAGACTGTGCGTTGTAGATTCAAAAATAAATGATTATCGGTCACATTCGTGAGACTGTTTTCATTACATATATTTCTGCTTCTAGAAAAGGTCAAACAATGAGTACATCCCTATTAGATCACATTTAACTGTTGTAATACACATATATTACACGATTCAAGATAAACTGTACAGATAAAACTGCGTTATTCTTCTATTTCTTGGCGCCCAAAAAGTCCACATTCAATCCTTGTATGAGACCTGGCTTTCGGTTGCTCTCTCGCGAGATACATTAGAGTGAATTCTTACATACTATTATTAATAGCTCCCCCTATACTCTAAAATCATTCTTCCTCGTATAATTCGACGGCCTGTTCGTTCTTGTATAACCAGCTATTAAATTTTCCGCAAATTGTAAATTTCATTCGATTTTGTCCATTTTGGTGGCCATTTTGGACAGACATTCTACCGATATGGTTTACGACTAAGGATTGTTTATGTGGATTTATTTTATTACTAATTTGGTATTTGTTGGCGCACCTAACACCGAAATTCAGGATTTTTCTATACCAACTGCCATCATGGACGCCATCTTGTATTACAGAAAATGCTCAAAGCGGATTTTAGCGGATTTTGGATATGTTATAGAGGATATATTCCTCTTCAAAATGGAATAGAAACCAACTTAGTCCAAATTCTTTCTAGGTTGACCCTAAAATTTTGGTTTATCGACCAGACTAATGTAGCTTTTCGTTCTCAAAGCTTTAGATAATTTATAAGCTCAACACCTACATGTACCTGGTGTGTTAGTTATCCAATATATACCGTATGTTGTTCATGGTCTGTGATAGATATCAATATAAATATTCACATGGTTGTTGATCAAAGGACTGAAATAAGTAGTAAAACTAACTACCAGACAAAAAATGTATCTACATGTACAGTAATGCCCTAAATAATCGACTCCTTAACGACAGCAGAATTATGGGTAATTTTTCAGGATTTAGTCGGAAATATGGCTTAATTGTTGGCAACAAGCCATATTTCCGACTAAATCCTGAAAAATTACCCATAATTCTGCTGTCGTTAAGGAGTCGATTATTTAGGGCATTACTGTACTAGAGTACTAGTAATTGGTGCCCCGATTCTTGAAAACTTCCATCACTAAGAATAGATCGACTTCTACTAAGGATTAACAATATAGAAAGTTTACTATATGTTTTTTTATTTCTGTTTTTATCATCATTATACACTGTACCTGGTGTGCATGTGCACAGGCCTGGTCAGGGACAAGTGCTGGTATAGGGTTTGAGTTTGTGCACCCTCTGCCAATACCTCGTCTCTTTGGCCCACAAGTACCACTAGTTAGCTACATTCACATGAAACGCGGCATGCCAATGTGAAATTCCATTTCAGTAGGTACATAAAATATTTAATGTCAAATTATCGGACTGAAGACTATTATCAGTGATGTTGAACTTTTCTTTTACAATTAGTTTGGGCCCCCAAACCCTTTCAAAGGGTCCAAAATATGGCTAGAACAGTCCCTGTCTGTGTATTTTAACAGTTTGCTTTCGCTACTCATGTTCTGTTGATACTCTCAGGGGCCTAATAATCCTGATGGCCTAAAAATAGTGATGGGTGGTGATTTAGTCTAAAATTTATAATACATGTAGTGATGGCAATTTCACTATATGTCTCAATGCCAAATAATAGTGATCATTGGGAATTTTCTCCAAAATTAATAATCGTGCTGACACTATTGTTCGGCACCTGAGAGTAGTTTGAATAGGGTTTGGAGCAGAGTTATTATGTGTTTAGTCAACAAAGGGTTAAAGGGGTACTGTACACAAAGATAGGCGATTTTTTTATATACTCCCATTGAAATAACTTTCAAGTTAGATTGTGTTCGTGTTATATGAGTTTCGTATAAACCTAATTTAGCGAAGAAAATATTGATCTTGGAAACAAAAATATTACGATTTCAAACTACGCGCCATGTTTTTGACCTTCACCGGAGAAGACGCAGGTCGCAGGAAGAACCGGAAGTTCATTGCTCACAGCTTCGATTGATGCATTCAATCTCTTCCATCCAACAATCTCACTCTGTATAAAATACTTGACGCTTTATGACTCTTGTTTCTTTCTCCTTTTTTCCGAATCGGTTATAACGGGCTTCTTTTGCAGGTAACATGTTTTGTTTGCAACTCAATAATGTTCGCGAACGGCCGTCGATAAAAGACACGCAACATATGCGATTTCAAGAACGGTAACTCGTAATGGCATAATTCTCCATTTTATGACTCCAGCCATAAATGAATTTATATTAAATAATTCAATTTTACTTTTACGATAGCCTGTTAACCGGAACGTTTTCAGTAGACATCGTCGACTCAAATGAGTTATTTTATAATATAATATTCATATTAGATCGCTATTGTCACCGGGAATTTATTTAAATTGGGGTACAGTACCCCTTTAAGAGTAACAGAGAAAGTAAATTTCAATATTAAGAAAAAATTAAATGAAAAAATTAAATTTCCAGAAATAGTATTCAATGGAAACAAGAGTGAGATAGCATTCCCACCCCACCCCTAACACAACCTACTGCCCCTGTTGACTGTATTTTGTTAGCCAGCACCATAATAAATGCATTTATTTACTTTAGGAAAAGGACCCTTATGTTGTTCCCTGGTACTTCCACCTGCCCTTCCAGAAAGTTAATGGGTTCACATAACATATGGTTTCATTTAAAATATAAAATATTACTTCCCATATCCATCCATTGTCTTATTGTTCAGATTATGACATGAATATTTTCAATGTGTACCCCCCTATCTGATCGGGCCTACATATGGCTTACATAAAGCTTATCACCAGGACTCAAACTACCTCACATAAGTCACTGTAATAACATGCTTCCTCTAGAGTCTATAACCTATTCACTTGTTGCATTTTTCATTCACTGATGTGTGCAAATGAATGACACATGCGATTTATCGGTTTGAACTGGACATAATAATTTTGCTATGGTCAATCGGTCATTCAGAAAACTTAGCCTCAGGCTGCGATTAACATCATGTGATGTGTAGCTAGTAGGTGGACACACCAAATGATATCTCACACCTGATGGTTATATTCAAACAGTGATTACTCATTTCAATCTTTCTGTGTCATATCTCTGGTGAGTTAAATCAGTTAATGCACTTCCTATATTCAGCTTTATTACCCTCAAAATGGTCAGTAATTTTTATACGACTGTTTTATTATGTTATTGGTCCCTCCATCCATCCGTTCACTTTTTGTTTCCGGATGATAACTTTAGATAGTCTCAACTCAATGGAATTTGGTATGTGCATGGGTTTACTAGCACAAAATACAGGTCAAGTTCAAATTTGGGTTCCGCTCGTCTGTTTTCATTTTATAGCCCTTTGTTGGAATCACAACTGGCGTATTTACCATGCATAGCAATGCTCTTGTTTATTATGACGACATTTACATTTTATTAACCCTTTACCCAACAGAACGGCCCTGTGCCAATGCATTCTCTTATATATGCAAGTCGACCATAGGTCGCCTTGCATATATAAGAGAATGCATTGGCTTAACACATTAAAAATTATAAAATTGTTAAAGAATGTAAGAAAAAATGGTAAAAAGTGTTAAAAAAAAGATTTTTTTTAAGCCAATGCATTCTCTTATATATGCGAGGCGACCTACGGTCGACTCGCATATATAAGAGACTGCATTGGCACAGGGCATAACTGTAACCATCACAATGTGGTCAATGAACCGGTTCCAATGATATCCATATTTGTATGGTTCTATTGAGACAGACCGAAGATATTTTAGGCTGTTGAAGCTTTATTTGGCCGGTTTGTTGGGTAAAGGGTTATAGACATATTATGTGTTTATTTCTCTATTTAAAACTGATATTTTACAACTCGTCCACTACACACATGTATCATTAAACTAATATTGTCGAAAAATTCCATTTCGTTAAACATAGCATCTGAAATACACAAAAATGTAATAAACAAACAGCCCGTCAATCGTCCTGAACAAGTCGCTGACAAACAATCTCAAATTATTTTGATTACGAAAGTCACTATATTTGATTTATATGATAGAATGATGTTGTATGCTGGAAGTTTTTATACAAAATTAATTAAAATACTTGCTTTGAGAAAATTTATTCGTGTGCACCCCAGCCGAGTGTTTCACATCACTTTAATTTCGGTTCGTCTCACATAACTTACATTCAACAGCATACGTGTATATCCATGAAATTTTTAGAACGTTGTAAATGATGCACTTGTCCTCCGCCTTAACTCTTTATTGAAATAGTGTGTCTGTAATTTTCAGAATGAGGTCCCCATAGGGTGAATTTAGTGATGCTATCCCGCATGGTGGGCTAGCCATCAAATTAGCACTTTGGGAACCTCATTATGTTGGCCTCAACTCCTATGGGGGACATATAGGATCAGATTGAAGTTCCCCAGTTGAAGTTGGTGATGTTCACCCATTAGTCACCTCGATTATGAATTTTATCTTCTGCAAATTAGGGGATATAGAAACTGAACAGGAGGTAAAAACAACTAAAAACAATGTTAACTTGAGACTATAGATACTTCCCAGAAGATGATGCCTAAGCAGAATGAGCTCCCTAGAATGAGAATTTGGTGATGCTAGCCCAATGTGTGAGGTATCATCACTAAATTCACCCTCTGAGACCTCATTCTGCAAATTACACAAACTATTTCAAGGCTTGTCAGGAATGTTCAGATTATAAGTTCAACAAACAACCTTAGGTCATAGGCCGATAGTTGAACATATTATTTGAACACAGGGATTTTTCTGCTTGTTTTGGGATAGGGTCCTGGGGCATTAACATTGGGAACATTTGCGCCAAAGAAGCTTATAATTATAAAAACATGTACATGTACATGTATTTCTTAAATTGTTCAGTCCTATACTCCTATTGTAGCATATGAAGCAAGATAACTTCACAAAATGAAGAGGAAGTTCTACCTTTTGTTCACAAAAAAAGAAACTTCCTGCGAATTGAGAATTTCAAGTTCAGAATTAGGGAAAAAACTGACTATTGTCTTTAGGAATGGGGCCCATTTTTGGCCCCTGTTGCATGGTGCCTAAAAGAATAGCTGGAACATTTCGCACCAATGATTATGCATCCTGCTGCACTTGTAATACCAGTTTTTCTATCGTCAATATAATTTTTCATGTACTTGATGATACATGTAAATGTTCAACAGACTTTTATGTTATTTTGCATGAACTCACTATGAATGACATGAGTCCCCTTAATCCCCTTTTAATTTACTCATCTTGTGCTTGGAATTTGAACTCAATAATTTTGTTTTAACTCAATAAATTTACATTGAGTATTCACTAGACATATCATGTAGATCTCACAGTGTTTATAGCTCAGTCCCATGGTCCCCTGCAGCTAACTGCACACTAATGATGTAATTAAAATATTTCTTATCAATTGGGATGGTTGTGGTTGTCAAGCCTTGAAATAGTGTGCCTGTCATTTGCAGAATGAGGTCCCCAGAGGGTGAATTTAGTGATGCTACCCCGCATAGTGGGCTAGCATCGCCAAATTCACCCTCTGGGGACCTCATTCTGCATACACCTCAGCAGAATGAGGTTCCCAGATGGTGATTTGGTGATGCTAGCCCGCTATGCGGGGTAGCATCACTAAATTCACCCTCTGGGAACCTCATTCTGCAAATGAGAGACACACTATTTCAAGGCTTGGTGGTTGTTTGATATTTCCAAATTGCAGCCTCAATATCTATTTTCCCACAGTATTGCCACAAGCATTTCATTATTTTGCCATTGTTTGATGTTTGTGTATGAAATCATTGCATTGCTAATTTGATAGCTGCACTTGACAAATTGATAAAGTTAATGACTTGATTTTCTGAAGCAACATAATATTCAAGCCTCAAATTTGGTACTCAAATACATGCTATACAGTGTATATATATATATGGAAATAATTTTTTAAATGATAGAAATTATCGCCTTAAAAAGAAACACGGGTCCAGTATTCTCTGTAACATATGACAATGTAGAGCATTCCTTGTTAGTATTTATACGTCCATTTGAAGAAAAAAAAACAGTTGTATTATGTAATCAAGCCTTGAAATAGGGTGTCTGTCATTTTCAGAATGAGGTTCCCAGAGGGTGAATTTAGTGATGCTACCCCACATAGCGGGCTAGCATCACCAAATTCACCCTCTGGGAACCTCATTCTGCTGAGATGTAAGCAGAATGAGGTCCCCAGAGGGTGAATTTGGTGATGCTAGCCCGCTATGTGGGGTAGCATCACTAAATTCACCCTCTGGGGACCTCATTCTGCAAATGACAGACACCCTATTTCAAGGCTTGTATAATGTAATCAGTCTGCCATTAACATTTTTGGTTTCCAACCAATAACTCCAGTTTGGATTATTTTATCTCAACCAAAGTTGTTATGAGTGTTTCTCAAAAATATAGCCCAATTATTTTCACATGAGTTACAGCCATTTTTCAACTTAATTTACCTGACTTAATAACAATTTACTAGTAAATTATTAAACAGGTGTATTTAGCCATGCCCCAGCAATGCTCTTGTTACCTGATGTGATAAAAACTGCTTGTCTCATGTACATCTCTCTGTGCAGGGGTCGATTTAATGTTTTATATTTGTATAGCATTTTGCATCAGTGGGTAGATTTTGTATAGCATTCCCTACCAATACATGTTTTTTCATTGTAAATTGGTTAGCAGAAATTGGAAATCGCATCGCAAATTGCGAAGAGAATCCAGTTAAATCAATCCCTGCTGTGTGCAGTTTAGAACAATCTTTTCAAGTCCTATATATAGGTTATTTGATCCTCTTACAAATGCCAGTCAAGGTAATGAGATATCCTGAATTCCCTCATCCACTGCTAGGCAGGTCATGTCAAGGTGCCAAGATATACTGAACTCAGTTAAGAGACATGGCAAATAGTGTCTCATGCTTGAATCAACAGCAGTTGGAGATTTTGACCAACATTTTGGGAGACAATTATTTGAGTATCGCAGTTTAATTTTCCAACCAATATTTAATGTAAAATATATTGACCAAGATTCAGATATTTTCGTATTTTCAGCCTAAACTTTTTGAGTGAA
Source organism: Siphonodentalium dalli (assembly GCA_032622095.1). NCBI lineage: Eukaryota > Metazoa > Mollusca > Scaphopoda > Gadilida > Siphonodentaliidae > Siphonodentalium > Siphonodentalium dalli. The sequence goes on from CP136063.1 coordinate 236,388,032, forward strand.
ATTGCCATTTAATAATAGTTGGAGAATTTTTTAGTCTTGAATTTCTAACTGTTGGAATATTTGAGGTGTCTGGTATCATTTGGATATTTCTAGCTCATGCAGGCTCAAGTTGGAAAATTTTATCTTCAAAGGAGGAGGGTCAAGCCTTGAAATAGTGTGTCTGTCATTTGCAGAATGAGGTCCCCAGAGGGTGAATTTAGTGATGCTACCCCGCATAACGGGGTAGCATCACTAAATTCACCCTCTGGGGACCTCATTCTGCAAATGACAGACACCCTATTTCAAGGCTTGGAGGAGGGTGATGTCTCAGTTGGAAATTCAATGTTGGACACTACCCCCAACAAAGACCCTCTGGCCACATCCCTGATATCGGATGAAGGCATACAGTGATTCGACAGACAAATCGTGTCACAACAGTCAAAATATACAGTAATGCCCTAAATAATCGACTCCTTAACCACAGCAGAATTATGGGTAATTTTTCTGGATTTAGTCGGAAATATGGCTTGTTGCCATTCATCGGAAAGCTCTCGCTGAGCCATATTTCAAGGAAATTCAAGTTACGCAACTTGCTATTTCTCAGTATTTACCATGGATCAGTTGTAAAAAGAATTTTTGCATGGTGGTGGAGATAACATAGCATAGCAAGGGGGATAACTCTACATTGTAATTTGAAAAAAGTCCAGACTAACAAATCATGCTTTTAAGACAGTTTTGATTGGTTACATCATCCTACAGACAGATAGGCTGCCGGAGTAATAAAATGCACTTAATGCAGCTAACAGAGTATGCTCAACTGGCCATGTGAATAAAATTTGTCAAGATTTGTGAAAAAATAGCCTTAAGGTATGAATACACAAAAGGATGATTAACACTGAACATGCTTATCTTAAAAGTGGCATTAAAACACAGAACACATTGGGCATGTGATTTGGACACCCACATTAATTAGGATCACTAGGCCACATGTAAAAATATCTGTTTCCCCTGACCCTGAAAATTTCAAAAATGAGTAGCTAGGTAGGTGGGTAATTATTGTTTTTTTTTTCAAATTGCCAGTAATCACTGGCTGGAACATTAACTCTGTCTTTACTAAATACTCATTGACGAGTAGTTCCATTTGGAAATGTTTACTCAAAGTTTCTATTTTGGTCCTATATGGTCACCTAATAGGCTAATGGTGTCATTGTGAATACCCAAGGTAATTAGGTTAATTTGATGATGCTAGCCCTCTGCAGGGTAGTGTCAGTAAATTTGCCCTCTGGGGACCCCATTCTGCAAATGTCAGACACACAATATTTTTCCACGCTTGGAATTAAGTTGGAATAATTAGTGGTACTAGTATTTATTATTACACACTGCCTTAACTTAAGAGATATTATTATATTTGGCCTTGATATGTGGCTACCCATTATAAATTGTACCTTTATACTGGCTCATACCTTGTACTTTCCAGACATATTTATCCTGTCATTGTTCCGATCATATATGGTCTCATTCTTCCATTGTGAGCACAGGTCTCTACAGGGTTTATTATTTCCAGCCCATATAACCAAGCATGTGATCTATTAGGTTGTGTTTCATTGCCATTTTTACTGGTCATAACTTAGGCAAGGAATTGCTGGTGTTTTGAACTGGTGGAACATGAACTTTATATGTAAAGCCAGGGTAGATTCATGGCATAATCTAATATCTATACAGAACATTTAAACTTTATGGGTATAGCCAGGGTAGATTCATGGCATGATCTATACAGAACATTTATAAACTTTATGGGTATAGGCAGTGTAGATTCATGGCATGATCTATACAGAACATTTAAACTTTATGGGTATAGGCAGTGTAGATTCATGGCATGATCTATACAGAACATTTAAACTTTATGGGTATAGGCAGTGTAGATTCATGGCATGATCTATACAGAACATTTAAACTTTATGGGTATAGGCAGTGTAGATTCATGGCACGATCTATACAGAACATTTAAACTTTATGGGTATAGGCAGTGTAGATTCATGGCATGATCTACCCTATAGCAAATTATATGAAGGACAGCACATTTCTCAGTGTTATATTGAATAATTCTGTTTGGAAGAAATATTCTGCAAAATCGTTTGATATCTTTCCAGTCCTCCCAAATTTGGGGCATCAAACATGTCATAAGGGTTAAGCCAAATTTTATGTTATGGCTTGAGAAATTTATCATTAAAGGCCCACTTAATTTTCGAACCCCCAGATTACTTTATATAAAATATATGTCATATTATATACCATTTGAAAGAGGAAGCCCCAAAACATTGTATTATCAACTTATCTGGTGTAATAAACTGTGCATATGTTGTTTTTGTTGAGTTGTCAATGCGTTTTGTCATCAAAATTGAAGTAAAAATCAGTATTATTTTCAATACAGGGGGAAAACTCTATATATTAAAGAGTTCTTCCCCTTTAATTGAACAAGTTTGAATTCTGTTGCATTCTGGGTTCCAGAGGGGGGAAGTCTCCAGCAGTTTTCTATTTCTCTGTGGGCATCTTTTGAGAGACAGATGTTTCAAATAGTGATGAATTATAGTATTTTAATCATATTTTATGGCATAGATTGTTATTAAAACCGTATATCAAGTCACTATAACAAAAAATAATCGGAGACTCGAAAATTAAGTGGGCCTTTAAACACCGTCTTAGCCTAAGATATTAGTACTTCTGGCCTTCATATGTGGTTACTCAATATGAATTGTACCTATTAAATCGGCTAATATATTTTTTATCACCTTACATTTTTCAGACATATTTATCCTGTCATTGTTCCGATCATTTATGGTCTCATTCTTCCATTGTGAGCACAGGTCTCTACAGGGTTTATTATTTCCACCCCATATAATCAAGCATGTGATCTATTAGGTTGTGTTTCATTACCCTTTTAACTGGTCATAACTTAGGCAAGGAATTTCCTGAGTATTCATATAGGTGTTGTTCTTACTAGTAAGGTAGCTATGTGTAATTGTGTTTAGCTTAAATTGCACACTTTTATTTTTATAATAGCCACCTTTTGTCAGTAAAAGAGTTTTACCCACAGCTTACTTACCTTTTCGAGGATATTGTTACTGGTCAAATAAATGCAATGAGAAGACCAAATACTCCCCTAAAAAATATTGGTACCGCAGAAAGTGTTGGTGTATACATGTACAGTAATGCCCTAAATAATCGACTCCTTAACCACATCCGAATTATGGGTAACTTTGCAGGATTTAGTCGGAAATATGGCTTAAAATTGTTGCCATTCATTGGAAAGCTCTCACTGAGAGCTTTCCGATGAATGGCAACAAAGCCATATTTCCGACTAAATCCTGAAAAGTTACCCATAATTCTGCTGTGGTTAAGGAGTCGATTATTTAGGGCATTACTGTACTTGGGAAGGGGCCATGTATCCCTCATACATCACAGTTAAAAAAGAAATAATTTTTATTTAATTTTAGCTATCATTGGAAAGAGTAAAGGTTTGCTCTTTTTTACAGTGAATAAATTCTCAAATAAAACATATTTAGCACTTTATGCAATAACTGTGCTGGTACCACTTAACCCTTTACCCAACAAACCGGCCAAAACCGGCCAAATAAAGCTTCAACAGCCTAAAATATCTTTGGTCTGTCTCAATAGAACTATACAAATATGGATATCATTGGAACCGGCTCCTTGACCACATTGTGATAGTTACAGTTATGCCCTGTGCCAATGCATTCTCTTATATATGCGAGTCGACCATAGGTCGCCTCGCATATATAAGAGAATGCATTGGCCTAAAAAAAATCTTTTTTACCATTTTTTCTCACATTCTTTAACAATTTTATAATTTTTAATGTGTTAAGCCAATGCATTCTCTTATATATGCGAGGCGACCTATGGTCGACTCGCATATATAAGAGAATGCATTGGCACAGGGCCATTCTGTTGGGTAAAGGGTTAATTAGTTAGATATGACTCCATATCTAGTCTATATGCACATTAGTTTGATTATAGTGCATCTACTCAATATTATTTTCAGGGAATAACATTGAGTCCTATATAGCTCCAATACTCTTGGGCATACCACAATTTTTTTTTAATTTTATTTGGCATTGCGACTCATTGTCGTCAAAAAAACGAAAATCATGAAACTGAAATCGCCTCATGTATCGGGGAACAGTTGGCGGGTGCCTTTTAGTTTCAAGAGATCATCTACATGTAGCTGTTGTGAAAAACAAATAAATCAATCTTTATTGGAAAAAGCCCATGTTAAAACATATTTGTGTTATTCAAGTACAGACAATTAAATAAATTTTGAACATATATATGGAGCATAACAAATTTAATATTCATAAAAGCATTGTGAGATCACCTAATGGGGTAATGGAAGAAAGCAAGGGTCACAACTTTCTGAAAAGGTCATGATTTTTATACGCCCAATTTTAAAACGGGGCATAATATTTATTTTGCATGTCCCTTTGTCTAACTAGCGTCTGTGTAAAATACTTAAACTGAGCTGCGTATAATATTTTTAGGTGACAATATGTGGTGATAACCCACATCAAATACCAATAGTGATGCATATCTAATACTCTACTATAGTAGATGATTGAAAGCTTACAAATATATCTCAATCAGAAAGAGATTTGTTATCAGTGTTTAAACAGTCCCACACTTACATCATGTATACCCAGGTAGTCACCTATGACTATAAGTTTACCTGTTATTTCTACTGCTAATTACCCTCCGTGATTGCACTGGTATACGTATTAAAGGTATCGATTAAATTGATGTCACATGACTTCACCCATTTAGTGAGACTTTGTATTAGTACGGTGCACAAGCTGACACAAGAGTTAGGTATTTCATGCTCAATCAGTTCTTCATCAACTCCTCCAAGTTAATTCGTCGTCTCGTTGTTTGTCCCGTGGCAATGGTTCAAAGGACAAATTAAGTTTTGACAAATTTCATTTGTGACATTCTCTGACACACTATTCACAGTTTATTTGAGAGTTCTTGTATATTGTGTACAGGATAAAATTCTGACATTCTTGTGAGTTCTTATTGTGAGTTTTTATTGTGAGCGCATCAATAAATTAATTGTGTGGATTTTTAAAAGTAAAATTCAATTCTTAGAGAATTGGAGCATTTATTACATGAGGAAATTCTTTATTTTATTTCAACCTTTTCATAAAAAAATGAATGTACAATTGACTAATTTAATGCCAGTTACAAAAACTCTTTATCTATATATATATATCGCAGAATATATTGTAGAATGTATCTCTATAAGTTTTTGTTTTATGCCTTTTTAAAAAAAAAACAGGACGTATTATGTTATTGGTCCGTCCGTGCGCCGGGGCATCTGTCTGTCCGTCCACTTTTTACATTTCCGGATGATAACATTATTAAGTCTGAACTGAATGGAATGAAGTTTTGTATGTGGTTTTAGTATCAATAAATACAGGTTCTGCCCGCCATTTTTTGGTTCTGCCTGCCATTTTTTACCCGAGTTAAGGCTCTTTTATTGGAATTTGCACTCAATTTTCGTTTCCGGATGATCATTTTAGTATTAAGTCTGAACTGAATGGCATGAAATTTGGTATGTGAGTTTACTATCCAAAAATACAGGTCAAGATCAAATTTGGGTGCCGCCCGCTAATTTTCACCAGAGTTATGGCCCTCTTTTGAAATTACCATGGGTGTATTTTGCCACGCCCCAGCGATGCTCTTGTTGTCAACAGTGGACAGGGTGCCAAAAAAAATAAGGGCAAAAGGGGAGTACTTCCAGATGACATTTCATAGGCAGAGTTATAATGAAAACTCAATCTGCAAACACATAATTTGTGCCACTCGACACTGATTTTTTTTTTTCACTGCTATCAAGGTTCAATCTCAACCCAGTTTATAAGAATGGATATATTTATTTTATATCAAAATGAATATATTTATTTTATAACAGAATGGATATATTTATTTTATAACATTTGAAGACTCAATTTTTCTTCCCATACAGTATATAATGCCCTAAATAATCAACTCCTTAAACACAGCAGAATGATATGGGTAACTTTTCAGGATTTAGTCGGAAGTATGGGTTGTTGCCATTCATCGGAAAGCTCTCATTACTGTAGTATTACTTAAGGCCAATATAAAATAAATTACTAGATTCTCATCAAAATTTACATACCACTTCAAAACACCCAGATCCCGTATACTAGAAAAGGGGGGGGGGAGGGGGTGGTGAAACCCTCAATTTGCTCTTGGCCATATTCTGAACTATGATTTATGGAATCTGTTACAACAGACTAAAGATTATCTCCCCATAACCTGAAGTACCCAATAATAGAGATTTGATCGGCATATATGTTTTTGCCCATACATTGTCTCGTTAGTCAATAAGGTGCGTTGATTTCCTATAAGGGTGGCTCATGTATGTGTGCGAGTCTATTGAATGATTCTTGTGGTAATTATATAGGCACTATCCACTGTTTAATTTGCACTATCTGATCGTTATAATGCGATAGCATTGTACAGCTATATTCCTTTTGTTACTTTTTGTGAGCAAGTGAATTCACAGGAAGGGGCGACTGAGGACGCTTAGTGCAAGTAGATGAAAAACGCAAATATCATTCGCACTATGTCAACTCACGAGTACTATACCTTTTTTTTTTTTTTTTGTGAATTGTTTTTACAGTAGCTTTTATACTTCCTTGCCCATGAAACAGTTCATATCACTTGTTTCATGATTTAGTTGACATAGCTAGTCTAGCGGAAGTAAGGAACCCAACAAAATTTACATATGTCACATAAAGCTTTTGTAACATCGAACATCAGATGGACTTTAATGATACAACAAGATGATTTGTATCAAAGAAAAGAATTTTAATCCCTTGGACAACAATATAGTCTATTTTCGGGTGTCAATTTATTAAAGGGACTCAAGGCCTTCGAAGTGGTTTCATGCCAAATAACATAAATGTCTGTAAATCAACATGTACTCTCCCACATGCAATCGCGCTGTGGAACATTAATGCAGTATGTTGGTTGATCGAAATTATGTCACATGACATTGCACGCTGACTCCAACTTGCTTCCATTTTTGTGTAGACGCAACGAGCTATGAGAATAACATTCGAAATGGGTGCTTAAAGTGATGTGAAACACTCCAGTAGGGTGGCCAAATAGAAATGGGGAATAATCTTGCCCAAAGTAGTTATGTTTACACATATATTATCCAAATTGACAACACACACCGTCATTCTTATCTATTAATTAAATCAAGTGACTCTCGATGGCGAAATCTATTTCATTAGTTTATCATTGATAGTTGCGTCCAGAATCAAGAAGTAAATATTTACAATTGAGCGATGTTCAGACGATGTTTTCTGTGGAGTGGTACGGTCGATTTGCTTGAACTGTTCGGCGAGTTGACATATCGCATGAATACTAACTTAACAGTTTCAAGCACCCGAACAAGTCCATAATATGTCTTTAATGCTCTTTTAATCTGACAGTTGATTCTGTTGAGTGTAAATATAAGTAGTTGATGTTGATTTTGTTGTATTCCATTGAGTATGGATGCTATTTAGTCTGACATTTTTATGTATGGAACGCGAAAGCATTCCACACAACATGTCAGACCAATATGTAAGAGAATGCACTGGCACAGGATCTTTAATGCTGCACCAGACCAGCTCCCATCATTAAAGGGTTAAGTAATTGGAATTATCAATAAAAGTCCAATTAGTCAAAAAAGATAGCAAAGTTTTATCAAAACTTGATGGTAAACATTGGAAAAGGTTAAAGCAATGAAAAATATGAAAATCATATTCAGACAAAAAAATTTAACGTATAACAAGATTAGCGATGTTTGTTGACAATTCACTGCAAAAGTTTTGTTTACATACCCAGTAACAATGCTTTCAACCAGAATTTTTTTGGTAATTTGAGAAGTATTAATAATAAATATAAGAAAGTTTGATCTATTTCTCCATGTTCTTCTTAGTGGTGCTTTTGTTACAGACTTATATATTTACCCACTGTGTGTGCCTTCAGTCACTTTAACCCTTTCAGTGCCAAGTCCGATTTTTGTATCAACCCATATACCCTGTGCCAATGCATTCTCTTATATATGCGAGTCGACCATAGGTCGCCTCGCATATATAAGAGAATGCATTGGCCTAACAATTTTTCATCATTTGTTATTATTTTTTACAATTTTAATAATTTTTTCTTATATTCTCTAACTCTTTCAGTGCCAGACTTATTTTGTAGGTTTAGTGCTAGGGAATCTTACGTTTTTCATGGGCATCAAAATTATTACTATGAATACTTGGTGATAGTTTTGAGTTATAACATGCCCCTAAAGTTTTATCCAGTTTGTTTTTAAATTCGCTATAGCATGCTTAAGCCCTGGCACTCTACAGACCTTAAATTAGGGCCGATGAGATCGGTCCGTGGCACTGAAAGAGTTAAACACTTTAACATCAATATACTATGTTTTGAGGACTTTATATGACTTGGAAAGAATTATTCGCCATTTTGTCATGAAGATCGCATGGCAAATTGTAAGAATTTTTTTTTTTATATGGACTATGTCAAGAGATTTGTCGGAAATTATTCAGCTTATAGGTCAGCTTTAGGTATCTTTTGGATATCCTTTAGGAACTTTCAAATGACGTACACATAATTTTTAAATACTTAGGAAACGAGGTGGAAATCCACCCTGTTCACTGTCATGCAATGCATCAAATGATTCATTTGATTTGTCAGCTATCTAGCTTTGCAATAATGAATGGGATGTATAGATGTGTAGATTTAGTAGATTTGCCACAGGGATGGTGCATTGTATATACATGATCTGTGCTTTGACATTCATCAAAAGTATGTTAATACCTATGATGCATCAAAGTAGGTCAGTAGGGTAATGTAGATTTAAATTGTTTTCAAAGTTTTAAAATGTACATGGCTTGTTTTCAAACTTCGTATTATATATATTTAATTGAGAGATTAAATTTTTTTTTTTAATACCTATGGCAAAAAGATTTCTAAAAATGTACTTTGTGAATTGTCATTTTCTGTATTTTTGAGATGGTTGGTGTTCATTGCTGTGTCCAAAATTTAATGTACATTTATTTCATGAAGTTGGACAATGGCGGAAGTGGATGCTCTTTATTTCTGGATTTTGCGCATTAATTTTTTATTTTGGCATTTTGATTGCTGGCATATTGTTACAGAGACCTTATAAACTGTCGATGAAAAACACACATGTATTCTAATTACACGGTGACGGTGTGCAGGAATATAAGAGGGTGATTCTGTTTTCAACTGACCGATCACCTAAAACTGTGACATGAGGATACACCAGCAATGTTTTGTCATTGAAAAAGAATCAACTGGTTTTGCTTGTGTATATCCATTGGATACACATGTGTATCATTCATACAACAAGCTTCGTACATCGATCTCGCTGTCAGTATAACAGCACTAATGATACTTTACGTCCATCGTACTATTCAAAGATTACAAGGGTAATATATTGATTTCTGAAAACCATACTGCATGTTACTAATAGTACACTGAATTGAGCTGCATGCCTTTGATTGGAGAAGTAACTTTCAAATAAAAAATAATTAAAATAGAACATTTCAATATATTAAAGTGAAGTGAATGAATTAAACACTATGTTGATGTGTTTCGAATGAAATAACAAATAATCGTGACAAAATAAAGTTATTTTCATAAATTTGATATCCAAATAGTCAGAAAACAGTATTAATATTATAAATGAATTACATGCAGTGACTATTATTGACGCAAATAATTGCCATAATATTTATACCCAATATTGCGTCGCGAATAAAGTAGTATATATTTACATATGTGTATATGTGCTTAGTTCAACCGTTATGTTCTCAGACATGGTACAGTCAATGTTATAGGAATTTTTGATAATCTTAGTTCATTGCGACATTCTTCCAATAGGGATAGTGTTTGGATACTAACTGATTGGTTTTATTCAATAAAATTAGTCCATAATATGTCTAATAAGTAACACTGTGACTAACAATACACTGGTGAATTGAGTTCCATGACTGATATATGATTAATCTATTCAATAGCAGTGACTATGGCACTCTATGCTTTAGTATAGTATTGTGACTAGCTCATTATAAGCCATAACCCACCATATGATACATACTGACGGACTTCAACATAAATGCCCCTGCCATGATCAATATTATACACTAAACACTCCGCAAATTGCATTCCACTTAAAATCTCAACAGGAGCAAACAAACTGAACCTTCCTCAACCCATGATTAACTGAGTGAATTAAGTCTTCTCTATTCTATAATACAGGTGCCTTTATCTTTGTACCATGCTACCATTGTTCGATAGATAGCGGAATTCTATTCTTAATATATACATGCTTCAGACATGTAATTACAGTTGCATGACTGTCGTTAATTAGTTGAAATTGTTGACGTTACCTTTATGATTGATTTGATTGGTAATGAGTCATATTGATTGAGGAGTTCATATAAATAACTTCATATATACTTATATAGGTGGCGTGCATAATTGGAATTTCATGCTGCTACTTTTGTGGCACTAATAACCCTTTACCCAACAGAACGGCCCTGTGCCAATGCATTCTCTTATATATGCAAGTCGACCATAGGTCGCCTCGCATATATAAGAGAATGCATTGGCTTAACACATTAAAAATTATAAAATTGTTAAAGAATGTAAGAAAAAATGGTAAAAAGTGTTAAAAAAAGATTTTTTTTAGGCCAAGGCATTCTCATATATGCGAGGCGACCTATGGTCGACTCGCATATATAAGAGAATGCATTGGCACAGGGCATAACTGTAACTATCACAATGTGGTCAAGGAGCTGGTTCCAATGATATCCATATTTGTATGGTGTTATTGAGACAGACCGAAGATATTTTAGGCTGTTGAAGCTTTATTTGGCCGGTTTTGGCCAGTTTGTTGGGTAAAGGGATAAGCCAACAATGCAGAATTTGTAAGGCTACAGCTGGCTACAGGGTGGAATATTTTGCCAAACTAAATAAAAGTCCAGGGTTGAATTCTTTTAGGGAACAGCTAGGGTGGTAACTGTGAACAACATAATCAATGTATGTTATAGCATACTACTGTATATGCACAGGACTTCTAAAACTTGATTACTGAGAAAAATAATTATTTTTTAATTATTTGTCTTGATTCTTGTAATTGAAGGATTAAAACTAGATTTAAATTTATTAAATATAATTTTCAGTCAGTGTTTAGAATGACTTGCTGTCTTAGCAGTTAGCATTGATTCAGTCTATAGTTTATATGACAACAAACTATCACAAAAATTCATAATAAAAATATAGATACGGTATGCAATAAAAATAATCTTTTTGCTAAAATACCAATTTCCTACCAATTCAAAGATATGTGCCTATGAGAACATGACCGGGAGGAAGAACTCGTTCCATAAATTTTGCAATTCCGATATTTTGTAGACATCTAAGTTCTAATAATCATACATCTGAAAAACCCAGATTTTGGCATAAAAATTATAATTTTGCGTCTGACAATTGTCCGTATTAGACCGCTTATTTGGAGCCTTGATTTGTTGGTATACATAAAAGGTGAATTATAGGTTGAAATCATCATCTTCATCATCCCTCAGGGTATGTTATTTTGATGCATCAGACATCAGTACTCAGGGACCCACTCTGCACTGAATGAAATATAATGAGATACAGGAAGTTGTATGGGTGTAATATGTAAATGTGATACTGATATAGGGACATTTGACATTATGTGAACAAATCATATAACAACAATGCTGTGCATAACAATAAGGATGCTGTGGTCTAATGCACTTTTCTGCATGTTATTCATGATAAATTATTAACAGGCTCAAATTTATCAGTGGGGAGGTTTAGAATGTAAAATAGCAAACTTCAAACTTGGTTCGCTATTATATATATAACTACCGACAGTCATCTGACTCCGGTGATCAACAGGTGTTCCCATTTTTTTAGAAACAGGTTTAGAAGCAATCAGTGTTCATACGGCAACTTCAAACTAGTAGCATTAGCGCGATAACCCAATGCCACAGAACATAAAGGTTTAAGTTGTAAATGTACAGTTTTATGGCCAAATTAATGATGATGATGATTGACGATAAAAAAAAAGGTTCAGTGATGAAAAATGGTAAAATCAGGAAAGATAGTTTTGGGCGTGTTATACTCTATGAGATTAGTGCAAGCCGTTTACTGGGAACATGCATATATTTTATTTTGGCCTAATAAATAAAAATTCATTGCCCACATTATTGAGTTGTAGTAGTATAATCGATGAGACCAACTATGTGATAACTACAACTTCCTCTAATCGATTGTCTTTCCCTTTTTCCAGATCAAGAGAATTCTACCTGATGGTGCTTGCGCGAGATATGACATCATCCAAGTCGGTGATTGTATTGTATCATGCAATAACAACTCGTTAAAAGGACTCACGCAAGCTGGATGTCTGAAAATTCTCAAATCCTCTGGCAACTTTATTCAACTGGAACTGCTCAGAAAATTAGACAGTCCTAATCCTCAATTCGATCCGCAAACTGATGCTGTTTCTAACAACGGATTCTTTCGTGAGGACCATAGTTGGACTCGGGGGAATAATTTAGACACACGCTACGATAAATCTAATGGTGCTACTGATCGTCTGGTGCCGTCTGATTATGGACTAAACTTCAGTCCACCATTCAAATCAAGAGATACCGATCTTGATTCATTAGCAGACGTTAACTTTCCTAGTCCTCGGCCAGAGCTCACGGCACCAGGATCTTCTTTAGGAAGTGCCGTTCCGTTCAATTTATATAACGGTGTTCCTGTTAGTCCGCGACAATTTGACCTGTCTATAGATCGGAGGTCAGAGGTCACAAATACTGCCATTGAACCTACATTAGGAGAACAGGGTGAAATTGAACTGTCACAGATCGAAGGTCTATGCTTGCCACCACCAAAAGGGTTTTCCGATCCTGATATTTCAAAGATCGGAATTCAGCCCCCAGTTTCGTTTATAGATGACGTGCTAACAAACAGTGTTGTCGTGGAGGACCAAGTCGTTCCATATAAAAATCCTTCGGTGAATTTATCTCATCTTCTTGGTGACAATTCGTTTCTTACTAGGATTAATGAAGAGGATGTTGCGCCAGCGACAAATATAGACTACATCATGGATGAGATTCCCACTCCAAGGCCGCGACCCAGAAAAGACAAACAGCCACATCAGATCAACGGAGATAAATCTGATGTCGTCATTCAAGAGCATGCATTTAGTGTCCAGTCAAAGCCGCCGTCAACAAATATTGATGATGTCATTAGTAGGCTGCAGTCATGTGATCAGGTTGATATTTTAGTCGGCAAACAGAATTCACGTATTCATAATGACGTAATTCCTGTGCCTCATACAGATATTGACAATATAGTTAACGATGTTTCAAGTTCGGAGGTGCCTGTTATCAGGAACTTTGAGAATCCGTGCACGAATATTGACGAGATTATGGATGAGATTCCTACTCCCAGAGTGACACCTCCCGTGTCCAGAGTCACTTCATCGAAACAAAATGCTGCAAACATTCCTATTCTTGATGCTGACCTATCAAACTCTGACATTGAATCATCGACACCAATGACTAATATTGATGACATTCTCGGTGATGTTCAAACTCCAAGGCTTCCTGCCCCTGTTCTGATGCCTGAAATAAATTATCAAGTGTCGGGGAGAATTCAAACATCGCATCATGATAACAGAGCGGTGTCAAAACCATATGATTCGCTTCCAGAGGAAATTAAATTATCAAAACTAGATGCTGATACCTCATGTTCGGGTGACGTAGTTATAGATAGTACTAATATTGATGACATTCTCTCTGAAATTCCTACACCAAGAGTTGCTATGGATACCCCGAGAGTTGCTATGGATGTGCGATCATCTCAAAATAAAACCCTAGAAAATGACTCTGAAATGAAAAATGGTAACACTTCACATACAGATGTCATGAAAACGGATTCACCAAAAGAAAGTTCTAAACAATTTCCTGCATCAAAAGAAATTCTACATCCGGACGTTTCCGTGCCTCCTGGTGTTAATATTAATGACAGTTCATCCATTCCTCAAACAAGCATTGATGATATCATTTGTGATGTTTCATCTCCGAACCTCTCTGCGTCAGAAGACGATGTTCATGTAAGTGCGAAGAAAACAAATGAAGATATATCATCCTTCGATAGCACAAACAATGCTCTTGATGCTCTGAATTCCTTAGGGGAAATGTTGGATGGCTTTCAGAAATATGACGATCCCGCCTCGATGGAATCTTGTGATGTCATTGGTAATCAGGAATCTGTGTCAAATACACCTATAAATGGTCCTGACATCACTCAACGAACTGATGAAACTGATAATGGATGCCAACCTGGATATGAGGATGATGGAATTATGCGAAGCGGTACATTTGAGGCGGATGACTTGGTACGACGATATGCCGATGCTCTCGATGACATGGAGGATGACGATTATTCGGCTGATTCCGACGAGTGCGACGCTGCAGCAAAATTAACTGAAGGCGTTACTATCTCCGTCAACTCAAGTGAAAATTTCGACCATGAGGATCAAAATGAGGATCAAAAGGAGAAACACGATGTTCAGGAAACGCACATTGATCTAGAACAGGCTTCTGAAGTTAGAGCAGACATCAGGAATTCCACCAATCAACGTGACCATCATGCAGAATTTGATACTAAATTTTCTTTAAAATCAGATTTAGCATCTGAGGATACCATTGTGCCTTTCAAAGTGAAACGAGTTAATGCACAGTATGTTCGGTCGAGTTTCATTCCTCTATATGATACGTCTGATGAAAGCGAGTGTGAAAGTCTCGACTCTGACTCAAAAGAAGATAGTCTCAAAATGTTGAGAACTGTTTTGGAAAAAATGCCCATTAATGAAGTTAAGAAGGATGTAGTTCAAGCCTCAGCTATTGAGGAGGATGTGATAACGCCCCGTTCTGCTGAGAGGAAGATTGGGACGGTGATCTCATTGGAGAAAAATGTAAGTGATATATCTCTAATGAAATCAGACCACACACTTTCCGAAACTCCACAAGACTCGGTGAAGAACTCTCTCAAATCAACAATTGAGGACATTAAGAAAACAAGTGGAGTATGTAACAATGATACGTTTAAACATGAAAGTTCATCAGTCGATGTTACTTCGAGGCAGGAACCTGTGATAGAGAAAGCCGTTAATATAAAGGATGATTTACAAGCGTTATCAGCATCTGATATTCAGTTCAACGTCGCTCACCCTTCATCAGAATCACCCTCCCGTGATGATGACGCGGATATTAATTCTGTGGTTAGTGTTCCTTCAAAACATTCAGATGTCACTTCAAAACATTCTGATGTTATTCAACAAGAGACTGTTATAGAGGAGGAAGTTTCTCCAATCAAAGCAGAACGTTCGTGTCGAGGAACTAAAATTACTTTGGACCTTTCGAGTCCAGAAAAGCCTCAAGTCATTTCTAGTCATCAAGCATTACATGAGGCATCTATTGTGGAGCAAAAATTACCTGACACAAGTGGTAAAGAAACAACAGAGGGTCAAGAAACAGTCATAATGAGGCACAAAGCGCCCACCAAATGGTCTCGTCCAGCAATTGGGCGAAGGATATCGGAGCCGCCAACCCTGAAATCGTCAACTCTGCCTCCGTTAAAGAGACTTAGCTTGAGCAAACCTGTGAAATTTGGTTCCGGTTCAGACAGTCAGAGCATTTCACCGATGTCATCGACAACATCTAGTCCAGACATGGTGAGGCGATCAGTTAAATTTACATACTCATCACCGCTGTCAAGTTCAAATGGTTCGTTGAGAGTAGAACATCGCCGCTCTGAGGACAAACCATTCAAGGTGACCATCTTGAATGGAATTCTTGGCTTGGGGCTGAAGGTGAAGGTCAATGAAGATGGAATGGTGCAAGTGATGGACATAAAGAGGAACAGTGCTGTGGAGAAGAATGGAAATATCAGGTTTGTTTGATTAAACGGACATGGCTCATTTGAGTTTCCAAATTTGTCTACGTAATTTGGAAGGAGGTATATTAAGATAGGTTGTTAAAACTACACAAAATAATGATATACCGGCTTCATATGCTCTTAAAAATACTTGCCATGGTCACAGCCATTTTCAAGCTGTTTTCATATTTTGCACAGAAGTGAAACAAACGCTTATTATTTCTACCCAGGGACCAGCCTAGACCAGATTTTCAGGGCGAAATGACTTCGCCCTACTATAAAAATAAGGCGAAGTGTCCGTTCTATAGGGCGAAGTGAGTCTACAATATTTAAATTGATCAGTACTACGACAGGAGTCGCTATAGAACGAAAATAGGAGAGATGAAATATGTCAATTAAACTTATGAAACAATGGTTGAAATATGGAGTCATTATGTTCACTTCATCACCCTAATAACTATTAATAATACCCAAACATAATTGTGAGAGGATAGCAGCATTTTATATCGTAATTGTGGGAGAATGACATGATTTTATTTCATATTTTTCGGGTTGTTAAAGGTTAGAAGGAACTAAATAAGTAGAATTACGTCCCTTTCGTTTTTACAGGGTATCTCGAATACGAGTTAACAAAATTCTGGCGCGCGATTGGCGTATAATATGTCAAATAATTTAACAAATTCAAGAAATATAATACCCATAGCATGTAAAAACGTGGGCGTTTCCTAGTCTGAAATGCGTTCGTGTCCAAACAATGGCGGGATATTGAGGCTGTGTATTGGCTTTTGTCAGACTGTCAAATTCTGTGCAAAAAGTTGGGTAGTGTGGAAAACATATGCTGGTTTTCGAAAAAGCCGTGGCTCGAAAGGTACTCCTATGTGCGAACAGATGCCGAAAGGGTTGGTCTTTACGAACGCATGCATCGTGCACTTCGGAACTCGAAAATTTAGCGTGGGCGTGGTCAAACGTTAACACTGTGGCCTATGGAAAACATTTAGTTCCTTCTAACCTAAAAATGCCAACAATATTTATCAACAGAAACGAAACGAAATCATGAACACTTTTACTGCGCTCTGTTAGTAAACCCGTTTGAAATTTTAATATTCTTCACAAATGAATTTGTTTTAAAATTTCTTTAACCAAACTCCATAGAGGGAGTGATGAATTGACACATTGTGAGAGGTGTGAGTTGTAATATTTATTGTAAGGTGTGGTAATCACGGTAATCTAAAAATAACAACAACCAGATTAACACTTGAGGCCCGACGATGTTTTCACAGCTGCCAATAATCAGACTCCGTTGTCAACATGCTTCCAGATTGGAGCATTACAGGTGTTAATTGTTTTATAACACCATGATACACCCTGATAGTGGAGTATAGTGTGCAATCACAGTTGACAGTTGTAAATTATCATAAATTATTTGGGGCATTTTGCCGAATTTCGTCAGTCAACTTTGGAATTTTTAGGGCGACTTGAACTTCGCCCGACTGCAAAAATAAGGCGAAGTGGACGGCGCTAGGGCGAAGAAGTCGCCCACGTCGCCCTCTCGGCTGGTCCCTGTTTCTACCATATCAGGAATAATCTAACAGGGAACGATGTTTTATGTTCCATGGTGTGCACATGGCAGTTGTTTGTTTGGTACCCAAACACCATGTTCAAAGTGTCTTTCTGAGACATATATTAGTGCTTGTAAAAAGGTGGTTCAAGTATTTATTGACCTATTTCAAAACCGGGAAATACTCAAAAGCGAATATTTATATCTAGTGCATTCTGGAACGCAGCCGCCAAATGGCTTTACTTGCCACAAAGCAACTCAAATCTTCAAGCCTCAAATTGAACCTAGTAATTTCCTCCTTTTGTCGTGTTCCTTATATTTGTCCTCCGAACAATATTAAATTTTCGGGGGACTATAGAAATGACATTTCTCTGTCCATTCGTGTGTCCGTCACACATTTATGGGTACCTTCATAGTGTAATCAACTCGTCCCACAGTTTTGACTGTAGAGAATTGAAACTTTAAGATATTGTCACCAAAATTATATATTGCTGATGTGCAACATGTGTATGGACAATGGAAAATATTGTTTTTCCCTGAGTTAATCCCTTTTCTTGACGTTGAAAAATGTTGATCATTTTAAACCTTCATTGTGTAATTAACTTTTCCCACATTTTCAAATCTAGAGATTGAAACTTTAAGATATTGGTACCCACATATTGCTATAAATGTGCAAAATGTTTATGGTTAACTGAAAATCATTTTCACTGAGTTATTCCCCTTTCTTGACTTTTCAAGTAAAATGTTTAAAATGTGAGTTATTGTCATACGTTGCTGTCGAACATACCTTAACTTTACATTTTGATTGACAAGCCATATCTTATGAAGTTTCAATGGAGAGTCAAAACTATATGGTTGTTGTCATCCTCGAGACCAGGACCCTTAGTATATGTTTAAAATGCAAGTTATTGTTGTCATAAGTTGCTGTAGAACATACATAACATTTCTAATGACAACTCTTAAGTGCTGAAAAATCAATGAGAAATCATTGCAATAAGGGCATAGTATGCCTTTAATTAAGTTGCTCTCAGATCTAAATTTCTTACCAAGTCATTTGTGTTGTTCATATATATTGTCTAAGCATTTATGGCATTCCAATTCCATTTCACTGCACAAGACCTTTCACTGACAAAGCATTAAGCAGTGAAATTTCTGTTCGTGTGAGTACCTCGATTGTGTCGTGTTTGGTTAATCAATATGATTTGTGGGCCGTGAGATATGACTTTATTTTATATCTCGCCCTTTGATGTCTATTCAGCCTTGTTTCTATTATCGCTTGCTCATATTTGCTTCATAAACTTTCACACCTGATCACATTTTGTCGGATCAATTTGATTGGAATGTTGATTCCTTCATTGTGATTCTCTAGACTATGGCTTACAGTAATGCCATAAGTAATCGACCCCTTAACCACAGCAGAATTATGGGTAACATTTCAGGATTTAGTTGGAAATATGGCTTGTTGCCATTCATCGGAAAGCTCTCACTGAGAGCTTTCCGATGAATGGCAACAAGCCATATTTCAGAATAAATCCTGAAAAGTTACCCATAATTCTGCTGTGATTAAGGGGTCGATTACTCAGGGCATTACTGTATGTGAGACATAATATGTACCTATAACCCTTTCTATACTAAATGGATTCTCCCATTCAGTTACAAAAGAATACATTGGAATAGTCTTGTCATATATTTGGAGGGGTGTCCAGAAAAAATGAGCTGACGACAGACATACGAAAAAATATAAAACAAGTGCAGAAGAATTCATTTTCATTTGTGGGAAATGTTCAGATAATAAGTTCAACAATCGTCGTTTGTTGAACTTATTATTTGAACATTCCGAAGGGAACTACTCATCAAGGATGCTTTAGTATAGTCATATCTATATCAAGAGCACTGGAGAAGGGGGTGGAAGGGGAACTGTCCCTATTGCCCTCCACCAAAGGGGGCACAGGGGGATGCATAAAGTGCCTTTTTATTCTTCTTAGAGTAGTAATAAATACCTCACATATCAGCCAAAATAGAATTGATATATTGTCCTGAGAGATATTAAAAATATATCCTTATAACACTTTTTATGTGTACCCATACCATAGTATGGTACACATAGTGTCGACATCTGGATTGACCACTTGTCAATTGTCCGTCTGCCTATATGTCTATCAGTCTGTCTGCAGACACTTTACGCATGGTGTGATAACTCAAAACATTTTTTCTTCTATTGGAACCAAGTTTTGTATATGTGTTATTCAGCCCAAAACACAGATTTTTTTTTACGGAGTAATGGCCAATTTTCTACTTAGAATTCACGCATGGCCCTTTTTTCGAAATTTTTTTTTTTTAATCTTTGAAGATTAACATTGAATGTTATGGATTTTAGCGTCCAAGCTGCAAATAGCTAATCACTATAGCCAAGCTATTGGTTATACATCTAGGCGGTATGCCACATGTGGGTATGCACCGGGTGACAGCCCACGTCTTGTTTTATTTTGTTCCGTGATCAAAATAGATAAAAAGGTGTGTGAACTACTATTATATGGACTTTATACATCAGTGCTATATTGATAAGCTTGGCTGAAAATATTCTGTGTAGATATCTTTTGGTTTTCATTCTCTCATATTACCTATAAATATTTTGGAGGTGCAAACAAGACAAGTCCTTTAATTAGGGCCCTGCGAATAGTGTTGTGCGGTTAACCGAGAAAACAACTCGGTTTCGGTTTTAAAAAATACCGACCGAAACCGACCGACGTGATTCTGCCCCAACCGACATTTTTTTTTTTTTTGTATGTTTATTTTTCAATTGAATCGACTTGTTAGTTGATAGTGTTGTCAAATAATCGACCTCTCTGATCAATTATATATCGGGATGTGTCCATTTCGTCTCAGATATGTGTTGTTATAATATCGTAAGTGTCATTGAGTTGCCAAACGAAACTGAAATGAGGAAGCATGTCGTTGTAAAAATGAGAATGCGAACGAAAAGAAATGTTATACCATGTGGGAAATGGTCCAGTAGGTCGTTGACTTTTGTCACCTTTATTGTCAACTGTCTTAGAATAAGTGTGCACTTTATTTGAATTGATGGCGTGTGCTTGACGAAACATTTCGTTCCGTGTGGAAATAAAGTCGGTAGTTTAGGGTCCTGCGAATTGGAGATGTTGATCGAATCAAATGCAGGAAATCGAATGCAGGAAATCGAATCGAATATCGATTCGAATCATATCTGTATGTTGTATTCTCAATTGGGCATGTTTTGTCAACGATTAGACGATTTGTGAAATTTCCATGAACTACATGCACGATGTTCCATCATAACTTATGTGGCAATGAACCGTCATTTGCAATACTATTAACTTCAATTGATAATTGATTAAAACGTCCACGTGGCCGTCACGACGATTAATATATAATCACTAAACGGATTATTGGAACTAAAATCACGCAAAATTTGTACAGAATGCATGTGCATGCAAAATTGCAAATCAACATTCGGAATCACCCGTTGTTATAAACTTGAAGATGCAACAACAGTCGCAGTGTAGACTGTTTATGTAGTGCTGGATGCCTCTTGGACAGATGATTCCATAGGTGGGTCGTTGTCCCAGATGCTTGCGATTTATACACCATGTTGCATTCCATCACATGTGTAAGCCTGCAGCTGTATCATGTTTAAAATAAACATGAATAACAGATGAAGTTTTGTCAAGTGTCAAAGAACGCTCCGAAATTGAAAGTAAACTTCAAAGGAAAACACCGCCAAAACGCAGTTTTCGATGCCAGGAACACGTGTTGTTTAAATTCTGGTCTATATTACATAACGCGGAATCTGAGACGGATAGACCGCGGATAACGCTAGCGGTTGATCAGTCTCATAGCTATTATAATTTACACGCATCGTCGGTCCATCGGCGATCTCCGAGATTTTGGCTACCATGTTCAAAGATAGAAATCAGACGTAGTTAGTTGTCCTATAGTGGCTAATTGCTGTCTATACTTATATTTAATATATATAATCGCGATGAACAATGAGAATTATAAGGTACATATATACATCATTTTCTGTAATTAACTGGCACAAAACAGCTAAGATCGACGTGTGTACCTGCCCGTAAACAGCCTACTTTTCCATCAGTGTATATTTGAAATTTCGAGTTGGCAATTTCGAATCGAATTCGAATCGAATTTGACTTTCGAATATCCGCAGGACCCTACGGTAGTTAAAACTGCAATTTCTGAAACTTCATTCTCCTGGCTAATCGGTCAATAAAATTGAACTTTTGTCTATAACATTCAACGAAATAATACGAATTTGAGCCGGCCAATTGCCGTGTATACATGTACGTGCACTTATCAGCGTCTTGTTGATCGCGGCAGTTATTTTTGCGCGTAACGGTATCTCTAACCCACAAACTGAGGGGGAACATCAAACGCGTAATTACGTCATCATTGTCGAGGAACTGGGCACATGTCGCACTTGCTACACCATAACTGATTGATTACCACGGCCTTAATTGTCTTTAAACGATATCGGTACCAATCTATAAGTCACACGGGACTTCATCTTGTATGCATGAAACGTCGCTGTATTTGCGTTTCCCTTTTATGTTTTGATTTTGGTATGGTGGAAATATTTGTGTATAGTCGGAAAAAAGTTTGAGTCAGCGTCTGGAGATAT
The DNA here is from genome assembly GCA_032622095.1 of Siphonodentalium dalli. Classification (NCBI taxonomy): domain Eukaryota; kingdom Metazoa; phylum Mollusca; class Scaphopoda; order Gadilida; family Siphonodentaliidae; genus Siphonodentalium; species Siphonodentalium dalli. The sequence continues at coordinate 236,410,351 of CP136063.1, forward strand.
GGTCAGTCGTGCACTACTATTTTGTGTTTGCTTTAACTTTATGGTTCAATATATGACTTTTACATGTATCTCACATTCTCATTAAAGTTCATGATTTAGCAACAGAGCAAGCTGTTCCCCAACTTATTATGACCCTCTGTAACTGGTAGTGCCTGTTTTGTCCAGTTGTGTTGGACTAATTGCTATTATATTAAGTGATTGCTTACTAAAACCGAAACCGAGGTTTTTACCGAAAAAAACCGAAACCGAAACGTAAATTCTAAAACCTCACAACACTACTTGCGAATCGATGCGATTCGATGCGATTCGGAATTGACTGTCCTTATTCAAATTGTATCAAATCATTGGCACCAGCTGCATTCTCATAACTTCAATGGACAACATTGCTTTTTCGCGAAGATAGATTGTGATACACCACACCCACGAACATTGTTGTAGACTGGGCTATTCTATATAGACCACCGAAGCATTGCACAACTGATGTAACTGATCTAGAAAAATTTCATATATGTCGAACTTCAGCTGCATGAATGCCATTGCTTCCTGACTTCATTATTGCTTAAGATACTGTTTCATTATTTTATAGCAGAGATGGCCACAACAAATTCGCACTTAATTGGTTAAATGTGAATTTGATCCTTTTATGGATAATATTTACATTATATACCAATGATCACTTATCGTCGTTACCAAGTGAGCAAATTGATACCGGTATGGCCACTCAGTCAAGTGATATCTACATCTTCACTCTTGATACCCCACTAATGAAATGATTCAATTTAAGATTTGATTCGATTCGGAATCTCTTGGCTGATTCGATTCGAGATTTGATTCGAAATGAAAATGCCTGATTTGCAGGGCCCTACTTTTAATATCAAACCTCTATATCAGAATTCTCATGTCTGGATCAAAACAGGTTGATAAATATGTGAAATACATTTGGTTGAGTCATTTTTGCATGACAACCATTCAGCAAATTTTGAGAACGAAGCATATTTTTCATCAAGGTTAGTCTGAATTATACCCCCATTTTTCAAAGAAAAATGGGAAGTACAATATACATGTATCTCAGCCTTGGATCATTGTATCTGATGAAATTTGGTATGGATGTTCGCCATCATGACTGCTTTTAAAGGAGGGGCAAATAACTTTGTCCTCGTTTTCCATTCTGTCCTCGTTTTCCATTCTAGAGTTGTCCTTCTTTGTTTATCGGGAAAGGTGGGTTTTATGTCCTTCCGTGAGATATCTCGGCCATGGGGTATCAGATCTGAATGAATTTTGATACGGAAGTTTGACATCATAACTGCTTTCAAAAGAGTGGCCAATGACCTTGTTAGAATTTTTTGCCTGATATATGGCCCTTCGTTCGGCAATTTCTCCAAATGTTTTCTGTCCAGCTTGATAACTCCGATTTCAATAATGTTATGGCCCATAATGGGTCAATTTTTGTCCATCCGGCTCTTCAGCTGATGTTTTTAGGCATTAATTTTCCATGAAGGTACATGTATGATGCGAAATCTCCGCATATGCATATAAAGTCAGATGTTCCAACAAATCATGTCCATTTAGCATTTATAATTTTGACTATTTAAAACATGACTTGCATTTTATGTTTCAGAGTTGGTGACTTCATACTCACAGTTAACAACCTTGACATCAGTGGTATCCCTGGGGTGAAGGTCGAACAGATGCTTAGTACGTTACCACGTGGATTGGTGAAGATCGTAGCTTCGGCAGTCATGCCAGACTCTGACCACGATCACCATCAAATGTTTGGTAAGAAGTCAGGGATTATCCTAGCCTGATTAGGAAAGAGGTCTGAGCCCCTGCCATCAGGGACCAGCCTAGAGGGCGACTTGGGAGATATCTTCTCCATAAATTGTGCCACTTCTCCCAAATGTTTGTCCCAGGGAGAAGTGACTTCTCTCTCATATACCAGTATGCATATGTCCAAGCAGCATATTTAACCCTTTACCCAACAGAAGCGCCCTGTGCCAATGCATTCTCTTATATATGCGAGTCGACCATAGGTCGCCTCGCATATATAAGAGAATGCATTGGCTTAACACATTACAAATTATAAAATTGTTAAAGAATGTAAGAAAAAATGGTAAAAAGTGTTAAAAAAAGATTTTGTTTAGGCCAATGCATTCTCTTATATATGCGAGGCGACCTATGGTCGACTCGCATATATAAGAGAATGCATTGGCACAGGGCTAACTGTAACTATCACAATGTGGTCAAGGAGCCGGTTCCAATGATATCCATATTTGTATGGTTCGATTGAGACAGACCGAAGATATTTTAGGCTGTTGAAGCTTTATTTGGCCGGTTTTGGCCGGTTTGTTGGGTAAAGGGTTAAAGTGTAGTTACTGATTGGAATGATACATTTTAATATTTTTATATATATGCTCGTGTATAGCATAATACTTTTTAGATCATAGAAGGCTGATGTCATGGGTGCAAGTTGAACTTCACACATTATGACTTCTGTATGATAACAGTTCATTTCTCCCTGATGATCAAATAGGGAGAAGTGACTTCTCCCAATTTGAAACTTCTAGGCTGGTCCCTGCCTGCCATTGAGAAAAAATAGCTCAATAGGTCTTTAACCCTTTCTATACTCATTGATGAGTAGTTCCCTACATTTGGAAATGTTCAGATAATAAGTTCAACAATTGACCATAGGTCATTTGTTGAACTTATCTTCTGAACATTCACACCAATGAATATGAATCATTCTGCTGTATTATCTGTTTTTCTGACTTTCATTACATAAACACCCCTCTATATGAATAATATAGAATATTTTAGATGGAAAATGGGCTACTTTTAGCTTTGGGAAAGGGACCTGTATTTACCTCCTGGTGCTATGGATAATAGAAAGTCAAAGGTTAATTGTTGAAGATGGTGAACTTGTTAGTTGAACATACCTGCAATTGAGCTGAGAGGTTTCTCTGACTGTCTTCTGCGCGTATGATCTAAACATTCTGAGAGAAGAATAAACTATTTCAGTGTACCTTTATAAATGAACAGGAGATTCCATTTTGTAATCTAAAGGTCAACCAGAGAAATGAAAATAATTTAAAGTAATGTGCAACATTCCTGTATGTTGATAAAATAGAAAAGGAGAATAATTCTGCTCAAAGTAGTTATTTTTATATCCAAATTGACAACACAGACCATCATTCTTATATATTAATTAAATGCAGTGACTCTCGATGGCGAAATCATTTTCATTAGTTATCTCCAATAGTTGCATCCCCATATTGAGAAGTAAATAATTAAGCATAGTTCGGACAATGGTTTCTGTGAACTGGTATGGTCGATTTGCTAGAGATTTTCGGTGATGTTAGTAGAATTCTATATCCCCCCAGTTGGCACAGCACCTGAATACTAACTGTTCAGTTGCACGCACTGAACGAGCCCATAACATGTCTTTAAGTTCATTGAGTGAGTTCAGTAAGTGATGGAATGGAAATATGTGTTTCTACATTCAAATTGCATGGCTGTATCATAAGACTAGTAACTCAATATAAGGGTTAGAGCTTAGGAATAGTTCAATGGGATTAGCTGGAATTTGTCAATGTTGACCATGACACACAACACATGCGCTGGCCGACATTGAACATGCCTTGGAAATAGGTGTGATTTACCAAAAATCGGGGAATGATTGTAACAATGGGATTGTGCTCTAAATATATATAAATTGCTTTCAATATTTTGATTTCGCCAATCAGCATTGCACCTTTGTAGATCTATGGTTGTCATTTCTTCAATGTTAAATTTTATTTGGCATTTTAATTTTTTTACAGATTTATCATCTGACGACTCGAGTGACATCTTCAACAGATCAATTGATTCTGAAGTCGACTTAGTTCAAATATCGAGTAGTCTACATCAGATTCAGCAGATTGATGAGAATTCAGAACCAACAATACACACACAGGAACCAACAATACACACACAGGAACCAATGCATCTAGATAATGCTGATCAAGTTCAAGCTGAGATTTCCAGAAGTCGACAAGCTCCTCCTGAAGAGGGTCTACACAATCAGGATGTACATGTGAATGAGTCAAGTCATTCTCCTGTCGATCAACACCCCACATCTGGCTTGATTATAGCAGAAGATACAAGTCGACGTGGCATGCAAGCTGATCTATCACATCGTGCTCGGGACCTTCATATGGGTGAACAGAGTGATTCCAGTATGGAGCGGCATTCTGAAGAAGATTCTCACTCAGAAACAGACGACATCATGTCGGTTTCAGATGCCGAATCCTTGGGATCCGAGGCAGGGGATGTTGGGATGGAGAACGATAGTGTAGATTCAGTCCCACGATTGCAGCAGCCGGTGGTGGGTATGCCAGGGGAGATAACTTCAGTTCTTGACTCGATTGCACAGCCACCAGTTGTCTCTCTAAATGAGGAGGTTTTACAAGCAGATCATGTATCCAGGCAATTAGCACAGGAGCCAATGTTCCAAAATATTGTTGCTGAAAGCATCATAAATGCTAATATCACTGATGACGATAAAGTGCTTAACTTACATCCAGACCAAGTTGTTGTATCAAACAATGAGTCAACAGTGGATATGGAAGAGCCTTCTGCTGAAATTGGTATTCCTGAATTGCCAGGACTGCCAGCTGACGAACCACCATTGGATATACTACCACCCATGCTTGAGAATATACCACCACCCATGATTGAGAATATACCACCACATATGATGGAGATACCACCACCCATGCTTGAGCATATACCACCACCCATGCTTGAGCATATACCACCACCCGTGCTTGAGAATATACCGCCACCACCTATGATGGAGATACCACCACCTATGATGGAGATACCACCACCCATGCTTGAGCATATACCACCACCATCCATGATTGAGAATATACCTTCAGCGGCCTCTCAGGATATTCACCGTTCGGAGGTTGCTGTTGGTGATCATGCAACACTCTCTATAGAACCAGTAGCGGTTCCACCTAAACCTGTGCCGAGGAAGAGGAAACCAAGTAATTCTTCGGAGAAACCAACCAATGATAATGCAAAACCTCAAAATAATGTTACTTACATTGGCCGTGCAGAGGCAGAAATTGTTGATATTCAGGAAGTCACATCACGTAATTATGTTGGTGGAAGAATTACTGCTGAATTTGTTTCCCCTCCAGAACATCAACCTGTTTCTGATGAATCAGTTCGAATATCAAACACATCTAATTCTGTTGCAAATATGACTGAAATTACTGTTGGAAAGTCGGTGGGACATTTGAATTATGATCAACCTTCAATGTCTTCCAGATCAGATAATATTGATTTGACTAAAGACTCCAGGACGTTCACTGATAAATCCACTGATGTTATGGAACCTCTTTACATTAATACGGGTGCTGAATGTGTTCAAAGCAAAGACAATTCCAATAGCATGAAAGGTCCTGTGCCATTTTCTATGGAAACAGGAGACTCTCGGCCAAAATCTATTTCAGTTATTGATATAAAAAATGACGGTGCTACGTTGTATAACGTGAGTTCGCAGAGTGTTGATGTTGGAAAGAAAATAGACAACTTTGCAAAATATATTGTAGAAAACAGTTTTCAGTTGGCTCTAAAGCAGACAGATGATGATGTTAAGACTGATGATATCGTGAATACATCATGTGACCCAATAATTCATCAGACTGTTGTAGATGTTGTCAGTTCGCTTGACCCGTCTATTGTTCCTAGCTTAGAATCTTCCGATTTAAAAAACAAAAATCGTGCTCATGAAAATTCACATACCAGCCTTGTGGATGTCTCTGATGTGAGGCATAAAAAACGTTTGGATAGTGAGAGTGGCACCAAATTTGCTGACACTGACAGTGGAGTAGGGATGTCTCAAAGCATTGATGATAACTTGTCATGTTCATCATCAGTGAAGTCAGACGACCAGCCTGATCAGTTCATGACCTCTGACATCCCTGATGTGTCGTCTGCTGAGGAACTTCTCTCGCCCGACTCTGGACATGGTACTATTATTCCATTAGATCTGTCTTTATCACCGCAAGTAGAACTGGAACATGAAACGGCTCAACAAATTAAATTGCCTGACTCTGGACATGGTACTATTATTCCATTAGATCTGTCTTTATCACCACAAGTAGACACCGAACATGAAACAGCTCAACAAATTACATCACCTGACATCGAACACCGAGAAATGCATTTAGACGACAGCAATATTCATAAAACGGTGCTATGTCTTCCATCCAAGAAACCACAGGCGCCGAAACCTGTGTGTCTGACACAAATAATGGTCAAGGGAGGCGAAGAACATATCATTCCTTCAAATATCTCAAAGTCTGAAAAAGCTCCCAGAAATACTGAGATCTACAAGGACTCTATAGCCTCGTCTATCACGAACAATGATATTATGCCTGCAGATCCAGATGATGTGAGGAAATGTGTCATGTCTACAGTAGTGACCGTAAAAGCTCCTGATGTGGATTCTAAACATAAAACGACTATAGATGTATCTTCTAACGAAAGCAAAGTTACTAAAACTGGGCCTGCTATTTCACCTAATAAACCATCACCATCGTCATCCAATGAAAAATCACCTACGTCCTCATCTAGTTTAACCATAAATAAGTCAATGGTTTCGCCATCAGAATCATCGTCTCCAGCATTGCATGGAGAGCCAGCTAAGTCAGTATCGCCACTACAGAAAGTGTTCAAGAAACCTGAGTATGTTGCCGCATCTGGACAGCTTCTTCCTAAAGGATTGAATATAGGTTTGTCTGCGCCATCTAAACTCAAAGGGCTGCAGCTGCCGTCACGGCGACCGAGTACCGGGGATAGAGTCACGTCTGCTCCGTCAACGTTCTCAAGGTCAAGGCTGTCGTCACTCAAGTTTAAGAAATCAGAATCGGAAAACGAAAGCAATGGTAAGTTATGATGTTTTCTTGTTTACTTGTTGTCAGTGTGCTTATTTGTTGCGATAATCACCATACATGGAATGGATATATTTATGTGAAACAGTGCTTGATAATTTCTAATGCTCTCCCAGTCCTAATTTTGGCAACCTTCGTAAAGATGCTCTACTCTACTTGTTAGAACATATAACAACAAAATTTATGTGCAACTCCATTTGAAGTCATGTTTCAATTATTATTTCATGTACCAGATTACACAAAATAAGCTTCTGTTGTTGCCCGTATTTCTTTTAACGCTTCCATGACTGGAGTTTCCTGAATGCATTCTCTTCTCTCAAGGGAGCCTCGCAAAAAAAGAGAATTCATTGGCCTAACAATATTTACCTTGACATTGTGAGCCAGTGCATTCTCTTATATATGCGAGGCTCCCTATGGCAGACTCACATACTGTAATGCCCTAAATAATCGACTCCTTAACCACACAGAATTATGGGTAACTTTTCCGGATTTAGTTGGAACAAGCCTTATTTCCGACTAAATCCTGAAAAGTTACCCATAATTCTGCTGTGGTTAAGGAGTCGATTATTGAGGGCATTACTGTATATAAGTGAATGTATTGACTCAGGATCGTTAATGTTGCACCAGCACAGCTCCCGTCATGAAGGGTTAAAAGTGTTCTAAAAGATAGATTTCCAATAAAAAAATTAGCCACCTGTGGTTTATTGTGGGTTAAATCCACCTGAGTGTTTCACACTTCTTCACATATATTGTCCATGAACCCAAGTGACTTACTTGGTAACTATTGTAATATCTCACTGTTTATTTAATTTTAAATTCATCACTAAACTGTCTGTTTGGTTCAATTGTTTTCTGTTTCAGCTTCTTATGAATGCACTATGGTTTAATAATAAGAACGTGGGAACATTGAATTATTCACATTACTTATTTATCAACAGCCATGGGCTAGTTTGGGTTCTTTCTTTTATCTCTTTGAAGCAGATTGTATTAATATGATTAATGGATGTTGTTTACGATCACAATCTCTGGGGATTGATTCTAAACATAAATTTTTCCAAAGAAAAATATATGGCAAATTATAACCATTCCCTTTTTTATTTTTTTTCCGAATGGTTCATTTAAACCTACCAGACTTGTTTTTGTTTATTTTTTAACACTACATTATGATACTGTGACAAATGTTTATCTTTTCAACAAATCACTAATATTATTAGTTTGTTTACATGATTTGATATATGGACAATATAATTTAAGAGACAGTAACCATCATATCTAACAATTTAAAGAGATACTCTACTAAAATTATATAATGTTGTTATTGGTTTCTATAGTCTCTTAGTCGTAGAATCAGGTAACCAGCAGAAGACAAATTATCATTGTCAACTAATTTTTGTACAGTTTTCAAGCAAATGTATCAAATAAATGTTATATTACTAGTCCCATACATTCATTTAAGTTATTGAATAGTCACTAGCCAGTGAGTGGCTTGAGTTTACGCCCTGCATCAACATAATTGTTTACATGATCATGTGTAGACAATCCACTATCCGTCAATTATTTTTATTACGTCTTGTACACAGAAATTCGTAATTTAATTTATGGCTCCAGCCATAAATTAAATTTATATCAAATAATTAATTTTTATTTTAAGATAACCTATTAACCTGAACGTTTACAGAATACATACTTGACTCAAATTACATATTTTTCAATATATTATCGATATTAGATCCTTTTTATTACCGGTAATTTAGTGAAAATAAACCTATATGAATTCAAGTTGTAGTTGATCCAATAAAAATATTTTTTTAAATGATATATATGACTGATAACATATCAGTTTTAAGCCATATTTCCTTATTTAACCCCCTTCATGATGGGAGCTGCGCTGATGCAGCATTCAAGACCCGGTGCCAGTGCATTCTCTAATATATGCGAGTCGCCCATAGGGAGCCTCACTTATATAAGAGAATGCACTGGTTTACAAGGTCAAGGTAAATATTGTTAGGCCAATGTATTCTCTTATATATGCGAGGCTCGCTACAGGAGACTCGCATATATAAGAGAATGAATTGGCACAAGGTTTTCACAAAATTTCAGGAAGCTCCAGTCATGGAAGGGTTAAGGGAGTAAAGGCCATCAAAGTGGGTTCATGCAAAAATAACATGAAAGTCTGTAAAATGGCGATCATCAACAATTACATAAAAATTAGATCAACTTTAATCTTGTTTTCATAATTAATAACTCTCCAATAATGAGATTTTGCATTCAATATTATGTAAACATTACTGTTACAGTCCAATAAGATACCAAAGTTTTATCAAAATTTGACGGTAAACATTGGAAAAGGTCAAAACATTGACAAATATTCTGAAAATCTTATTCAGACTAAAATATTTGAACGTAACACGCGATTAGCGATGTTTATTGACAAATCACTGTGACAGTTTTTTTTTACATAACAATGATTTCAACACACAAAATTTAATTATTGGAGAACTATCAATAATGAATATATTTATCTATTTCTCCATGTGCTTCCTCGTGGTGATGTTTTTACAGACTTTTATAATTTTTGCACATTAACCCACTCTGAGTGCCTTGGGTCCCTTTAAAGGGGTAGTGTAAACTAAATCCTGCCATTTATGGAATCATTTCATATTATACTCAACAGTATGCATCGTTCATAGACCATATGAGTGTATTTTGAACTCGTCCATGGGTCAAATTCATTCATTTGTTGCAAATATTCTGTCGAGTATAGTAGGAGATGGTCCCATAAATGGCCAGATTTAGTGTACAATGCCCCTTTAATGTGTGGACATTGTTTGAGCATATGTTGTTGTTTCTGTTTTTGTTACGCACCTCACTCCACAGTTTGGTTTATTTGAGTTATATTTATTTCACTTCACAGAGGGTGCACCTGAGAAAAATCAACCCACACTTTTGCATGATATAACATCACCTTCAGTTGAGATTAAGTTCTCAACCATGGATGCCTCTGTGGAGTCAGGACATTCAACTCAGTTACCTGACTCAAATAGTCATTCAAAAATGGAGGAACAGCCATTGGTACAAGACACACATATGGATACTCCAGATATTCCAACAGAGAGACCACCCAGTCCACCATCTGTTCGGCCGCCCAGTCCTCCTGCTGGACCGCCACCCAATTCAGCACCAGCGACGCCCTCAGCTGATGAGAAAACTGATCCGTTCTCACACATTTCACAGCATGTATGTTCACACGATGCATTAGCAGTACCTATGACTATGCATGCTGAATTTCTGTTTTGTTTTTCTAATTCATAGTTGATATTTATATCCCCCCACTCTCGAAGAGAATGTGGGGTATACTGGATTGACCTCGTCCTTCATTCCGTCTGGACATCTATCCCTGTTTTTCCGTCCATCTGTCCGTCTGGGCAGATATTTCAAACACTAGTTTTCGGATCTGAATGAAATTTGGTATGGATGTTCCCTACTATGAGGGAAATCAATTGAGTGTTCAATCATTTTATTGAGTGTTGAATCGTTTTTATTTCCAGTTTTCCATTCTGGAGTTATTCATCTTTTTACATTTGGAAGTGTTGATTTTTTTGTCCGTATCTTCACTACCGGTTGACGGATATCAATGAAATTTGGTATGGATGTTCACTACTATGAGGGAAATCAATTGAGTGTTCAATCATTTTATTGAGTGTTGAATCGTTTTTATTTCCAGTTTTCCATTCTGGAGTTATTCATCTTTGTAGATTTGGAAGTGTTTTTTTGTCCATATCTCCACCACCGTTTGATGGATGTCAATGAAATTTGGTATGGATGTTCACGTTGGCAATCAATTGAGTGTTCAATCGTTTTGTTCATGTTTTCCATTCTACAGTTATTTATCTTTGTTTATATGAAAATGTTGGGATTTTTTTCACCCATCCAAAACTGATATATCAGCCATACTTTGTCTGTTCGAATTTGCCCAGTGGGGGTATGCCAACACTGCGTGTGCAATCTCTTGTTTCATGCTGTATTATCATATATTTACCAAATAAATTACCACTAAACCATATTGAGCTAATTTCATGGCATCAAATTGGAACTTACTCAGATCACACTCCACAGAAAATAAGCAGAAAATACCATATCTTTATTTAAATATCGGACTTCTGTCATGACAAAAAGCATTTTGGGAACTGCCTTATCCTTGTTTAGGCTCACTTATAGTTTTTGGGACTCAAAACACGCACCTCATGGGTCTAAATGAAGCTCAATATGGTATGTGTTTCACAAGTTATATCCAAACAAGATCTAAAATAATATCATCAAATATTCGAAATAAAATCAATATTAATTGATATAAGCGTTCCTGGACAGGGGTCTTCAATTAATATTAATTATTTTATACCCACGAAACTATTTCAAATTGTCATATGAAGAGATAATCCATCTTTAATTATATTAATTATGTATGGCTCTCCTTGTGTTTCAGTTCCAAACGAAAAGAAAGTTCCAATCACTTTTGTCTATAATTATAGACTTCAAATCATTCAGCCAATTTATATTGGTAATTTCAGTCGCAATTATATGTATAGAAATTGTCACTATACTAATGATGTATGACCATTTAATTTCCATGTATTCTGTTTCCAGTTCATGCTCAAAGACAGTGGGATGGAATTAGATGACATTGTTATTAATTAATATAAATTGTTACAGTTATAATAAAATTCAATTTTATGTTGAAATTTGACATTATTATGAGGAAACTAAATGGATGTTTGTAGAAACTATATTTTGTTGCTGAAATTTTGTGAATAAATCACTTTCTGGATTTCCATCATTGGTTGAAGATTAATTTGTTTTTTAAAACATGCATAATATAAAGAAAATCTAGTTCTTTTTGAGTCAAAACCAAAAATCATCAAATTAATGATTGAGACAAATATTTATTTGAGCTTACGTAAACTGATCATGAAAAATTAAACATTAACTCAGTCACTCATAAGATAATTTTCACTATCAACTCAAAAAATATATATGTTCTATATATTTTACATATTATATTTATATAACATATTCATTGCTTCCAGGAGGTGAAAGAACAATCCAGCATAGACTACGCTTCCTTGTTAAAGCCAGACCACGACAACAGCAACTCAGCAGAAATTTATTCAGTGCTGCCCTCTGATGTTGATCAGGTGGAGATAAACACAGTTGGAAATGACTTTGCGAACAAAAATGTTTCAGCTGTTTTAGAAATTGAGATACTTCCATCAAATTCAGAAATATCAGAGACATTGCCACCTATAATGAGCTCTTCTGAGAAAGGAGAAATCAAAGAAAATAAATATTTGCAGAAAGAAAATAACGAACTTGAAAGCAGTGATATAAAAGAGGTTGTTACGGACATCATTGTGAGTACTGATGTGCCTTCTCTTGAGCACATTGGTACTTGTTCAGATTCAGTCATTACCGATGTGCCTTCTCAAGAGCAAGTTGGTACGTGTGCGGATTCAGGCATTACTGATGTGCCTTCTCAAGAGCAAGTTGGTACGTGTGCGGATTCAGGCATTATTGACATGAGCAGCCACAAGGAGGAGCTGCAGGGCGATTTGCCGCATGAAATATTCATTTCAAATGAAGCTCCTTCTAGCAACATGGACAGTCTGGAAAACATATTAATTAGTGAAGCAATTAATAAACTAACGTCAAAGGAGTATGTTGACAGTGAGCTTTCTTCGCCCAGAGGAAGGGAAGTAACTGTAGAATCAAGTACTTTATTACTTTCTCAAGGTGTTGTGATTGAAACAATTGACAAGGGCATAACTGAAGCACAACACTCTGATGAAGTTCAAGGATCATTGGAGGATGTTCTGAACAATGTTCCAGACTCGGAAAAGGAACGCAGTGCTCAGGTAAAAGCAGATGACAGTAGTAATTCAGAAGAAATAAATAATGAAAAACTGACTGCTATGGACAATTGCAAGTCAAAATCGCTAGCTGTGGAAAGTGTTGACAAACAACTAGCATCAGATGCCTTGGATATATTCCAACAGAAGTTTTCACTGGATAGTGAACCAAAAGATAAGGTTAAAACGCTAGAGAATGATGTAAATATGGATGAACAACTAGTGTCAGAAGTAATGGAAGTATTTCAACAGAAATCATTGCTGGAAATTGAATCGACACCGAATCTCGATTCTCAAGAAAACAAAGAACAAATAACTGAGGTTTGTTTGTCTCCAATCTCTGTGAACAAGAACAATGATAAGTTAGTGAATGATGCTTTGGATACTCTCATGGGGAAATTTTCTCAAGCGGAAGAGATCATTCTTAATACTAGTGAAAAGTTAGTATCTGATGCTATCGATAAAAAATTCTCTCATGTGGAAGAGAGCATTCCAAATGCTTCAAAGTCTGCAGTGAATGAATCTCAAGTAAATATGCATGAAGATACTCCTCAGGCTGTCAATGATAAAGACACAATAGCGGCTCATTTACCTTCGGAAAACAGTGAGCAGATAATTACTGATGCTGTGAATATTTTGGATATGAAAACATCAGCTGGCGATAGTACACAACCTGTAAATCCTGTTGAAGAGGACCTATCTCCATTATCTGTGAAAAGAAACAATGATAAGTTAGTGAATGACGCTTTGGATACTCTCATGGGGAAATTCTCTCAAGCGGAAGAGATCATTCTTAATACTAGTGAAAAGTTAGTATCTGATGCTATCGATAAAAAATTCTCTCATGTGGAAGAGAGCATTCCAAACGCTTCAAAGTCTGCAGTGAATGAATCTCCAGTTAACATGCATGAAGAAACTCCTCCATCCGTCAATGATAAAGACACAATAGCAGACCCTTTACCTTCTGAAAACAGTGAGAAAATAATTACTGATGCTGTGAATATTTTAGATATGAAAATATTAGCTGGCGATAGTCCTCAACCTGTAAATCCCGTTGAAGATGACGTATCTCCATTATCTGTGGAAAGAAACAACGAAAAATTAGTGAATGATGCTTTGAGTATTTTACAAGAGAATATGTTCATAGAAAGTGTTCTGAGCAACAAGAGCATTGATGAAAATATTCTTACAAAAGAAAATGCGGATGTAGTTGCAAATATGTTGCCAGTTACAAATGAAGAAAGTTCTGCAGATAATTTGGTGACTGATGTTTTTAATATTCTAAAGGAAAGATCGACTGTTGATAATCAGCGAATTCAACCAGAAAATACTACTTCAGAATGTGATGAAAAATACAATAGCCAGTTGCCAGTTACTACCGAGAGAACATTGGCAGAAATGTTGGTGCCCAATGCTGAGAATGCACTGCAAGGGGAAACAACAACTGAGAGTCATCGACCTGTAATTGATCAGGAGAGTGAAAATACAGAGAAAATTGCAGAGATTAACAATGGTTTATATCCTAAGTTATCTCAAAGCTCAGTTGACGAAAGCAGTGAAAATCTAGTCAATGATGCACTTAAAATTCTACAAGAGAAATCTCCATCAGTTTCAGAGACAATGCCTCCTGTGACTGCCGAGATCAAGGCTTATATTAACACAGAAGACGAGAACATGGTCGTTGAGGATGTAGTGGGTGAGGTGGTAAGGATAAGCCAGCCTCAGCTTCAGAGTACGCCGATAAGAAGTGAATATAGAGAGGTTCCCACCCTGCCTGACAGCTCTCCTGTATGTCCAGTGGGTATGCATGATGTCCCCGAGGTATCACGCATAGAATTTGACAGTGAGAGCAAGGAAGAAATGCCAGGAACTGTCTCATGTACAAATAAGGATTCCTTAGCGGTTTCTTCTAAAAACGATGAGGTACGAACTGAACAACCAGCTACTGACAGAATCCACAATGGTGAGGATGTTAAAAAACCTTCAGAGTCAGAGAATGATCAGCCAATCAATGATGAAAAGCCAAAGAATCTGCCTCATGCCCCATCAAACAATGACTCGGTCATATCTGACATGTCTGGTCCATCGTTCGATTCATCTGTCGAGTCGCCCAGCATAAACCGAAGTCGGAAGTCGACATCCACAAGCAGACTGCTAGCAGCCCAGTATGAAAGCACCATGGCATCTCACAAGAAGTCACAACTCACTATAGGTTCGTTAAATTACTGGAATTTTTAATTACTTGTGTCTCTTTAGGGTTCCAGGCTGGGTTTATTTTAGTAAGCCACGCAAAGTCAATTTCCCGTTTTTCGGGCCAAAACATTTTGTAAAGCAGCAAGCGCTTGGTTTTTTTTAAAAGGCCCATTTAATTTGCGAGTCACTGATTATTTTTTTATAGTGCCTTGATATACGGTTTTAATAACAATCTATTCCATAAAATATGATTAAAATACTATAATTCATCACCATTTGAAACATCTGTGTCTCAGAAGATGCCCATAGAGAAATAGAAAACAGCTGAAATCATAGAAAGACTTTCCCCGTTATGGCTCCCAAAATGCAATTTAATTCAAACTAAAATGTACTTTCAATGGAAGGGGAATAACTCTATCTCAACAAAAACAAGAATAAGTTGATAATACAATGTTTTGGAGCTTCCTCTTTCAAATGGTGTATAATATGGCATATATTTTATATAAAATTATCAGTGGGTTCGAAAATTAAGTGGGCCTTAAATAAAACAAATTTTATTTCTGGCGAAAACACATCAATAAAATCATTCCCCATCTGCATCGGCTAGCTCTGGGTTTAATTTCTGTTGCCTGTGGACATGATTTCCCAAACATATGTCATATGACCTTAGAACACATATTTTGTTTTAATGGCCTTATAGAAAATGTTTATTGATGTTTTTGTTTCTAGACACCTCATTGTTTGGACCAGAAATACCAATGCCAAAGGGAGAAGGGACCATTGTTGATATTCAGATGTCTAAAGGTGCCACAGGGCTGGGATTCTGCATCGAGGGTGGCAGAGGTTCACCGAAGGGAGACCTCCCCATCATTATCAAAAGAATATTCAAAAGTATGTGCAGCTTTTCTTATCTGCTATACCAAATATTTCAAGAATAGTCGTTCATGTTATCCCTGCATAGGAAATTAATAACAGTTTATTTTAGAGCCTTATTAGAAGCTTGAACTCTTTCCAACAGATTTGTTAAGATATAGTAATAATTTTAATGCCAAATAATCTAATTAGAAGATTTCCAAAACCTTTATTACAATAAACAAAATTAATTGAATTCCAAAAGTCCTTTTGGACAATTTTCAGTTGTCATATTAATAGAAAGGGTTAAATCTACTAGTTTCTTTAAAATACTAAAATTCGGAAAATAATGATAATGGTGTCAAATTATTTCATTTTGCTTTATATAGTAGACCATTGACAAGTTATTTCACTTTTTCCCTGAATTTGCTTATATTTTTCTAGACAGGTATGAGAATAATTGCTCTAGTCTTATGTAATATAAATGATGCAGACTACCATCATGCTGATATTTTATCTTTTTATACCCCCACTCAAGGAAAATTGGGGTCTATACTGTAATGAATTTGTTCATCCATCTGTCCGAGCCATGGATTATCAGATCTGGATAAAATTTTGTACGGAGGTTTACCATCATGACTGCTTCGAAAATAGAGGCAAATGATGTTGTTCGCATTTTCCATTCTAGAGTTATCCTTCGTTGTTTTTTTTATCTCAAAATCTTGTCTTTTTTCCAACCTCGCAGATATATTGCATTTGATTCATCATAATGTCTGCTTTTAAATGAGGGGAAAAATAACATTGTTCACGTTTTCTAGAGATATCCTTCGTAGTTTTTTGTCCATCTGTGCAGATATAGATCTAAGCCAAGGGGTAATGGATCTGAATGAAATTTTGTATGCAAGTTTGCCATCATGACTGCTTTTGAGTGAGGGACAAATGATGTTGTTTACATTTTCTTGAGTTATCCTTCTTTATTTTAAATTTGGGTTCTGTCCTGCCCATGTTTCAATTTAGCACCATGGGGGTATGGCAGCACCCAAGGTGTAACTTCTTATTGCTCTCGTCTCATGTATGACTGCAGACCAGGGACCAGCCTAGAGGGTGACTTGGGAGACATCTCCATAAAATGTGCCACGCCTCCCTATTTTCGTCCAAGGGGGAGGTGACCTCTCTCATGTACATGTAGCAGTATGCATATTTCAAAACATCATATTTGAAGTGTATTTACTGATTATAATGATGTACTTACTCATTATAATGTTACTATAAATGGGATCTTGTATTGCATAACACTTTTTGGATCACATAAAGTTGATGTTAGAGAAACTTAGTATTTATGACTTCTTCCCGATAAAGAGTCCATTTCTCCCTAACAATCTAATGGGGAATATTGTATCTCACGTGACTTTGTTATTGAAATCAAGCTTTCCGATTGGTTGGCTACTCGACTCTATTAGTCGTAGTTGTATACTACGCCTTCAAGTCTCTCCCATCGTGCACTATGCATATGTAGTTTTGACTACTAAAAATAGTAACGAACACTACATCAAACTTTGTTCTGAAACTACTTGTTATTTCGCCGCTGATCCAAATTAAAGCTTCAGTAAGGCGAACATCAATTGTCTGAACTTAGTAAAAGTTGAAAATAGTAGTTTCCTACTGCTAATTAATTAAAAAAAAAACAAACAAACAAACCTGAACAAAGAGGAATTTAAATTTTTTTTTTTTTTTTTTACATATTATTTTATTTTCTATAAAAAAAAATGGTGTTTGCCCACTGGTTTGCCTTTAATTTCTGCATTTGTTCGATACAATATAATAATTAGAGCATGACTTGTCGTGAAATACGCCGATATAGTGCATAGTGCGGTTGTGTAGTTCACTCAGCTTCGCGTCGTGAACTACACAACCTCACTATGCACTATATCGGCGTATTTCACTCCAAGCCATGCTCTATTTATTAAGAAGTGACTTCTTCAATTTGAATACTAATAGTGATATTTTATCTTTTTAACCCTGTAGTAACCAATGAATGTTTTATTACCGATAGGTGCTGGTGACAGATGTAGTGTAGTAACCAATGAATGTTTTATTACCTATATGTGCTGGTGACAGATGTAGTGTAGTAACCAATGAATGTTTTATTACCTATATGTGCTGGTGACAGATGTAGTGTAGTAACCAATGAATGTTTTATTACCTATATGTGCTGGTGACAGATGTAGTGTAGTAACCAATGAATGTTTTATTACCTATAGGTGCTGGTGACAGATGCATCGAGCTGAAGGTCAGAGATGAGATTCTCTCGGCTAACGGTGAAGATTTGACGGACACAAGGCAATACGAGGCGTGGAACTTCCTCAAATTCCTACCAGACGGTAAAATTAAGATGAAGGTCCGGCGATATAATGAATGACAGATATGGGGCATTACCAGGCGTGGAATTTCTACCAGACAGCAAACTGACTATGACAGTGTGGCAATCTGATGAGCGACCATGTTCCTATCAATAGGCAATAGGAAGTGCGAAAATAACATTCCGACATCATGCAGGTCCAAGTTCCATCTCAGGACCAAAGTAAACAGTCCAACTATACATATTCAAGTTCCTACAAACATGAAAATTATGAGAACATTCGGAGTGTATGCATGTGCATGTTTCTACTAAAAAGAAAATCTTCCAAGAACAGAAGTATTCCTATTAATTGGTGGGAAATGTTCAGATAATAAGTTTTTGGTGTCAGTGTTTGGTTGACAATTTAACCCTTTCATGACGGGAGCTGTGCTGGTGCAGCATTAAATATCCTGTGCCAGTGCATTCTCTTATATATGCGGTCTCCCATATGGAGCCTGACATATTTAAGAGAATGCACTGGCTTACAAGGTAAGTATTGTTAGGCCAATTTATTCTCTGATATATGCATTGTCACAGGGTTTTTGCTAAATTTCAGTAGGCTCCAGTCATGGAAGGGTTAAATACGTACTATACATTTACCGTCAATTTGTGAAGGGAAAACTCCTCCAAGCATCAATGAAGAATCAGTTTACTTGTAGAATCCGATATTGCATTCAGTAGTTTTATAAAAATATATTAACCCTTCCATATCTGGATCTCCCGATGCATTCTGTTATATATCCAAGTCTCCCAGAGGGAGCCTCGCATATATAAGAGAATACATTGGCCTAACAATATTTACCTTTTACCTTCACCTTGTAAACCAGTGCAGTCTCTTATATGTGCGAGGCCCCCTATGGGAGACTCGCATATATAAGAGAATGCACTGGCACAGGATCTTTAATGCGGCACCAACGCAGCTCCCATCATGAAAGGGTTAAAAACAAATATCCAGCCAACCACTCGCTGAAAATATAGAAATTGTGCCTTAATGTTGTTACTTCTCCAGCTACTATGAAATAACGATATGAAGACCTGACAAGATCAGTTTTCAAGCACAAAATGTTCATCTCATCTTTTTACTCTTATTTTCTCCTTGTAATACTGCCTGCGATTTCATTTGTCATTGTATATGTATATATAGTTATCACTTGCCAAGTCGAAAGTTAAACATTGTCTCAAAATTAAGCTTTATTCTTGTGGTTTAATGAAATCATGTCATGAGTTGAAATTGGCATATTACAATTATGTGATGAGATGATTTATTTTAAATGTGTATCTCAGAATATATGATTTTGTCAAGAGATTTTTTTTTTCAATTGCAGTTAGGGTCTTATTAAACGTAAACAAACAGATCAAATGTGAGGTTAATCCTATTTACTCTGCATATTTTAAGCATAATTTAATACAAAAGTTGTTAAATTATAATACATCATTATGGTCATAAGATATCAAACTTTCCGATAAATATAGCATTCAGTTTTGATTTGTCTGAAAAAGTCAATTAAATTTGATGAAAAATCCCGCCACTGGATCTGCTTGTAAAGTCTGCTATAGAAGAGTAAGGCAACAGTACTTTGAAATAAACCTGTATTATCCCGACCGATTTCACTAGCTGCTTTACATCGAAGGAAACTTGGACTAATTACACATTTTCATTATTATTCCCCATGAACACAGGAGAAACATCTGGTGTACACATATTTCACTTAAAGTGATGTGAAACACTCCTGTATGGTGATCAAATAGAAATGGAGAATAATCTTGTTCAAAGTAGTAATTTTTACAAATAGTTTTTCCTAATTGACAACACACACCGTGCAGTGACTCGCGATGGCGAAATCATTTTCATTAGTTTATCGCCGATAGATGCGTCCCGAATCAAGTAGTAAATATTTACAATTGAGCATAGTTCTGACAATGTTTTCTCTGGAGTGGTACGGTCAATTTGCTTCAGATTTTCGGCGATGAAATTCCGCAATATTATTATTATTTCATAGCTCTGAATCATTACAGAATGTTCTGGAATCAGATCCACCATCTTTGAACAGTTTTGGTATCATTATAGTGTGTTCAGATTATATTTTCACTGTTGTGATACTGCCTTATCTATCTGCGTTCATCGATAACTTTGTCATTTCGACTTCATCTGTCTCGTAAATATTCATTGCTTTATTATACGTTTCATATTCAGATATCCATTATTTAAAGGCCCACTTAATTTTTGAATACCCAGATACAGTAATGCCCTAAGTAATCGACCCCTTAACCACAGCAGAATTATGGGTAACTTTTCAGGATTTAGTCGGAAATATGGCTTGTTGCCATTCATCGGAAACACTTTCCGATGAATGGCAAACAAGCCATATTTCCAACTAAATCCTGAAAAGTTACCCATAATTCTGCTGTGGTTAAGGGGTCGATTACTTAGGGCATTACTGTAACATACACAACATATCCCATATTATATACCTTTTGAAAGAAGAAGTTCCAAAGCATTGTATTATCAAATTATCTGGTAGAATAAACTGTGAACATGTGTTCTTTGCTTAATTTTGATCTGGTCTGTACTACCAGTATATTATTCTCAATGGAAGGGGAATAACTCTATCTCTTAGTTGTGAATTATGATGCATTGTGTAAATAACGAGGGAAGTCTTGGCGTGAATCTGAGAATCTCTGTCACTTGGTGGACACTCCTAGGCCACAGCTGTTCCGTTTCCGGTAAAATATATATATTTCTGGTTCCTCTTCCAAATGATATATAATATGGAATATGTATATAATGTGATCTGGGAATTCAAAAATTAAGTGGGCCTTTAAGTGATGAATGTAGATTGGATGTGTTTATTGAAGGATATGGCGCTGTGGTCATTGGATACATTCCCGGAACGCACTAAATATTCTCCAACGGTTACTGTATACACCCATCAGTAAGCCCGGGGTGGCCCAGTGAATTTTTTACTCAAAAACTTTTGACTGGGCTTATACTCGACGAGTCCCACGCACATAATGGAAATTATCTGGAGTAATGCTATTTTTGTCATGAGACAGCTCTTATAAAACACAACCGTGAGCTGCAGCTAAACAGATATCCCAGGATATTCCACAGGATAAACTATTAAAACAAAGTAGACAGTGATTGGAGGTGTAAAGGACTGTCACATTCTTTGATGTTGATTAATTTACTAACAAGGGGGGGGGTAAAATAATGTACCCTTTTTTATTTGTGAGAAAACACATTGGTCAAAATAATAAATAGAACTTTCTATATTGTTTTTTTATTATTGTGTCATATTTAAATATAAATTATTGATAAAAAGAGTATATTTCTTTGATGTGTATATGGATATGTGCTTGAAATTTTGTCATCTTTTGATTGGAGTTAACCTGACATCAATGTATATTCACCCTCTAAATTATAAAAATGGGCTTGGTCTTATCTTTGCGGACCACCCCATGATTTTTTTGGAAGCAAAAACAGACTGGAATGGGACTACTGATGGGTGTATACAGTATGTGTTATGGTGTTATGGTATCCTTTTATTAGAGTATAAAATGCATGACCTAATGGACTATATAAATATTTAAATTTACACAGCTGACAAGTATGGTCTTCCGATAGTGTTACTTGTTGTAAGGCCATGTGGGGGTGGGGTTTCGGGACCATGCTCTCATGCCTGAGAAACCTTAATTTGACTTTGTGTGGCCTAACCTAAATCAACTATAACTCTTTTGAATATATTCGCTCAATCAGTTATAAATGTATAGACTGCAATGGTCTATCCTTCATTTGATGGAATATTCTTATAGTCAGTCTTCATGCTGGGCAGAAAATTCTATTGGCCAATTTGAATTACCTGAACATTTCCTATGTGAACTACTGGTCAGTGATTTGATTATTTAGTAAAGAAAGTGTTAACTATTAACTTATCAGCTGATCATCCATACAATGGATTGAATCGAAATCAAATACAATTACTTGGCAGAAAATCCCAGATGGTAATTGGTTAAACAAAACGTTGATTATCTGTTAATGTGAGTGGCAGAATTCACATAATTCTGTCTCATACTCTAGCTATTTCTATGCTTGTAGAGAGGAGTCATTTGAAAAATATAATGTTACATACATAGAGACGCCACGTAAAATATTCAATTCCAGTATGATGTTGATATTCTTTTAGGTCCCTTTTTGACTTGCATACATTACTTTGCTTCCTTGTTTGTAGTAGGAAACTTCAACCCCATGCTTCACTTTTCAACCCTTTCTGTACTAAATACTCATTGATTTGTAATATCTCGTAGGAACTGTTCAGATAATAAGCTCAACAAACGACCATAGGTTTTCCCTCTTGCTACGCTCCGAATGTCTCCACGAGGCTCGCGGAAGCGTTCGTAGTGTAGCATGCGGGAGACCTCTTATCTCTGAGATCGGCTGAATTTTCATGGATGATATTTTGCTCTGCAGCATCAGGAATAAACCACTTTATTATGCCTTTATAGACAAATAATATACACAATCTGAAGTTTTATCTGTATTTTATTCACAAAATAGCAATTTGTTGTCTTTAAATTGCAATTTATAAAACTTATGTTGTTGTTGTAATTGTGGCCCAGAAGAGATAGATCATCTTTAACCTTTCTATACCAAATGCCCATTGACAAGTAGTTCGTATGAATGTTCATATAAAAAGTTTTAAAAAACGATGGTTGAACTTATTATCGGAACAATTTTCCACCAATGAATATTAATCTTTCTGCTCTTGTATTATCTGTTTTCTGCCTGCCTTCTGCTTTTATTACCTGAACACCCCTCCAAATGAATAATAGACTGTTACAGTGTATACTTTTATACCTGAATGGGAGAATCTATAAAGTATAGAAAGGGTTAAAGTATTAAATAAGTGACAACAGGCGAACATTTAATTTCAAGAGAGATTGAAGTCTGAGCAAATAATTACAGTCTACTTGCAATCTACTTCAAACGAGTATAAAATAGTTGTGGTTTCTGATATCAACTGTGACAACAAACTACCTGTAGTAACACTCAGGTGTGTGTGGGAATCAACTGTCACGTCATACTACCTGCCATATCACTGAGGTGTGCGTGTGTAGAAATCAACTGGAATGTGAGATGTCATCCAGGATTTACACAGCACCTTGAAAGCCAGGATTAGCCTTGAATCTGACAAACTAATTATGCCCAGAGTGCTTACAGGTACTCAATCCAATTCGATGGTCCCCATATAATCAGATTCCAACAACAACAACATTTTTAGAAATGCTGCTTCAGTTATCAGAATCGATTAATTGCCCAAAAATAATGCTAACCACTGTCAACTATAGTATAAAATTGCCCGAAACGTGTTATTTTTATCAACATGTAGTTCAACAAAATTTGGCCTTATTACCAACAGAAAGCCTCATGATTTTAGAGTTATCCATCTTCGTTCGCAATTTGGTCCGGCTCATCGACTGTGTACTGGGCCACTAATAAAAATTCTCGATGGTGAAAAATAATAGATGTCATAAATTGATATCTAATAAGGTGGTTTCCTCGACTCAATTCAAATATTTTTTACCCCCGAATCTAAACAAATATTAATTGAGGGGCGATTAATCGGATTATGCATCTTTAATATATAAAGATGTTGTATCTCTTCCAGGCCACAATTACAACAACAACATAATTTTTATAAAACCCGATTTCAAGACTACAACCACCTTTTTCTGAATGAAATTGGTATGGATGTTCACCATCATGACTGCTTTGTGACATCATGACGTTTGCATTTTCAATTCTAGTTGCTCCTATTTTAACCCTTTCAGTGCCAAGTCCGATTTTTGTATCGACCCATATTTCCTTGATAATTTTTCAAATTTATTGATTATAATTAAATTTATTGATTATAATAATGTGATACATTGATGGAAAGAGCTCTTAGAGCTCTTTCCATCAATGTATCACATTATTATAATCAATAAATATGAAAAATGATCAAGGAAATATGGGTTGATACAAAAATCGGACTTGACACTGAAAGGGTTAATTAAGACACGAATCCTCCTCAAAACTATATCAATGGCTCTGTTGTAATAATTGGCGATTTGTTAATTATGTTGGCCTTCATGATGCTTCACCAAGTTGTATTTTCTAGTGCTTATTATGTAAATTTCACATTATTATGAAGGAAAACAGGGAAATATAATTGGATGTATACATATTTTAACTTTGAGTGTTCATTCTGTTATGCATTAAAGTTATTGTTCATATTTGTTGCAATAAGGATATTTAATTAGAGTTTTGTATGATTTTAATTTGTTCAGTTAGTGTATAATAATATGTAAAAATATTTTTATCAAGATATATTTTCTAATATAAAACATGTTGAATTATATGTGCGTTGTTCTATACCAACTTTATTGAACAAGAAACATAATCGCAAAATATCAAACTAATCCTAGTAATTACTTGCTTTTATTGCATTCTTGGAGACAAATAATTCATGTCAATAAAACATATCGATAGGCATTTGGGGCCCTGTGAATCAGTTCATTTCGGTGTGATTCGAAATCATTCTGATTCTATTCGATTTGAAATTGGCTGTCCCGATTCTAATTATACCCCCACTTTCGAAGAAAATGTGGGGTATACTGGATTGACTGCGTCGAGCCGTCCGTCCGTCCGTCCGTCACGCTTTCTCCCTCCGTCCGTCCGTCCCTCCGTCCGTCCGACCTCATAACTCGAACAACTATGAACCGATTTCAATAATTTTTTGTATACAAATCTCCTTAGGACGGTCTCTCCGCTTGATGCTAATTGCGGTTCGGTCCGATTTTTTTCAAGTTGCACCTCATTTTCGACTTATTTTGACTTAGAAAATTCTGTCCGACTTAATAACTTTAACAAATATGAACCGATTTCAATAATTTTAGGTATACATGCTTCTCACAATACCCTCTCTACATGATGCGGCTAGGGATTGGCTCAAACTGTTTTTCGTAATACTACACTTCATTTTCGACTTATTTTGACTTAGAAAATTCTGTCTGACTTAATAACTTTAACAAATATGAACCAATTTGAATAATTTTTTCTGTACAAGCTTCTTGTGACACCATATCGATATTATTAGTCCGAATATTTCTTTAAAGTTAAAAATCTTTTTTGTTGGGTTTACGGATAATTCGGGTTGAATTTGCCACGGTGGTGGTATGCTAGCACTCGAGTGCACACCTCTTGTTTTATTTTATCATTTCCACCAGGTGAATTCCTATCATTTCTACAGATCAAAATGTTTTTATTTTTTTTATTTTGGGCAACGAGATTTCACGGTACGAATGAACAACCAGTCATACAGATAGCTGTGTCGCAAATGATCTATAAATAGACGACACAATCTCTGTAGGAAGCTGACTGTTGGTGAATACGGGATTCTAGGAATTGCAGGTCACAAAGGAACATTCCATACAAAATCACTTCACCATGCATTGCCAGCATCTGCTCCATATTCTACCAGCTAAGGTAGTTCCAAATGATAAACATGACGGATTTCAGTTTTCGATACGTGGACCGACAATGTTTGCCGAATGTGAAAGTCCAGAATCGCGTTAAACTCCCCATCCATCACTCATCGCAGTCACATCCATCTATATTAATTTTATGACAAAAATGAGCTGCATGCATATTCTAGTAATTCTGTCTTTCTCATTGCTTCTGGAATCATAACATTGTGGTAGATTTATATGAAAATTTCATGTATTCACCAAACTGACATGACCCTGGGAATATGGTAAAGTTGTGTAATTACTAGGTTAATTCTGAGACTTATTAAAGTATTGTATGTCGCTGACCAAAAATTAATGTTTTTGTCTCCCAAAATAATTTTTTGGGAGACTACAGAACAGATGGTTTTCTGATGATATCTTCAGTAATAATTAATAAAAATAAAGGCATACTTAATTTTCGAATCACCAGATCACATTATATTACAACATATTCCATATTATATACCATTTGAAAGAGAAATCTCCAAAACACTGTATTATCAACTTATCCAGTCAAATAAACTGTGAACATGTTGTTTTTGTCAAGGTACCGACATGTGTTCTATGCTTAGTTTCTATCTGGTCTGTACTGCCAGTTTATAATTCTCAATCTCTTTGTTTTAATTATGATGCATTCTGGGGTAATTAACGGGGTAAGTCTTGGGGTGAATCTGAGAATCTCTATAACTTGGTTGACACTCCTGGGCAGCTGTTCCGTATTCTGTAGGAATATATTTATTTTTGGTTCCTCTTCCAAATGGTATATAATATGGAATATGTAGTGTGTAATGTGATCTAGGCTTTCAAAAATTAAGGTACAGGTCAAGTTTGAATATGGGTGCAGTCCACTCATTTTCACCAGAGTCATGGTCATTGTGGACTTCAAATTTTCAAACAACATTGTATTTTGGTTTCCAGATAACTTGAGTTTATAAATACAGGTAATGTTTGAATTATTGTTTGGTCTGTTAATTTTCACCTGAGTTACGGTCCTTGTCGACTAAGAATTGGCCAGTTATTTTGGTTTCCTGATGGTTAAGTTTAGTTTCAGATATGGGTTTGTTAGTCAAGTTTATCAAAACTCAAGAAATTTGATGTCCATTAGCACGATAACTTGAACAAAAATCTACCAATTTCATTCATATTTGGTATATGGATTTTTCATAACAATATCTTGGTCGAGTTCGAAAACCAGATTTGTCCAATCCTTTTTGCCTGAGTTACAGCTCTTAGTTTGTCTATTTTTAGCAATTTTAGGAAATTTTAGGTCTGTTAGTGCGATAACTTGAACAAACGTCAACCAATTTCATTCATATTTGGTATATGGATCTTTCACAACAATATCTCGAACAGGTTTGAAAACCAGATTTGTCTGATCCTTTTTACCTGAGTTACGGCCCTTAGTTTGTCTATTTTTAGCAATTTTTTGACAGTTAGTGCAAAATATTGAACATATGTCAACCAATGACATACATATTTGATATGTGGACCTTTTACAATAATATCACAATCGAGTTCGAAAACCAGTATTGTCCGATTTATTATGCCTTTTTTTTTTTTTTAAAGGGGGTATACTGTTTTGCACCTGTCTGTCTGTGCATGCGTGCTTCCGTCTGTCCATCCATCTGTCCGTCTGTACGTCCATCCGATGACTGTTCATGTCATAACTTGAACAGTAGTGCTCGGATCTCAATGATATTTGGTACGGATGTTCACTACTATGAGGACATTAATAGAGGGTTCCATCGTTTTGTTCAGATTTTCCATTCTAGAGTTATTCATCTTTGTTTATCTGGAAATGTTGGATTTGTGGTCCGTCTGGTGTCTGTTCATGTCATAATTGAACAGTAGTGCTCGGATCTCAATGAAATTTGGTATGGATGTTCACTACTATGAGGAAATTAAATAGAGGGACTCCATCGTTTTGTTCGGATTTTCCATTCTAGAGTTATTCATCTTTGTTTATCTGAAAATGTTGGCTTTTTGGTCCGTCTGGTGTCTGTTCATGTAGTATCTTCAACAGTTGTGCTGGGATCTCAATGAAATTTGGTATGGATGAGCACATTAACTCATTACCACTCTGACCGCAACTGACTAGAACCCCCAGGTTACTTTGACGTTGTGACGTTAAAATCTCAGCGCACCTTGCGACGGCGACGTAATTTACATACCATTTCTTCAGAGATTTTTATGTTTTAGTCGGCTTTAGCATGTTTTTACCTTAGTTCTGTGATCGCTGTCATTCTAATTTCTAAATTCTAGAAATGGCCTTTCGTGGTTTCGCTATTTAGTATTTGTTCAGAATTTGTTGTTTCAAACTACCAATTGAATAGATTGTGCCACCTTTCCATAATGTCACGATTCCAAGTTTAAATGTTAAAATGTTGCAACAGTTATCAAAAGCAATCGTCGTTTTTATTAATTTTTTAACAAATGTACTTTCGAGCAAGGTAAGGCGTGAATGGAATAAAATGTTCTGATTGGATAGAATATACTTCAACCGCATACTTTATGTAAAATCAAAACGATTAATGGAGAAAGCCACAAAAATTTGGTTTTTACTTTTATTAAATAAAAAGGTGTCAAAAGGTGCTTCTGAGGAAATGACGTAGGGTGACAAAAGGTGCCTCTGAGGAAATGACGTAAGGTGACAAAGTGTGCTTCTGAGGAAATGTCGTAATTAAGGTGTCAAAAGGTGCTTCTGAGTGGTAATGAGTTAAATAGAGGGTTCTATTGTTTTGTTCGGCTTTTCCATTCTAGAGTTATTCATCTTTGTTTATCTGGAAATGTTGGCTTTTTGGTCCATCCAATGTCTGTTCATGTCATAACTTGAACAGTATTCCTATGATCTCAATGAAATTTTGTATAGATGTTCACTATTATGGTGACATTCAATAGAGGATTCAATCGTTTTGTTTGAGTTTCCGTTCTAGAGTTATTCATTTTTTGTTTATATGGAAATGTTGGCTTTTTGGTCCATCCGATGTCTGTTCAGGTGATAACTTGAATAGTAATGCTCGGATCTCAATGAAATTTGGTATGGATGTTCACCACTATGAGGACATTTAATGGCGCATTCAACTGTTTTGTTTTGGTTTTTCGTTCTATAGTTATTCATCTTTATTTATATGAAAATGCTGATTTTTGGGTCCATCTGTCTGAGTTTAGCAGTCATAAGTTAGAGATATGCCCACACCAGGCGGTATGCACCGGACGACAGTCCATCTCTTGTTTTACCTGAGTTACAGCCCTCAGTTTGTAATTTTTTAGCAATTTAATGACAGTTAGTGCAAAAACTTGAACAAACGTCAACTGATTCCATTCATATTCGCTGTATGGATCTTTCACAATAATATCTTGAGTGAGTTCAAAAATCAGGCTTGTCTGATTTTTTCTACCTGAGTTATGGCCCTTAGCTCTGAGTTATGGTTCTTTAGTTCGTCCATTTTTATGATTCTCAGTCAAACAGATTCACTCTTATGGGCAAAATAACTTTACCATAGCCATCTTTGATGTGCAAGATTTATTATGAGTTACCTACATGAAAATACAGGTTCGAATTTCGGTTCGGTCCACTCATATTTACCGGAGTTATGACCCTAAGCTTGATGACTTTGAATTTCCTGATTATTGTGGTTTCCAGATGATAACTTCATAGACTTAGAATTTCCTGATTATTGTGGTTTCCAGATGATAACTTCATAGACTTAGAATTTCCTGATTATTGTGGTTTCCAGATGATAACTTCATAGACATAGAATTTCCTGATTATTGTGGTTTCCAGATGATAACTTCATAGACTTAGAATTTCCTGATTATTGTGGTTTCCAGATGATAACTTCATAGACTTAGAATTTACTGATTATTGTGGTTTCCAGATGATAACTTCATAGACTTAGAATTTACTGATTATTGTGGTTTCCAGATGATAACTTCATAGACTTAGAATTTCCTGATTATTGTGGTTTCCAGATGATAACTTCATAGACTTAGAATTTCCTGATTATTGTGGTTTCCAGATGATAACTTCATAGACTTAGAATTTACTGATTATTGTGGTTTCCAGATGATAACTTCATAGACTTAGAATTTCCTGATTATTGTGGTTTCCAGATGATAACTTCATAGACTTAGAATTTCCTGATTATTGTGGTTTCCAGATGATAACTTCATAGACTTATAATTTCCTGATTATTGTGGTTTCCAGATGATAACTTCATAGACTTAGAATTTACTGATTATTGTGGTTTCCAGATGATAACTTCATAGACTTAGAATTTACTGATTATTGTGGTTTCCAGATGATAACTTCATAGACTTAGAATTTACTGATTATTGTGGTTTCCAGATGATAACTTCATAGACTTAGAATTTCCTGATTATTGTGGTTTCCAGATGATAACTTCATAGACTTAGAATTTACTGATTATTGTGGTTTCCAGATGATAACTTCATAGACTTAGAATTTCCTGATTATTGTGGTTTCCAGATGATAACTTCATAGACTTAGAATTTCCTGATTATTGTGATTTCCAGATGATAACTTCATAGACTTAGAATTTCCTGATTATTGTGGTTTCCAGATGATAACTTCATAGACTTAGAATTTACTGATTATTGTGGTTTCCAGATGATAACTTCATAGACTTAGAATTTCCTGATTATTGTGGTTTCCAGATGATAACTTCATAGACTTAGAATTTACTGATTATTGTGGTTTCCAGATGATAACTTCATAGACTTAGAATTTCCTGATTATTGTGGTTTCCAGATGATAACTTCATAGACTTAGAATTTCCTGATTATTGTGGTTTCCAGATGATAACTTCATAGACTTAGAATTTACTGATTATTGTGGTTTCCAGATGATAACTTCATAGACTTAGAATTTCCTGATTATTGTGGTTTCCAGATGATAACTTCATAGACTTAGAATTTCCTGATTATTGTGGTTTCCAGATGATAACTTCATAGACTTAGAATTTCCTGATTATTGTGGTTTCCAGATGATAACTTCATAGACTTAGAATTTACTGATTATTGTGGTTTTCAGATGATAACTTCATAGACTTAGAATTTACTGATTATTGTGGTTTCCAGATGATAACTTCATAGACTTAGAATTTACTGATTATTGTGGTTTCCAGATGATAACTTCATAGACTTAGAATTTACTGATTATTGTGGTTTCCAGATGATAACTTCATAGACTTAGAATTTCCTGATTATTGTGGTTTCCAGATGATAACTTCATAGACTTAGAATTTCCTGATTATTGTGGTTTCCAGATGATAACTTCATAGACTTAGAATTTACTGATTATTGTGGTTTCCAGATGATAACTTCATAGACTTAGAATTTACTGATTATTGTGGTTTCCAGATGATAACTTCATAGACTTAGAATTTCCTGATTATTGTGGTTTCCAGATGATAACTTCATAGACTTAGAATTTCCTGATTATTGTGGTTTCCAGATGATAACTTCATAGACTTAGAATTTACTGATTATTGTGGTTTCCAGATGATAACTTCATAGACTTAGAATTTACTGATCATTGTGGTTTCCAGATGATAACTTCATAGACTTAGAATTTCCTGATTATTGTGGTTTCCAGATGATAACTTCATAGACTTAGAATTTCCTGATTATTGTGGTTTCCAGATGATAACTTCATAGACTTAGAATTTACTGATTATTGTGGTTTCCAGATGATAACTTCATAGACTTAGAATTTCCTGATTATTGTGGTTTCCAGATGATAACTTCATAGACTTAGAATTTCCTGATTATTGTGGTTTCCAGATGATAACTTCATAGACTTAGAATTTCCTGATTATTGTGGTTTCCAGATGATAACTTCATAGACTTAGAATTTACTGATTATTGTGGTTTCCAGATGATAACTTCATAGACTTAGAATTTCCTGATTATTGTGGTTTCCAGATGATAACTTCATAGACTTAGAATTTCCTGATTATTGTGGTTTCCAGATGATAACTTCATAGACTTAGAATTTCCTGATTATTGTGGTTTCCAGATGATAACTTCATAGACTTAGAATTTACTGATTATTGTGGTTTTCAGATGATAACTTCATCGACTTAGAATTTACTGATTATTCTCTTGTCTATGATCAAATAAAGTTGGAATTAAATTTTTATTCAATGATTGTACACAGAATCAATTTTTTTTTTTTTTATAAATGCCAGTGGTCAAATAAAGCTTATTCGGGGGATGTGTGGCATTTTATATGTATAGGTATGAAAGTGAACAACAAATTTCTTGCTCAGGAATAACAACTTGGTAGAGATGTTAAATTTTTCAGACCCTGTCGCCTTTCCCCTAAAAGCCTCACATAACGTTTAAAAAAGTTTCTTTCACTTTATTTAAATTTGGCTTTGCTGAACTGACAAATTGGCAATCAAAACAGCTGATCAAATTGTTGAAATTAAAATCTTTACCAAACAAATTTACATGATCAATTACTTTATTCAAGGAGGCAATAAAATAATAAAATAAAGTAATCGCACGAGATTCTTGTATTCTAGGAACAATGGTTAAAGGTAGGCACACAATCCGATTTGATTCTCCCCATATCAGATTCCAACAATAACATTTCTTAAAATGCTGCTTCAGTTATCAGAGTCGATTAATTGACAAAAAGTCACTGTCAACTATAGTATAAAATTGTCCAAAAAGTGTTATATATCAACATTTTGTTCAACGCAATCAAGAGTATGTCGGTCAGCATTTGTTGAATATTTGCCAGGCTGCCAAATATTCCAGGTGGTGAAAAATAATAGATTTAAAAAATTGATATTTGATAACTCTGAGCTTTTGATGGGTGGGTTCCTCGACTCGAATCAAATATTTTTTACCTCCAAAGCCAAATAAATAGTAATTTAGGAGCATAATTCAGATTGTGCATCTTTAAGGCATTTATTACTGTATATGCCGGTTTGAAAAAAAAAAGTATTATGTTATTGGTACTGTCGGTCCGTTCGCATTTGTTTTCTGGATGATAACATAAGATAGTCTCAACTGAGTGGAATGAAATTTGGTATGTGGGTTTACTACCTTACTCGTATTTAAATTCGTGCAGTACTATTTTTCGCTCAGTTTTGAATTCGCGCACTTTAAATTCGCGCACCTAGCTGCGCGAATTCAAAACTGACAAAATTAATTTCGTAATATTTCTGTGATAACAAGCATTTCAATAATGTCACCATGATTTGTCGCTTGAATTGTGATCAATGGTCTTGATAGCGGTTAACCGAATGTAAATATATGCATACATGTATATGCGTAATTGTCTATATATTCAACCGTTCATAACATATGTAAACTCAGCAACAGAGCCCTCTTGTATTCAGATCATCGGTGCGCGAAAAATAGTACTGCGCGAATTTAAATACGAGTAAGGTAGCACAAAATACAGGTCAGGTTCAAATTCGGGTTCAACCTGCATATTTTCACCAGAGTTATGGCCCTTTTTGTTGGAATATTATTTGCACTAAAATTTTCATTTCCAGATGATAAATTTAGTAAGTCTGAACTGAATGGAATGAAATTTGGTTTGTGACCTTATTAGCCCAAAATACAGGTCAAGTTCGAAATTGGGTTCTGCCCACCAATTTTTACCAGAGTTATGACCCTTTGTTGAAACTAAGGCTGAATGTGATTTTGAGCTCTGTCTTTGCACCATCATATCAGATGGGCTTTTTGTTCATGTCTACATTTTGGACAAACCACAAAAAATCTTAAATTGAATGTAATACATATCCATTTTAAATGAGTCTTTAATAGAGGCAACCGATAGCCTTCTGGGAGTATGTTAAAATATTAGCAAAGTATGCTAGTGCTGCAATTGTTCAGAAAAGCTTCGGAATCATTTAAATTACAAGGGAATTACACTCCATCAGAAATAGTTATGTATGATAGTATGGCCTAGCTGCTAAGCCTGAGTTAAGTGTGCCTGTCATTTGCAGAATGAGGTCCTCAGAGGGTGAATTTAGTGACGCTATCCGGCATAGTGGGCTAGCATCACTAAATTCACCCTCTGGGAACCTCATTCTGCATGGTCTCATCTGCTATGGGGACATAGACTCAGGTTGAAGTTCCAAAATGGTGAATATTGTGATGTACACACATTGGAACCTTGATTATGCAATGTGTCGTCTGCCAATTTTGGGGATATAGAGAAACTAAACTAATAAAGAAATATAATATACTAGCCGATGAGCCCGACGTTGTCCGGGCTATTCAAAAACCAAATTTCAAGTCGAGAGCCCGACGTTGTCCGGGCTATTCAAAAACCAAATTTCAAGTCGATAGCTCTACCCGTTTCCGAGATCTGGTCTGCGCATGCACGAAGCTGGCGTCGCACGGGCTCGGCGACCCGATAAAATTCGTACATTGCAAGTTGCAAAGACTGCTCATGTGGAAACGGAGAAGAAAATGCCTTCCATTATTTCTTTGATTGTTACCTACATTCGATCCCAAGAATTCGCCTATTGAATAAATTACTTCCTTATAATATTTACTCACTAAAAATTCTGCTATTTGGAGACCCTGCTCTACCCGATTGCGACAATGAAATTTTTTTCTTAGCTGTACAATCATTCATCCGTGAGACAAAACTAGATTCTATTGACTAAGTCTAGCAAATACAAATACATATACAAGCCAGCAAATGACTCAAACAAAGACGACTTTCAGGTAATTCATATATAAACACAAGACTGACTCGGGGGAGGGAAACGACCGGTGATATGTACATGTATATAAGTTCAACTTGCCTTTGGTAGTCATGTTGCAATGCCATTATTCTTGATTTATTTTTCAGTGTAATAGCAAATGGGAGAGGGGGTACTCATAAGTGAGTCAGCACTTGTCCTCCAATCCCATTGTCTATAAAAATGTATGTGTCATTTCCTGTATGTGTTATTGAAATTAGACAAATAAATATGTTTAAACTATAAAATTCGTATCCGGGACAAGATACATTCACATACCAAATTTCAAGTCGATAGCCCCACCGTTTCCGAGATCTCGTCTGCGCATGCGCGAAGCTGGCGTCGCACGGGCTCGGCGACCCGATAAAATTCGTATCCGGGGCAAGATACATTCACGTACCAAATTTCAAGTCGATAGCTCCACCCGTTTCCGATATCTCGTCTGCGCATGCGCGAAGCTGGCGTCGCACGTGCTCGGCGACCCGATAAAATTCGTATCCGGGGCAAGATACATTCACAAAGCAAATTTCAAGTCGATAGCTGCACCCGTTTCCGAGATATCGTCTGCGCATGCGCTGCACGGGCGTCGCACGGGCTCGCCAATACGACAACGTCGACCGCCTGGTCAAACTACACACACGTACCAACTTTCGTCCCGATCGGTCGAGAATCGTAGATTTGTATTAATGACAGACAGACAGACAAACAGACAGACATACAGAGGTCTTCAAAATATATA
Source organism: Siphonodentalium dalli (assembly GCA_032622095.1). Classification (NCBI taxonomy): domain Eukaryota; kingdom Metazoa; phylum Mollusca; class Scaphopoda; order Gadilida; family Siphonodentaliidae; genus Siphonodentalium; species Siphonodentalium dalli. The sequence goes on from CP136063.1 coordinate 236,445,663, forward strand.
TGAGACTAGCTGATGAGCCCGACGTTGTCCGGGCTATTCAAAAACCAAATTTCAAGTCGATAGCTCTACCCAGCCCGACGTTGTCCGGGCTATTCAAAAACCAAATTTCAAGTCGATAGCTCTACCCGTTTCCGAGATCTGGTCTGCGCATGCGCGAAGCTGGCGTCGCACGGGCTCGGCGACCCGATAAAATTCGTATCCGGGGCAAGATACATTCACATACGAAATTTCAAGTCGATAGCTCCACCCGTTTCCGATATCTCGTCTGCGCATGCGCGAAGCTGGCGTCGCACGGGCTCGGCGACCCGATAAAATTCGTATCCGGGGCAAGATACACTCACATAGCAACTTTCAAGTCGATAGCTCCACCCGTTTCCGAGATCTCGTCTGCTTATGCGCGAAGCGGGCGCCGCACGGGCTCGCCAATACGACAACGTCCACCGCCTGGTCAAACTACACACACGTACCAAGTTTCGTCCCGATCGGTCGAGAATCGTAGATTTGTATTAATGACAGACAGACAGACAGACAGACAAACAAACAAACATACAGACAGAGGTCTTCAAAATATATATGAGACTAGCCGATGAGCCCGACGTTGTCCGGGCTATTCAAAAACCAAATTTCAAGTCGATAGCTCTACCCAGCCCGACGTTGTCCGGGCTATTCAAAAACCAAATTTCAAGTCGATATAGCTCTACCCGTTTCCGAGATCTGGTCTGCGCATGCGCGAAGCTGGCGTCGCACGGGCTCGGCGACCCGATAAAATTCGTATCCGGGGCAAGATACATTCACATACCAAATTTCAAGTCGATAGCTCCACCCGTTTCCGAGATCTCGTCTGCGCATGCGCGAAGCTTGCGTCGCACGGGCTCGGCGACCCGATAAATTTCGTATCCGGGGCAAGATACATTCACATACCAAATTTCAAGTCGATAGCTCCACCCGTTTCCGATATCTCGTCTGCGCATGCGCGAAGCGGGCGCCGCACGGGCTCGGCGACCCGATAAAATTCGCATCCAGGGCAAGATACATTCACATAGCAAATTTCAAGTCGATAGCTTCACCCGTTTCCGATATCTCGCCAATACGACAACGACGACCGCCTGGTCAAACTACACTCACGTACCAAGTTTCGTCCCGATCGGTCGAGAATCGTAGATTTGTATTAATGACAGACAAACAAACATACATACATACATACAGACAGACAAACAGAGGTCTTCAAAATATATATGAGACTAGCCGATGAGCCCGACGTTGTCCGGGCTATTCAAAAACCAAATTTCAAGTCGATAGCTCTACCCAGCCCGAAATTTCAAGTCGATAGCTCCACCCGTTTCCGAGATCTCGTCTGCGCATGCGCGAAGCTGGCGTCGCACGGGATCGGCTACCCGATAAAATTCGTATCCGGTGCAAGATACATTCACATAGCAAATTTCAAGTCGAGAGCCCGACGTTGTCCGGGCTATTCAAAAACCAAATTTCAAGTCGATAGCTCCACCCGTTTCCGAGATCTGGTCTGCGCATGCACGAAGCTGGCGTCGCACGGGCTCGGCGACCCGATAAAATTCGTATCCGGGGCAAGATACATTCACATAGCAAATTTCAAGTCGATAGCTCCACCCGTTTCCGAGATCTCGTCTGCGCATGCGCGAAGCTGGCGTCGCACGGGCTCGGCGACCCGATAAAATTCCTATCCGGGGCAAGATACATTCACATAGCAAATTTCAAGTCGATAGCTCCACCAGTTTCCGAGATCTCGTCTGCGCATGCGCGAAGCTGGCGTTGCACGGGCTCGGCGACCCGATAAAATTCGTATCCGGGGCAAGATACATTCACATACCAAATTTCAAGTCGATAGCTCCACCCGTTTCCGAGATCTCGTCTGCGCGAAGCTGGCGCCGCACGGGCTCGGCGACCCGATAAAATTCGTTTCCGGGGCAAGATACATTCACATACCAAATTTCAAGTCGATAGCTCCACCCGTTTCCGAGATCTCGTCTGCGCATGCTCGAAGCGGGCGCCGCACGGGCTCGCCAATACGACAACGTCCACCGCCAGGTCAAACTACACACACGTTCCAAGTTTCGTCCCGATCGGTCGAGAATCGTAGATTTGTATAAATGACAAACAGACAAACAGACAGACAGACAGACAGACAGAGGTCTTCAAAATATATATGAGATGTGGAAAAATTTCTATAGAAATTTAATAAGAAACTTTCCAGAGAAGATGGGGCCTAAGCAGAATGAGATCCCCCAGATGGTGAATTTAGTGATGCTAGCCAGCTATGAAGGGTAGCGTCACTATATTCACCCTCTGGCCGGGGGACCTCATTCTGCAAATGACAGGCACACTAAACACAGGTCTGGGGCTAATATAGATGTCAAAGGTCTGACCTTCGTGATATGCTTCTTGAAATGTCTCTTCTGCATGTATGATATGCCAAATGTCATGGGCAAGCTATTCTACAAATGGTACGTTTCGGAATGAAGACGCCGGAGCTGATTGGTGGGGAGTGTTTGAGTTATATTAGATTTGACTCTCATGTCTATAAAACGGGTGCCCATATCTGAGACAACCAATGAAGACAGCCAGAAAGCCGACGTCAAAGAAAGACATCCATTCAAATGAATTATGTTTGAGGATGGAGGCAATGGCCTGGATGATATATGGAATCTTCTTCTCCAGGCGTACATGTAGAATTAAGGCACAATTGACGCGGACGCCTCTGTTGAAATGCTTTATCTTCTACCGATGGTCACGGAACGCCTGAAGGAATGATGGGTCGTTAGAAAACTGTTTTATGCGTCAGGTTTCAATATGAAGATGCCCGGTGAAAAACATTGCCTTCCAGTTATTTATGTTTTTGTTTAGACCAGCAGTATAAACCAAGCGAATAAACCAGAGTGGATACATTCTCTTAAAGATGGTCTATCTCTTTGTAAACATATATATATTTACATATTTATAAGTGTGATTATCACTAAATCCAGCATTCTGATTGGTCGGCGCCCACGTGGCTATTTGCAATTATTTCTCGGTGAACGCGAAACAGCTCATAACTGCAGCCTCATAATTACATCGACGCGTCATAGGTTTGGGAAAGATCAACGCGTAATGTTTTGGGCGCATTTGGACTCGCACAGGATTGACTTAATAAATCATCGGGTTTCAATATAAAGAGAAATTGTTCCTGTTAACTTTGCCAAGGGTGCTATGGGATATTTTGGGCTGGTTTTGTCACGATACACTTTTCGATTTAAATACATTTACAAAAGTGGCTCTTTCGCTAAATGTATATAAATATAAGGATTAACTGTCATATGGACTGTTTTTATGGAGATGTAACCGCGAGGTGAGTGGTCATATAACTTGTATGTAAAACCTTCGGGTTTTACACAAGTTATGACCACTCACCTCGCGGTTATGCATCTCCATAAAAACAGTCCACATGACAGTTAATCCTTATATAAAAATTATTAATTAATAGAAGCGTTCCGGACATGGTCCTTCAATTCGTATTTATTAGTTTATACCCACGGAACTATTTCAAAATTGTTATATAAAGAGACAATCCATCTTAAATTATTCGTCATTATTGGTAATGTATGAGGATGTCTATCTACTTTGTTTCGATTTACTATGATATCAGCAAGTTTATTGCGCCAATCAAGGACGTGTACATGGCATATCTCATATGTCTTATATTATATTTTGCATATCATTTGTATATGTGTGATGCATGTCATGTACAGCATAATGTATCACATGTTATCTCAATACCTATGTGTCGATGAGTTAAACGAATTGAATTGAACATTGGGGGTGTGCCGAGCCTGTGTAGATTTTCCTAAGCCTTCCTTCCTGACCAGAACGCCTACAAGATCCTACAATGACGAACTCCAAATATCAGTTCAAAAGAATTGAAACGTGTGATAGGTGCGCGGGCGCGCTAGAACAATGAGTTCGGAATATCTTTGTTGGCGACGTATTGGAGCAAAACTATTTATGTTTTCACGTTAAAACATGCTAGGTATTTGCATAGACGAAGTGGTTATATTTATTTTGACGATGCCTGCATTTGTTTTGTCAGAGGCCCCTAAATGACATCATCACCTGGCTTCACTAATTGCACCGTTTAAATCGGCTTTCAACACACGCATCCGCAGTCAGTGACGAGGAACAGTGAGTGCTTGCCAAACTATCAGAGTTTACAGTAAAATTATGTCGGCTTGGCTTTCTTGGATTTTTGGATCTTTTATTTTCGTTTTATCCATATCAATTTCTTCTGGTCAAACTAAAACAACCTGCAGCGCATACAACTGTAAACTTCCAAACTGCCGATGTGCCGGCGTGGATATCCCGGGTAGTCTGGAACCAGCAGAAACCCCACAAATGGTTCTCCTTGCTTTTGACGATGCTGTGAATTGGGAAAACTGGGAGTTTTACGAGAGATTATTCCCACCTGATGGGAGGAGAATGAATCCCAACGGATGCCCGATGTCCATGTCGTTATTCGTTTGGCACCAATACACGGATTATTGCATGATCCAAAAACTATATCTGCGTGGAATGGAGATGGGTGTTCACAGTGTCACCCATCGTGTGCCTCATTGGTGGTGGTCGAACGCGTCCAGAGATGATATTCTGTTCGAAGCTAACCAACAGAGAGCTTATTTGACTCAACTTGGTGGGGTTCCATTCTGGGATATTCACGGATGGAGGAGCCCTTTTATTCAACCAACAGGCGACACGCTCTATGAAGTTCTTTACAACACCAACTTCACGTACGATTCGTCCTTGACATATCCGTGGCCCGACAATCTGAGGTCGCCTATTCTGTGGCCGTATACCCTGGATCACCCATATCATCTTGTGTGCAATATTCTTCCGTGCCCCAAAGGAACATACCCGGGATTCTGGGTGGTTCCGGTCGTTTGCGTCATGGACTATCTTGGTACATCGAGATGTGCATACTCAGATTCTTGCAACAAGAAAGCCGCGGACAAGGAGCAAGCTTCTAAGATGTTATGGCAAAACTTTGAGAGGAGTTATACGACGAACAGGGCGCCATTTTATATAAACGTGCATTCCAGGTGGCTGGAAGAGAGACACAACCTTGACGCGCTGGACGAATTCCTCGAGAGGTTGGACAAGGACTATGATGACGTATATCTGGTAACGTATAACCAGGCTTTAGAATGGGTTAGAAACCCAACTCCGTTGAGTAAGATCCAGCAATTCAAACCGTGGCAATGTGAAGGTGTTCTTGGTGCAGAAGCAAAGGCAACTTGCCAATTCACTGTTCGACCCAAGAAAAATGTTTCTTCCGCGTCACCCACCGTCATGACCTACCCGCCCGACGACTGGTCAAATACAGCATCCGGGTCCAAAGAAATTGTAATAGAAACATCACCACCCAACGGTCAAATATCGATCTCACCACTCGCATCAATGTATGGACTTCTTGGCGTTCTCTTCCTTCTGTGTGTTTTGTGATTTTTGTTATTTCAAATACAGAGGTTTAAAGGCCCACTTAATTTTCGAATGCCCAGATCACATTATACACAACATATTCCATATTATATACCATTTGCAAGAGGGACCAAAAGCTATATATATCTATATTCCACCGGATACGGAACTACGGCATAGGATTGTTAACCAAGTGATAGAGATTCTAAGATTCACCCTATATAAGACTTCCCCCGTTATTTACCACATCATATTTCACAACTAAGAGATAGAGTTATTCCCCTTCCATTGAGAATAATAAACTGACAGTACAGACAAGATCGAAATTAATCAGAGAATGTTCATCGGTACCTTGGCAAAAACAACATATTCCCAGCTTTTTCGACAGGATACATTGATAATACAATGTTTTGGAGCTTCCTCTTTCAAATGGTATATACTATGAATATGTTGTATGTAATGTGATCTGATTATTCTAAAATTAAGTGGGCCATTAAATTGTGAAATGGCAAACTTCAAACTTGGGTCGCTAATTGGTACGGATGGCATCTCAGCTGATTCGCGTGGTCGCCAGACGTTCCCATTGTGAATAACTTTAAGCTTTATAACAAAACATGTTTTCATCATAGAAATAGTCAGTAAGTCATGTCGCGGTGTGAATTATATGAACCTTGACAGACGCGATGTATATATTATATGGTGCAGATATAGCCATACAAGGCAAGCGGATACCGTCGCTATCAGTGATAGCCACAGTAGAATTTTCCTATGCCCCTAAAATGTGGCCAGAAATACAATAACAAGAAATAAAATATAATGGCAGAATATTCGTATTTCTATAATAATTCCCTACATTTTTGGATCAACCATCGTTCGGCAAGCGACATCGGAGATATCTTCCCTGAAACCGTCAAGACCATGCAGCGAAAAATATTGGTCGAACAAGACTGTCCGTTCCCATGTCTCATACCGGATCGAGACTGTCCGTTCCCATGTCTCATACCGGATCGAGACTGTCCGTTCCCATGTCTCATACCGGATCGAGTTTTGTTCGACCATTTTTTTCGCCAGTCGCCGATGGTTTCGTGGGAAATATCTCAACAAGCACAAGCTGTACTTGGTTGATCCATATAACAAATTAAAGGGAAATATTTCAGGAATGCGATGGCCGTATCGATATATTATTTTTTCTAATGTAATTGTCATAATGGTCTGCTGCGTGAACGGACAGAGTCTTGTTCGACCATGCCTTGTCTTAATTATTTCGCGCTCCGTGTGTATAATGTGTCGCTGATTCTTGGTATACAGTGGGCGCATGGGCGTTTTATTTATAGAAATGGGAATTTTTGGGACGGATTAAAAGTCGAACTGCGACCCGGAGGCCGAGTCCGGTAAAAGGTGTAGTTGGGAATTCTGGTGAAATGCATGAGAAACATTCAGTGATAAGCCGTATGGTTGTTGTAATAATTTGAAGGATTAGTTGTTTTAACGTAATTCTGAGTTGGTTATTCGTGAAACCAATATATTTTATATTCTATAATTACAATTATGGGTATATAATATATGATCTTGAGCGCGTTACTATTTATGACATTGGTTTTCTTGTACAGGGGTATGTACTGTTAGTGTTATGATAGTGTGTCAGTGACCTGTGATATCGAGACACTGCAACACGTGCGCTTGCGTGCATGGTTCGCCGTTTGTTTTCCGTGAAGTTATCCGATCGTTCGACTTATCGACAATAGTCGACCGTTCCCGCGGATATGTCCGGCCGTTCTACTTTCTACAATAGTCGACCGTTCCCATGGTTCCCGCGGATATGTCGCGAGGTGCTTTCGACAATAGTCGACCGTTCCCATGGTTCCCGCCGATATGTCGCGAGGTGCTTTCGCGCCAAGAATATTTCTATAGCAACTCAAGTTTGATGTTTGCCGTTGTACAATATAAAACTCTCTACGTTTGGCCGCTTGTATGTTAGTCAAATATTCCTTAATTAGACGTAAAGCAGCTATAGTGAACTCGGTATGGATAATACTAGTTTACGTCGAAATACGGTTATCTTACTCTTCTGTATAGCGGACATTAACACTTTCATGACTGGAACTTTCTGAAATTTTGCAAAAACACTGTGCCAATGCATTCTCTTATATATACGAGTTGTCCATAGGGCGCCTCACAAATATAAGAGAATGCATTGGCCTAACAATATTTACCTTGATCTTGTAAGCCAGTGCATTCTTTTATATATGTGAGGCTCTCTATGGGAGACTCGCATATATAAAAATTACACTGGCAGTGTCTTTAATGCTGCACCAGCGCAGCTCCCGTCATGAAAGGGTTAAGGTTATCACCCGTTCATCTAAAACCACAAATGACGGTAATAAAATGTCACAATTGTGAAAGTAACCCGGTTTATTCCATAGAAAACATTATATTTCTTCTTAACTCCACAAAAGAAGTCAATTGTCAATTGAAAGTAGTAATTTAATGTGAACAATATATTTTATCACAAAGTTTACACAATTTCAAAAGAATACGAACTCATTTGAATTATGACCTCGCGAACTTCGCAAAGTTCTGGTTTTCTCTAGACGTAGATACACAAAAAATATGTGAGGTTACTCCTAATTACACGGCACATTATGTGTTTAATTTAACACAACAATTGGATTATAATATATACATCGTTATGGCCGTATAAGATAGCACTCTTTAGATTATAATACATCGTTATGGCCGTAAGATAGCACTCTTTAGATTATAATACATCATTATGGCCGTAAGATAGCACTCTTTAGATTATAATACATCATTATGGCCGTATAAGATAGCACTCTTTAGATTATAATACATCGTTATGGCCGTAAGATAGCACTCTTTAGATTATAATACATCGTTATGGTCGTATAAGATAGCACTCTTTAGATTATAATACATCGTTATGGCCGTATAAGATAGCACTCTTTAGATTATAATACATCGTTATGGCCGTATAAGATAGCACTCTTTAGATTATAATACATCGTTATGGTCGTATAAGATAGCACTCTTTAGATTATAATACATCGTTATGGCCGTATAAGATAGCACTCTTTAGATTATAATACATCGTTATGGCCGTAAGATAGCACTCTTTAGATTATAATACATCGTTATGGCCGTATAAGATAGCACTCTATAGATTATAATACATCGTTATGGCCGTATAAGATAGCACTCTTTAGATTATAATACATCGTTATGGCCGTAAGATAGCACTCTTTAGATTATAATACATCGTTATGGCCGTATAAGATAGCACTCTTTAGATTATAATACATCGTTATGGCCGTATAACATAGCACTCTTTAGATTATAATACATCGTTATGGCCGTATAAGATAGCACTCTTTAGATTATAATACATCGTTATGGCCGTAAGATAGCACTATTTAGGTTATAATACATCGTTATGGCCGTATAAGATAGCACTCTATAGATTATAATACATCGTTATGGCCGTATAAGATAGCACTCTTTAGATTATAATACATCGTTATGGCCGTAAGATAGCACTCTTTAGATTATAATACATCGTTATGGCCGTATAAGATAGCACTCTATAGATTATAATACATCGTTATGGCCGTATAATATAGCACTCTTTAGATTATAATACATCGTTATGGTCGTAAGATAGCACTCTTTAGATTATAATACATCGCTATGGCCGTATAAGATAGCACTCTTTAGATTATAATACATCGTTATGGCCGTATAAGATAGCACTCTTTAGATTATAATACATGGTTATGGCCGTATAAGATATATAGCACTCTTTAGATTATAATACATCGTTATGGCCGTAAGATAGCACTCTTTAGGTTATAATACATCATTATGGCCGTAAGATATCACACTTCTCGATATATGTGACATTTTGTGTTGATTTGTATATGTTAATGTAGATTCAAATTGACGAAAAATCCCGTCACTTGATATGTGCGTATAAAGTCCGCTATATTTATAGACGAGTAAGGTACCCGTAGGCCGTACTTCGACGTAAACCAGTATTATCCCGACCGATTTCACCAGCTGGTTTACGTCAAATGACACTTGGACTAGCCGCTTGTGTGAAATGTCCGGGTGTGCATTTAGAAGATTCGTGTTCTTGAAAGCGGACGACAGTGTAGTGTGGAATCATATGGGAAGAAATGCATAGCGGTGCAGTCTGTGACTCAGTCTGCAGACAACGATTAGGAACAGGCATGGTTACCAATTCATTTTTTCTTATGAATTGCTTTTTTTTTGCAGGGCGTTGGAAGGTCGAAATTATTGGGCGAAAGTGTTGGCTTATTAAAGGGGTACTGTATATTAAATACGACCATTTATGGGACGTGGAGTCATAATTTCATTTTCATTATAATTACCATGTTTGCATCGTTCATAGAGCACCAGAGAGTATTTTGCACTAATCCATGGCTCAAATTCATTCATTTGTTGCATATATTCTTTTGTATATAGAAGGAGATGGTCCCACAATTTAATGGCTGGATTTAGTGTACAGTCCGCCTTTAACTCTTTCTATACTAAAACACATTGCGATGCATGGGCTATTATTCATTTGAAGGGGTGTTCAGGTAATAAAACAGACGACAGACAGACGAAAAGATAATACAAGTTCAGAAGGATTCATATTCAACTATGGGAATGTTCAGATAATAATTTCAACAATCGACCTATATATGGTCGCGTCAATGAGTATTTAGTATAGAAAGGGTTAGTGATCGCAACCGACCTTCAAATATTGATGAATGGTATCGGCTCAACATATATACCATACTTAACCCTTCCATGACTGGAGCTTCCTGAAATGTTGACCAAAAAAACCTGTGCCAATGCATTTTATTATATATGCGAGTCTCCAATAGGGAGCCTCGCATATATAAGATAATACATTGGCCTAATAATATTTACCTTTACTTTGCGAGCCATTTTATAAATGGAAGACTTGCATATATGTGAGAGAATGTACTGGCACATGGATTTAAATGCTGCACCAGCGCAGCTCCCGTCGTGAAGGGGTTAATGTAGACGTTTTGTAGTTTTGTCACTTTAGCTTACTGTTTGATGTGTGAATACAAGTATTATACATGTGTAAATTTTACAACTATAGGTTTTTTTAAATAAAATGTCAAAATTGTCAAGAATTCAAATCATTTGTCATGAGCTACACCAAGATCAGTCTTTGTGAACATAAACTCGGATTCATATGTATACTATGTTATATGTGGGTATGTACATAGTTTACTCCAGGCTGCACTAAAGTTCACATATTTGATTTTGATGACATCATGAAGCGCACATAATGTCTTATTCCAAAATTTCGAAACGACCTTTCTTGGTGACAATTCTATATTAGCAGTGGTGAGTCAGCTAGTAGCTAGTGTTCAGTTACATGCATATGCTAATCATGTAACTTGTGTTGCTATATTGGAAACGAAAGTCGCATAACCACTGACGCTATACATAGAAGCACATTCGTTTCAGAAGTGTGTGTTAGAAATTAAAACAGCAATATATAGTCCATATTACAATAACCGAGAATATACTTTTCGGTTGCGATGAACGCTATGGTAGACACAATATGTGCAACCTGCCTGTGCGTAAAGGCTTTGTTTTGATTGAAGCAAATCGTGTCCCATGTTGTGAGAAAAACATCAACCACCCGGATCCATCTCCAAGAAACCTAGAAGATCACAATAATTCCAGAAACATTGTCCACCAGAAAACTTATTTATTTTAACATTTAACAGTTAATTTGGCTGCCCATATATAGACCTCAACTGTTGGTTCTATATGGCTGGTTATGCCAATTAATCGTATTGGGCCACCAGGAACCAACTAATGGTTTTGTTTGGTTCTTTTGCCATTTTGCTAACAGTGTGGTACACACATTACACGTCTTACATGTTACACGCGCGCGTGGCTGCACGTGGCTGTCATTTGAGGGTGTCCCATACCAATTGGAAAGCGGAATTCATACGTGTTCATGACAAGCCTATATATAGAAGAGTTTAGAGCGCCTGTCATTTACAGAATGAGGTCCCCAGAGGGTGAATTTGTGATGCCATCCCGGACAGCAGCCTCATTCTGCATGGCCTCATATATATGCTATATGGGAAACATAGACTCAGTTTGAAGTTCCCAAATGGTGAATATTGTGATGTTCACCAATTGCATGGGAACCTCGATTGTGAAAAGTGTCGTCTGCCAATTTGGGGATATACTGAAACTGAACAAAAAAGAAATAGAATATATGTGAAGACGTTTCTATAGAAATTTGATAATAAAGAAACATTCCAGAGAAGCTAGATGAGGCCTAAGCAGAATGGGGTCCCCATGCAGAGGGTAATTTAGTGATGCTAGCCAGCTATGCGGGATAGCGTCACTAAATCCACCCTCTGGGGACCTCATTCTGCAAATGACAGGCACACTAAACTCAGGCTTGATTCAAGATTTAAACCCCGTCTTAAATGTAATGGTATCAGTGATTTAAATATATATGGCGACAAATCGTGGTGTATTGTGGTTCCAGTTGTCCGTGACAGACATTCGCGGATTAACCGCGTCACGCACATCCTGTTGTCACTAGCTGTGCCGGAAAATAGAGTAATATGGAGATACATGTATCAGAACATTTTCTCTTAATGTGGTATAGTTTGGCAGATTAATATTGAGAAATGTGATGAACATAGATGGGTTTGAAGTGTAAAATATATGTCATTCATCACATATTGTTTCTCAACAGGCATTCAGTATCCACCATGCACATTATGTTAATTGGCATTCAGCATTAATTCACCCCTCTCTGTTGACTATAGAATATAATAGAATAGAATATAATTTAATACCATAAAGGACCCCGAGGGGTAAAATGTAGTGCATAATCAAACAACTACACACAGATGAACGCAAATGGAAAAATAACATGCATAATATTATTATATGATATTATAAGAAATGATAATAAGGTAGTTTAAGGACGGATAACAGAATGGATACAAAGCAGTTGTCTTGAGAGGGCAATGTCTTCCTTCTTATGTATACATACTTATGACGAGAAGAGGAAAGCTTAAATAAAGATGACATAATTATGATCAGAGATTTTATATGTGACTGAAATTGGTTAATTATAATATATGTTGAAATTACAGTGGATAAATCCATCAGATGCATTTAGATAAGACAGATGCCCAATCAGACAAGTGCTAAGCCAGCAGTTTTAACCAACTGCTATATTCAGGATTCAGGGGTAAGATGTGACATCCTCATAATATATACATGTATACTGTTTCCCATCGGATTCCACAGGCCCCTGGGGGAAATTACTAAAATACCACTGGTATGGTCTATATTGGTATTTTTAGTAATTTTAGTAATAACTGTAGTGGATAGCTTCTCGTCAGACCTGAGAATATGGTGCCGGAAATTTACCGAATGTGTCCCCAGAGGGTGAATTTAGTGACGCTACCCACACAGCGGGCTGACAACATGCACTAAATTCACCCACCGGGGACCCCATTCTACGTAGGGGAGACCGGGGCATGTTGGAACGTGGGGTATATTGAAACACCCAACCTCTCTTGTTAAAAAATAAAACAGCATCTACAATTTTTGTGGAAAACACTCTTGTATATGCACAAATAACACACAAAAATTCGGAATATTCTCGGAATGGTGTAAGAGATATGCAAAAAATCGTTTTTGGGGGATATGAAGTAATGTTTTCGATTTTCAGGTTTCATCAATGTTCAAGATAAAATTTCGAGACGTAAAGGGTGTAAATTATGTCAATTGATCCAGTTTCATTTCATTTCAGTTATAAATAAAAAAAATTACTGATTAATTCGTGTCTTTACAAGATCGTGTACCATTAGACCCTTTTTCCACGTTTGGGGCATGTTGGAACACCCCATTGTGTCCCCATAGTGCGACTTAGAGGCAAACCCCATCAAAATTATGCATTGAGGTAGTATAACTAATCATTATGGAAAAAAGTCAGATGGAATTATGGATGAATGCATCTCAGTTGCTTGCACCCATATCCTAAATATGAGTTCAATATGTTTTCGCTGATGAATAATTATTTGTGTGGCAAATGGGGAGGCTTGTATCGATAGCACTAAAAACCCCTTCCAAATTTTGCCTTGCTACGTCCCTCCTGTGTGTGAAACGACGTTTTCGTTGGATGTGTTGCGGTTTCCAATAATGACGATTTCTCGAACATACTTTATTTACCGGACTCAGCTATTATGTTTCATGCTAGCAATGTGATATAGTTCTTGGAATATATGAGTGGTTTTACCTCTGTTATACATTGATTTCATATGTGTTCCTTATACGATCAGTGTTCTGACTTACCCCGGTCGATGTTCCAATTTGCCCCTGATTTCAAACAACCCGTTGGAACGAATTTATTTTCGACTTTTTCCATGTAAAAGCGAAATAGATCACACATTATGATATGTCATATTTAAAGTCTTTGATATATACTTTGTAATAAAAGTTGAAAAAAGGAAGGGCCCATATGCTCACATTTCCATGTATGTGTGATTGAATAAACAACGTTCCAACGTGCCCCGCTCTCCCCTATGCCTCATCTGCTATGGGAGACCTAGACCCAGATTTAAATTCTCAGATGGTGAATATTATATGTGCACACACCAGGCACCTCGATTATGCATTGTGTCGTCTGTCAGATTATATAGAAAAGCTATAATAATCTTTAAAAAACAATTCTAAAGAAAATAAAAACGTTGTTATTTTGATAATAAAGATACTTTGGTTGTGACTGAAGTCGATTAGTGATAACTGGCTTAAAGACTGGAGTTTATCATGACAAGAAACACAAATACCGCGGTACACATGATATGACGTCACATAAATGGATTTATCGCAATGTAATCAATACGGTATTTGACGAGATTGTGGTAAATCATCGTTGATCAGTTTGAAAAACAAACTGAACAAAATTGGTTGAGTTTGGCCTTCGGTGTCGTGCAATTCCGTGTTGCTGCCAGAAGTGTAACTTCGATGCGGTTCAAGAGTGCGCTGAAGGAAAAGATCTGAGACTCTATCGCCCGCTGCGAAATTACCAGAATTGGGATCTGCAGCGTATCCATTCAGATTCAGATTCAGATTTTTTAGGCTGTCGGAGTCCTAAATGCCACGGACGATAACTCTGAGTCGAACATGTCTCTTCTCGAATACGTGATTTTCAGTCTTATAAGAGACTTTCCTTGTTTACAAACAGAACAAATCCCAACAGATCATGATCGTATGGGACATGCTTTCACAAGCAAACAAAATCATTTGGTAGATTGTTCGTGCCGTCTTCAGAGTTTCTTTGTTTACTAATCATAGGTTTTCACAAGTCAACGCCGTTGAATCTTGAGAACAAACACATTCTCAAGACAGTCTGATGCATGGCTGTCTGGTTGCATGACATGTTTCTGATGGTGTCATCCCCTGGCTATATACATACACACATACATACATACATACACCCATACACCCCATGCTTCCTGAATAACATGCAGTTAACATGCAGAGAGGGGTGAATCCTGCGTATGTATATACTGCATGGTTAAGCATTCGGAAAATATGAAATACAAGTCCTGGTTGTTTTACACTGTAAACATGATAAATTTCCCATATTTGCTGAAGTAATGTCCATATATCTTCTATATACACGAAGATGTATGAGACTGAATTACATCAAAATGTGTAATTTTGGCTAAAAAAGAATCAACAATTTAATTTTGCGTATACCAGCTTTGTTGTTGAGTCCTGAAACCCGGTTAAAATGGAAATATGGAGCCCGAGTACCAGATAACAGAGGGGTATATATGAATCTTGCGTACCACTTCAAAATCACCGAAATCCCGCGTGCCAGAAGGGGGTGATACCCCCCCCCCCCCCTGCATGACATATTTTTCTGATGACGGGTATTCAGTTCGATTTAATTGGTCGTTATATAACCCGTGTATGGTATTATAGAAAAAAGTACCCATGTTGGTAACATTGCAAGTACATTGTCAAGTAATGGCTCACGCCCCCCCCCCCCCACTTCAACAGTTGGAAATTTCATACCTGGCACAACATTTAATTTGGTTGGAATTTACACACCAACAATAGGTTGAAATTTTGTTCTCGTGGTTTGATTTTCCAAAAATTATAAGTGGGGAATTTATTGTTTTTAGAGCAACATTTTATATAAAAAAAAATTGGATTGAAATACTGAAATGGCCATCAGTTGTAAATTTTCAAACTGAGGGTTGGGTTGGAAATTTACAACACTTAGAAAGCTTGAGGCCGGTCTATAGATGCTATGATTTTGCAGTTTTCGTGTTCAGATTTCAAACTTTTCTCCCCCTAACCATTCAAAAACTGCTAATTAATTTAAGAAAAAACAAATAGGGGTGTGAATTCGCCTGGAGATAGAACACTAGATGTTAGGATTTGACAATTTTCAGGTTCAGATCTCAATATTCCCAGTAGATTATGTTCCTCTCACTGGCTAGTGGCCACAAGACTACAGTTGGGAAAAATAAAATCCCAGGGGGGGGGGGGCTGCAAATGGAATTACACAAACGTGCAAGTTTGGTCTGGTTCAAAGGGGGTTGTGAAGTTGGAAGTTCAAAGATGGGTATCCCCCACTCCCACACTGAGACCCTCTAGCCACGTCCCTGGCAAGTTTCCCCATTTTCTCCCACAATTAATCGCGAAGGGCATATATGAAATATGAAAGGCATAATTATAACATGTATAACATAGGATATTGTATTCACGATGTAATTCAGGAATTTTGACAATAAATAGTCGGCTGAGTGCTATGGTGTTCTTGTCCAATGTTTGTTTTGTTTTTTGTGTGGGAAATTAATTGTTTAATTCGAAAAGTTGACCACCCATTTTTCACACTATGTGCCTTATTTAGAATAGAATAGAATAGAATATGTATTGCAATATCTATTTTGGGACTTCTGTTTATTTGTTTGTTTGTTAGCTATGGCCGGGAAAACTGCCGGACGGATTTAGCCCAAACTTCCCATCTAAGGGTAAAACCCAGATGGAGTGCCATCGCACCGCTTCTGAGAACGTCAGAGCACTCATTCTCCAATCCCCCGCCACAGCAATGGAATTTCATGGGTTAATCGCGTGATAGTTAAAGAGCGTTCGTATCCGTAGTGTCGTTGATAAAGAGTAAGATATCACTTGATCCAATCAGTCACTTTACGGACACTCCACCAATTTCGGTGTCCATTGTTATTATTGAAGGTTGGCAAGCCTGCAAATAGCGTGCCTGTCATTTGCAGAATGAGGTCCCCAGAGGGTGAATTTAGTGATGCTATCCCGCATAGCGGGCTAGCATCACCAAATTCACCTCTGGAGACCTCATTCTGCTTAGGCCCCATCTTCTGGGAAGTATCTATTGTATCAAATTAACATTGGTTTTAGTTACTTTTTCCCTTCTGGGAAGTTTCTATATCCCATAATTTGCAGAAGATAAAATTCAAAATCGAGGTGCCCAATGGGTGAACATCACCAACTTCAACTGGGAACTTCATTCTGATCCTAGGTCTCCCATAGAAGTTGATGGCCTAAGCAGAATGAGGTCCCCAGAGGGTGAATTTAGTGATGCTAGCCCGCTTTGCGGGATAGCGTCACTAAATTCACCCTCTGGGGACCTCATTCTGCAAATGACAGACACGCTATTTACAGGCTTGAAGGTTGGAAATACAATAGTATATGTAGAAGCTGTGATATATCACCATAACAAAGCACAAATAAATCCGATGATTCAAGCTGAAATGTTCGTATTATATACGGACACAAAATTCAAACATTTCCATGTCAAAAAAGCCCGTAACTCTGGTAAAAATTAATGGACGAAACCCTTAGTATGCGGCTATTCTTTGGCTATCACCATGCCAAAATGATATCGAATTCCGACAATTATGACCCGAGTTATACAAGGTGATCTGTTCGTCGGACACAAAATTTACAAATTTCGAAGTCAAACAAGGTCCGTAACTCTGGTAAAATTAATGGACAAATACCGCACTGCGTGTGTACACGCTGGTCATCCGTGTAACGAGGACCGGAGAAGTAACGACGGACGCGACTAATCCCTCATGCTTTCCACTAGCGATGAGTTCAGGTAGGTACACACAGATCGTTATTATAATACCTTGTCGGTTTCAGGAGACGATTTTGTTGTATTATTATCGTTAACAATAGTTGGTTCTCCAATTACAACTTGTATATGTCATGCTGGATTAGATATTTTAGCATCATTTGTGACATTAAACTATGAGGTTTCGATTTATCGAAGAAAATATGTTCAAATAACTAATGAAAATTCAGAAATACGAAACCTCCTCCCTAATACATGTTGTCGTGTCGGATGATGATGTGTACCGTTCAGATATATAACATACCGTACAAATTTCAGGATTGCTATAGATGCAAGTAAAATGGACTTTAATTCGCGTTTCCAGCAACTTTGGTAGTAACGAGGACCCGTTTAATTTTATCTGGGAAAGTAACTGGACGCGAAAATTTGTAACGACGGACGCGTTTTTTTTTCTCAGAAATATTTACCTTCACATGATAAGTCATGGGCATATATGGTCATGTTTGAAAAACAATAAAGGTAAAATATTTAGGATATGTCCAATTATTAAATAATCAGATATATTTTTTTGCACAACATAATGGGAAATATACTATAACACACCGGGGCGTGTCCATATCGTCTCCGTTGGGGCGGGTGATGCATGTCGACCTGGATTTTCCAAACTGTATCCCCTTGAACCAAACCAAACACTTCTAAAAGTTCTCAAAATTACATTTGCACCCCCCCCCATATATAAACAATAGCCATGAATGAGACGGCGCGTCTTGTTATTTATAAATTCGTATTTTTCATTTTCAGATGGAGAAATATTGGTGCCTATTGAAGGCGAATTCCTGGAAGTCGATGACAGCCTAGCTTCCCCAGTGATCCCGCCTTCTGCCACGGGTGTGGGAAGAAATATAAAAACCTGCAATCATTACGGCAACATTCACTTTCTCATATAAAAGACAAGCCATGTCGTCGAGTGATGAATTCGGGGCTCACAGATCCGGCCACCACCATAATGTTCTCTGCGAAAAGTGTGGTGTGATGTTATCCAGTCTATCCGTGTTCAGACAACATTACAAAATACACAAAATACATATACGAAGCATTAAAACAATGTTGCCCGTTTGATGGATGTGTAAAGACATTTATCAAACCAAATCTCTTCCAGTCACACATGAACCGACATACAAAAAGCTATCCACATGTTCGCAGAGGGTGCAACAAAACCTTTAGTTCAAAGGACATCAGAAATCGACACAGCAAGGTTTGCATCGAGGAAGCCACACACACATGTACTACATGCAACATATCATTCGTGATTTCGAGTGGACTCCGCAAGCTCGAAGCATCAGTTCATGTGTATTCCCTGGGACTGAACTTGTTCCACTGATTGGCCAGTGACAGGTTCGGGTGGCCTGTACACTTGAGTGATCATGTGTATTCCCTTGGACTGAACATGTGTTACTGATTGGCCAGTGACATGTTCAGGTGGCCTGTAGCGGGGAAGTGTCACAACCGGCACTGTTACTGGCTGTTGGACAACGCGAGTGGCATGTGCTGCCCCTCTGTATATATCCCCAGCTCCTGTTGTCCTGTCCCACCGGTTCGGTCGGTCTTACAGTTGGGCCTTCCCGTCAAGTGGCGGTCATCGTCACTTGATGGACCTCCTTGCCCCCATGTCAAGCGACTGGTATCGTCCCTCGCATTATAATTATCTTGGACTGCCATCAGTTCGTGAGTAATGGTCCTATGATAGCCACCATCGCTCGATCTTGGTTTGTTTAATTGCATTAAATCTTCAAACAACCCAAATCGCTGTTCGAGGTCAGCCAATTGACTGTCCAGATTAACCGTGGTGTGATGGTAGTTACTATCAATACATGATAATCCGACTGATCCTCCTGTCCATTAGTGGTTATCATCACTACCGTGGTAATTACTGTTTGGCGGCTCATATTCTCGTGGGCTTTGACCCCCTCTCGAAACCCTTCCCTATAATGGTCACCCGAATTAGCCCTTGGTTTGTTTAATCTGCTTAAACTCTCCAACAACCCAAATCGTTGTTCCAGCTATGCCACTTTATTATTCATTTCATTTGCCGTGCGACGGTCATCATCACTGGCCCTATGATTATTATTTGAGTGGCTGTAGTCATATTTTGTCGTTTGGGTTTCCGATGCGTATTGGCCGTGGTCATAATTAACAAAGGCCTGTCCAGAGTAATGATCATCATTACTCACAACTGGTCTGAGGTATGGCCGTGGGGCCCTGCGTATATCCAATGAGTCATTCTGGAGCTTTATACAATGATCTTTTGGTCGTACCCCCACTCTCATCACCCCTGGTCTTTCGCACTGCAGAAATAAATTTTGAGGGGATGGCCGATACATCTTTGCCGGTGATGGCTGACTGGATGTCACCATGTGATATAGGGGCCTCCAAATTTTCCTCATCGCTACTGACTTCCAGTTTTGATAACAAACTTTGCCCCGGGAGAGGTGTGTATACCTGTCGTCGGACTGTGAACTATTACTGCCCACTCCTGACTTCTCTGGATTGTAGCGTTTATTTATCAGGTCCTCCTCCGGATGAACTATATTGCTATCCGGGGGTGTCATGGCATAACCCGATTGAACAGTTGGGTCTATGTTCGGTGGAGGGAATTCTTTATACTATGCCATTCTGTTTTCTGGACTTGATAGTCAATGCATTTTTTTTTATTCACGACCCTGTGTTTGGTAGCGAAAAAATATGTCGGCATCCTGCAAATTACTTGCATTAGTTCATGTCGGCACACACTGAAATGTTCAACAACACATACACTGTTTCAGTATCACAACATGCCTGCTGGCATGGGTTAGTGATCTCCACACACGTGTAGTTTGCATCAGGGTCCCATATTAGCTTCAGTGGTATTATATCGCCGACGGCTAGGGTCCTAAATCCACCGAACCACGTGCCTATCGATTGCAAACATTCATATATATACACTCTTAGTTGTGCAAAGAGAAACAGAGTAAAGGCGAGATGAAGCACCCAAGTCTCCTGACAACGTTTCGTCTGTTTAAAATTTGCAGTGAAACAGATGGTTAACAATGCGACGAATAATGGTAAAACACATAAACATGTAATTCCTTATACATTCAAAACATTCATGTTTCTAAATAAATTGTTTGTCGGAATATTCGCGTCCGCGGTTAATCAATGTGACTTCTGAAACGCGTCCAACGTTACATGATAACGGGTCCTCGTTACTCGTTGATAATGCTAACTATTCGAATTGCTGGAAACTGGTTGCTTGGCGGTGGTCGTGTTGCTTATATTTCAATGACAGGGATCCCGGCGGTACCTCAACGTCATGAATTGTTCAGATTTGCACGTGATAACATTATTTTTTGGTTCAATTTGCGTGCAATTTCAGGGTTTTGCAACAACTTTCCTCTTTATACATTAATTGTGGACACGTTGACATCAATTTAGCACCCACCGATTTAGACTAATATTGTCCCAAAACACTACGCACACTAAAACATAGGTAGATTAATTTTAAAGGCCTTTACTCAGCCCGAGACAATTTCTTCACACGTAAGTCGCGTCCGTGGTTACTTATACGTGTCCTCGTTACACGGATGACCTGCGTGGTGTGTCCTTTCCCTAAACATGTGCTATCACCATGCCAAAGGACAACTTAATCCGATAATTAACACCCGACTTACAAGCTGATGTGTTCGGACGGACGGACGGACAAGCCCTCGGCGGATATGCCTCGAACCTCTTACGGCGGTCGGGGGATTATCGCTAAAGCGACACGCAACAAGTTGTATACATATATAGGGTTTGTAACAGCAAGAGGCGTTCCGGTCTCTGATACCATGTGAAGCTGTGGGCCTGATCCCTTTTCATGTACTGTATTTTTATACGTGAGCTTGGAGTGTTTTTTAAATGGTTCATACCCCTTGTTGCATGTAACTGATACTCGTGATTTATATAATTTAACTGATTTAACCGGTATATTTAAAGATTTGACAAAGCGGGTTGATAGGCAGCTTTTATTATAGTTCAATTACATTTTGAAGACATTCAGTCTCATTATACGTTGAAGTTGTGGACATTACTTCAGCAAATGTAATGCGTGCAAGACTGCAAGTTAGCATATTAGTGTGAACACTATGGCTTGTATTCCGGATATTCACAACTGGACATGCAATTATCCAGATTTCGTCCCCATGGTATTCCGGGGGTGACACCCTTCCATATACCACGAACAGGATGCATTTGCGCGCGCTGTTTAGGCATGCAATCTTTCTCTGGGCGTTTAGGGTACAATATGCGGCCAAACAATTCGCCCAATTAGGACACAAGTGATAATCGAAAATCGGCAAAACTGCACACACGAATACACAGGGCATACAGTCGCTAACCAAACACAGTCAATCCGTTAGTAAACATCTAATAGTTCGTGTCGGCTGTGACTTCCCTCTTTATTTGATAGTTTAAATGATCATCAGTTTACGCCGAACAAGGATTAAAACAACGCGAACTTCTTAACACTTATACGGAGTCCACCAACTTCCCGGTTCGAAAAAAGAGTTCATGTCCGGCTAAAATTCCTCGCGTGTTCGAGGCGATCATGGGTCCGGGAAATGAAGAGATGTGTTAAGGTAGATCGAATCCAGAGCGACAAACGACACCGTCATGTCGAGGCTAACTTGTCTATGGCCGATCGTGCTTCTATGTCCAGTTCTATCGTTTCCGACGTATTGTGATCCGGACAAGTGCACTCTTCCGGAATGTAGATGCGCCGGAACGGAAATTCCCGGAGATTTTCTCCCAAAAGATATTCCACAGATGATTCTGATTGCGTTTGATGACGCTGTTAACTGGGAGAATTGGGATTATTATTTTAAACTGTTCCCTCCGAATTCTAATCGAACAAACCCTAATGGGTGTCGGCAGACGATGACATTGTTTGTGTCGCATAATTACACAGATTACTGCATGGTGAAGAAACTACACGCACGGGGATTCGAGATTGGTTCCCATAGTGTAACGCACCGCGTGCCGCACGCATGGTGGGGATACGCCCCTGAGGACGAACTCGAATTTGAAATTGTTGAACAGAGAAATTATATATCCGAGAAAGCGGACATTCCTCTAGAAGAGATCAAAGGATGGAGGAGTCCGTTTATTCAACCGACGGGAGACACCCAGTTCAAAATTTTGGCGGGAAATAACTTTACTTATGACGCAACTCTATCTTACCCACACCCGAAGAATTTGAACTCGTCTGTCGTCTGGCCATTTACTTTGGACTCGCCGTATCCTCTACGGTGCAATATAGGACCGTGTCCGAACCGTCAATACCCCGGTACGTGGGTGGTCCCGGCTATCTGCGTTATGGACTATCTTGGAGAGAAGCCATGTGCGTACGTTGATTCCTGCGAGACCAAAGCAGAAGATCGCAATACTTCATTCAACATGCTTGTGCAGAACTTCGAGAGGAACTATAAGCACAATAGAGCGCCGCTGACCTTGAACCTTCACTCCCGTTGGATAGACGAAGGTCAATTTAACTTAGACGCTCTGGACGATTTCTTGGAACACGTGACGCAATATGACGACGTTTTCGTCGTGACGTATCAACAAGGATTGGCGTGGATAAGGAATCCTATCCCGATGACCCGTATTGGGAATTTCACGCCCTGGAGCTGTGATGCAGGGTATATAGACGAGGACAAGTTGAGTTGCTTTGTGGAGCCAGTTAAACCGGACGGCGGGGGAGGGTGGGTGCCACGTGGGTACAGCCATCGACCAGAAGTAACAATTGATGAGATTTTATGCAAGGCTTCAATTTTTACAGTTGTGGCTGCCGTTCTTGTTTATTCAATCTATACGGGAGGGCTTCTACTTTACAGATGTACAAGAAAAGCTGTGAAATCGTGAAACTTTTGAAAAGAAATAGACCATTACCAATTTCATATATGGTGTTCTATTTAAAGGTACTCAATCCGATTAAACTCCTCTCAATTACTATTTCAATGGCTTCGGGGGTCAAAAATATTTGATTCGAGTCGAGGAAGTCACCCATCAAAGCTCAGATTTGTTAGATATCGATTTTAGAAATCTATTATTTTTCATTATCGGGAATATTATCTGGCCCAGAACTCAGTCAAAATTGCGCTGTTATTACCACTTGATTTTAGAGTTATCCATCCTTGTCTGTTTGAATCGATTTTGGAGTACACATCCAGAGCAGATTACGGCAGTTGAAGGCAATTATTAGTACTCATCTCGAGTAAATAACAAATTTCAAAAATCAATATCTAATAACTCTGAGCTTTGTTTGGTTTCCTCGACTCGAATCAAATATTTTGTACGCCAAAAGCCAAAGAAATAGTAATATAAGACCCTCTGATCGGATTGTTGTTGTTGGAATCTGTTGAGATGGGGACCCTCTGTTCGGATTGAGTACCTTTAAACCCCAAATTAAATGACCGTCGCCGTTTGATGCCTCGACATATATAGTAATTCTAGTGTTTTGTCACATTCTTGCCCATGGGCAAAATAATAGAATATATAGACGACTAGCAGGTTAGCCCGCCACTGGCGTGGTTGGTCAGAAACATGACATTTTTTAAATATTTTATTTTTTTTTATTTTTTAATATTAATTTAATGTTTTTTAATATTTATTTAATGTTTTTAAAATTTAAATTAATTTAATTATTTTAAATTATGAATTTTTTGTTTCTGGCGGAAAAATTTATCCGATGAAATCCCCACTTCCTAGGAACGACAGACAATGCAATCTTTGTTTTTCAATGAGTTAATTCATGGTACCCGTCCTAAACTTCCCCCGTCG
This sequence comes from Siphonodentalium dalli, assembly GCA_032622095.1. Taxonomy (NCBI): domain Eukaryota; kingdom Metazoa; phylum Mollusca; class Scaphopoda; order Gadilida; family Siphonodentaliidae; genus Siphonodentalium; species Siphonodentalium dalli. Next base: position 236,470,174 of record CP136063.1, read on the forward strand.
TTGAATTGTAAACAAACGCTTCTTAGATCAATTCTGCCTTTTTAATCGAGATAATTGCATTTCGTCCCGCATCCGTATTTTACGCATGGGTAGCCGTTTAGCAGCATCGATTATTACAGATCAATTCTGCCTTTTTAATTGAGATAATTGCATTTCGTCCAGCATCCGTATTTTACGCATGGGTAGCCATTTAGCAGCGTCGATTGTAATAAAGAGCGTTCGTCGTTAACAACTCCGTATATGGTCAATATAAAGATCGTTGATGCCTTAACCCCCGAAGTGGCGTTTGCAGTGATTTTGATGATTGGGAGTGGAGAATCGGTGCTCAGAGCTTGTCCAAAATGCGACGTCGACGATTCCCGTGGGATTTTACCTTTGGATAGGAAGTTTGGTCTCGATCGGTCAACCCGTTTTCGATTCTATAAAGGACATACAGACAGACAGAGGTCTTCAAAAATATATATGAGACTAGCCAATGAGCCCGACGTTGTCCGGGCTATTCAAAAACCAAATTTCAAGTCGATAGCTCCACCCGTTCCCGAGATCTGGTCTGCGCATGCGTGAAGCTTGCGTCGCACGGGCTCGGCGACCCGATAAAAATCATATCCGGGGCAAGATACATTCACATAGCAAATTTCAAGTCGATAGCTCCACCCGTTTCCGAGATCTCGTCTGCGCATGCGCTGCATGGGCGTCGCACAGGCTCGCCAATACGACAACGACGACCGCCTGGTCAAACTACACACACGTACCAAGTTTCGTCCCGATCGGTCGAGAATCGTAGATTTGTATAAATGACATACAGACAGACAGACAAACAGAGGTCTTCAAAATATATAAGAGATATGTGTCACACAGTTCTCATCAGGTTGTGTGTTATTTAAACAAATGGAACAGCGGCAAACTCGCTCATTTAGACTTTTGGGTAAAACTATGTCCTATATATGCCACACAGTTCTCATCAAGTTGTGGGTTATTTAAACAAATGGAACATTGACAAACTCGCTCATTTAGACTTTTGGTTAAAACTGATGTGGTAGTGGGAATAATTGTCCTTGTTCTGATAACATAAAGTCTTGTGTCTTTTCGTGCATGTATCGAGGGTTGCGCGCGCGAAGCTGGCGTCGCGAAGAATTGTCCTTGTTCTGATGAGTGCCATTTTTTGTGACTGAGAGTGGAGAATGGGTGCTCTGTGCTTCTCCAAAATGCGACGTCGACGATTCCCGTGGGATAATGGCCCGTATATCTCTCTGCAGATGCTAATAACGTTGAATGGTAAACAAACGCTCTTTATAGCGATGCGTCAAAAACAAACGCTCATTAAATTATCACTTTATTAACCACTGCAGTGCCGTTTTTTGTAACAGAGTGGAGAATGGGTGCTCTGGGCTTCTCCAAAATGCGACGTCGAAGATTCCCGTGGGATTTTACCTTTGGATAGGAAGTTTGGTCTCGATCGGTCAACCCGTTTTCGATTCTATAAAGGACATACAGACAGACAAACAGAGGTCTTCAAAATATATATGAGACTAGCCGATGAGCCCGACGTTGTCCGGGCTATTCAAAAACCAAATTTCAAGTCGATAGCTCCACCCGTTTCCGAGATCTGGTCTGCGCATGCGCGAAGCTGGCGTCGCACGGGCTCGGCGACCCGATAAAATTTGTATCCGGGGCAAGATACATTCACATAGCAAATTTCAAGTCGATAGCTCCACCTGTTTCCGAGATCTCGTCTGCGCATGCGCGAAGCTGGCGTCAACGGGCTCGGCGACCCGATAAAATTCGTATCCGGGGCAAGATAAATTCACATAGCATATTTCAAGTCGATAGCTCCACCCGTTTCCGAGATGTCGTCTGCGCATGCGCGAAGCTGGCGTCGCACGGGCTCGGCGACCCGATAAAATTTGTATCCGGGGCAAGATACATTCACATAGCAAATTTCAAGTCGATAGCTCCACCCGTTTCCGAGATCTCGTCTGTGCATGCGCGAAGCGGGTGCCGCACGGGATCGCCAATATGACAACGTCGACCGCCTGGTCAAACTACACACACGTAACAAGTGTCGTCCCGATCGGTCGAGAATCGTAGATTTGTATAAATGACAGACATACAGACAGACAAACAGAGGTCTTCAAAATATATATGAGATAATGGCATTATGCATAATACTATAGTATCAAATGATATGATGTAAATTATTAACTTCATTATTCAAATTCTAAAGTAGGCTTACCTAGCTAAGAATGGTAGTCTACGATTTCTGTTGGTGTTTTCAATGAAATTTCACCACTTGATGAAAAATAATGAAGCCAAAACATTGCCGCGTTTCCGTTACCACGATTCCGACATGTCGACAGTCCATATACTTACATGCAAATTCCATGATTTCAATGGATAAAGAATATTTTACTTTCCATGCATTGAGACAAAATGGCGTTACATCAAAATAATGACGTAGCAAAAATGACGTTGCACATCGACACGTGATCGCTGCATACTCCAAAATGTGTAGATATCTCAGATGTGTACACTTAATTTGAATATAGTCTCAATCGACTCCTTATCAGGCTATATTAATCTACTCTTTGTAAGTGTAAGAACAATGTCTACACAATGTTAAGAGTTGGAATATATACTTTCTTTTTCTCAGTGCAGCTATGCGGGCAGCATCAATCCGTATTGACCATATATTCATGACATATGTTATACCGAATTGGATCATGGTATGCATCTGAAAGCCCTATGGAGTCTCATAGATATTACCATTTTGGAAACAACAGAGGGGCCCTTTTTGCGTCCAATTGATTTTCATGAATGTTGCACAGAAACTGTGCGAGCTAAATTATAACTAGTTCCACAATCGCAATTGTACATAAATCATCATAAAATATTTATAACCCTTTCTTCACTAAATATTCATTGACGAGTAATTCTCTTTATAAATGTTCAGATAATAAGTTCAACAAACTGCCATATATGACATTTGTTAAACTGATTAACAAAACATCTCCCAATTAATGGGAATTCTTCTGCACTTGTAGTATCTGCTTGGCTGTGTCAGCTGCTAAATATTAAAGGGTCAAACAATAACAGGAGATGCTCGATACAAACAAAACAAGAGATTGACTGTCATCCGGTGCATACCCCCTCGTGGCATACCGCCTCGTGTGGGCATATCTATAACTTATGAGGGCTATACTCAGACAGATGGACCCAAACACCAGCATTTCCAGATAAACAAAGATGTATAACTCTAGAATGGAAAATCCGAACAAAACAATGGAACTCTCTTTTTAATGTCCTCATAGTAGTAGTGAACATCCAGACCAAATTTCATTGAGATCCCAGCACAACTGTTGAAGTTACGACATGAACAGACACCAGACGAACCAAAAAGCCAACATTTCCAGATAAACAAAGATGTATAACTCTTGAATGGAAAATCCGAACAAAACGATGTAACCCTCTATTGAATGCCCTCATAGTAATGAACAGCCATACAAAATTCCATTGAGATCCGAGCACTACTGTTCAAGTTATGACATGAACAGACATCGGACGGACGTACGTACGTACAGCTCCACGGACGGACGGACGGACAGGTGCAAAACAGTATACCCCCTTTTTTTAATACCCCCCTTTTTTGTATAAAAATCCTACAATTTGAGGGACTTATAAGGGGGACAAATTTATGGGAATAACTTTTTGGTGTTAATTTACGTTTCAAATGCATGTGGGATGTGTATACATGTACACTCTAATACGTATGGGAAATTATGCTGCCACCGGTTCAGAAATAACGATAAAATATCCCCAAGATACAGAGAAATACATTCCTATGTGACATAATTATGGATATATGCATTGAGTGGTGCTTCACGCCCAGTGACCAAGCCTGAGTTTAGTGTGCCTGTCATTTGCAGAATGAGGTCCCCAGAGGGTTAGCATCACCAAATATTAGTACAAGTTGATGTTCCATACAGAGTAACTCTGTATGATTCCAAAGTTAAAAATAGAGATGCTTCCCATGCAACTTTGGATTTGACCGAGAACCAATAAGTTGTTTTCCCTCCCACAGCATACAAGAAATAATTAAATATGAACTCTATATACATTTACTTGTCAATGATGTATCAAATTTGACCAATAATCATTAGCAGCTTTATAATTTCCACATAAACACCCTTCATTATTGCCATATTATGATAAATATAACAACAAATGGTATTTATTGTTACTGGCTAGATATAGACTTATTCCCCTTCCATTGAAAATAATAAACTGGCAGTATAGACCAGATAAAAAATAAGCACAAAACATAATGTTTTGGAGCTTCCTCTTTCAAATGGTATATAAGATGGAATATGTTGTACGTAATGTGATCGGGTGATTCAAAAATTAAGTGGGCCTTTATCTACGAGTTGGTAAATAAAAGCAAATGCTTGAGTGAATTTCCCACATGACATATTTATTTCACCTTTATATTTCAGAATCTATTAAGGGTTTCAGAGTTAGAATGTACAGGGAAAGATATATACACATCAAAAATATAACATACCATCGCCGAATAAACAGATAAAATAACATAGTCTCAATAACAAAATGTCAAATACCATGGCTTTGTCCAGCCCAACTAAAGCAGACTCGGTGTCATTTTAATAGACCGGGTCTGGGGACTCTCAAGGAACAGGCCTCAAAATATGGCACTGGTCATTTGCAGAATGAGGCCCCCAGAGGGTGAATTTAGTGATGTTACACCGCACAGCGGGCTAGCATCACCAAATTCATCATTTGGGGACCTCATTCTGCATGGCCTCATTTGCTATGTGAGACCTGGACATAGATTTAAGTTCCCAGAAGTTGAAGATGATGATGTGCACCCATTGTCACCTCGATTATGCATTGTGCCAATGGGGATATGATGATCAAGGAAATATGGGTTGATACAAAAATCGGACTTGGCACTGAAAGGGTTAAAGAATGTGATCTTTCGACCAATTGATAGCCTCTTGCACAATGCAATTAATATTCATATGTTCTTCAAAACATCACACAAGCCCTGACTGAGCGTCTCGCGACATCAAAGCAGTATGTATTACAAAGATATGATTTATTGTTAGATCTTAAATTCAGTCTTGTTTATTTATACTGCTACTTCGCGATTCCCTTTTGAGTATATTTTAAATCCTGTGAAGGAGAAATCATACATAGGAGTTTGTTCCCATTTTCTCTGGCGGAACCGGTTTGACAGGAGTTGAAACAATGGCATTGTTATTAACTAACAAGTATGGGCATTGTCGCAAGTAAATGAAATTAGTAAACAGTGTTTTATTTGGAAACACAGAGGTCGATTTCATTTTTTATTAATTTGTCTAGTATTTTACAGCACTGGGTAGATTTTGTATAACATTGCCTGCCAAAACATATTTTTTCAATGTAAATCGGTTATCATAAATTGGAAATTGCATCGCAAATTGTGATGCGAATGCAGTTAAATCAAGCACTGAAACATAAATATTAATCCCGGTTCATCTCTGCAATCAATTGAAAAAAATGCGAGTCCGCAGACCCTGTTGATAAAATTAAGACTGGGTCCATGCTTTAGTCAGACTGGGCTTTGTCATATGCCACGATCTTATAACAAGAATTTAACTCTGATGCTGATCAAATAGAAATGTTAGGAATGATAATATATGGTATGACAACCAAACAACCTTACAAGAAATCAAATAATTTTAGATTCTACATAGTATTAATAACATGGTAAATCTTGTAAGGCTGAGGGTAGTAGCTGTTAAAGTAACATGAAGTTTATTAACCCTTTACCCAACAAAACGGCCAAAACCGGCCAAATAAAGCTTCAACAGCCTAAAATATCTTCGGTCTGTCTCAATAGAACCATACACATATGGATATCATTGGAACCGGCTCCTTGACCACATTGTGATAGTTACAGTTATGCCCTGTGCCAATGCATTATCTTATATATGCGAGTCGACCATAGGTCGCCTCGCATATATAAGAGAATACATTGGCCTTTAACACTTTTTACCATTTTTTCTTACATTCTTTAACAATTTTTAATGTGTTAAACCAATGCATTCTCTTATATATGCGAGGCGACCTATGGTCGACTCGCATATATAAGAGAATGCATTGGCACAGGACCGTTCTGTTGGGTAAAGGGTTAAATATCAGAATAGATTTGCTTTACTGTTTTATTTATATATTTGGGGAGTCAAGTATGAAAACAGCTTGTGAACTCACCGGCAACACTTTTTGTTCACAAACTGTGTTCATTCCTTAAATCCATGAAGATCCTACTCAACAGATCTAGAGTACAGTAATGCCCTAATTAATCGACTCCTTTAACCACAGCAGAATTATGGGTAACTTTTCAGGATTTAGTCGGAAATATGGCTTGTTGCAACAAGCCATATTTCCGACTAAATCCTGAAAAGTTACCCATAATTCTGCTGTGGTTAAAGGAGTCGATTAATTAGGGCATTACTGTACTTTTCTCTCCTAATTGCAATTCAGGTTGAAGCTATTTGTAGCTAAAACATGCATTCTGATTAGTCAAGAAATGTTAACTTTAGTTTACGATTCACCAGCATCGCTCGCTGATGGGTGAAACAATTTGGAGGCATTACAACGGTTACCTCCAATCAGAACGTCCTCCAAAATGAAAGCGTCCAATGAAATGATTAACATAAAACAGTGTGATGTAATTGGGGGGGGGGGAAGGCAGCACACCTTCCCAGAAATGACAAGTTGACTATCATAAACTCAGTATGATTCTGAGGCATCTTTTCACAGGCTGGCATATAAGATACCGACTTAGAGATACAGTAATGCCCTAAGTAATCGACTCCATAACCACATCAGAATTATGGGTAATTTTAAGGATTTAGTGGGAAATATGGCTTGTTGCCATTCATCGGAAAGCTCTCCCCGAGAGCTTTCCGATGAATGGCAACAAGCCATATTTCCTTGGTTATGGAGTCGATTACTTAGGGCATTACTGTACTCAACTCACACATGTATAACCCTTTCTATACTAAATGGATTCTTCCAACCCCTTCTTTAATAAATAGATTCTCCCACTCTGACAGTTAAGCTGCTTTCACAGACCTGAGGCTGATGTATGCGGCCAACGCATGTGACTATCTCCTTTCATAAACCTGAGGCTGACGCATGCAAATATCGGGTTAGGTGCAACATTTCAAACCATACATATATCACTGGTGCTTTCAAAGGGTTGCGTATAACGCAATTAAACTCATCCAATTTCAAAAAGTTTTGAAAACGATTGCATTTAAATGTGTCCGCCGCAAACCTGTGAAATCGCCAGTGATATATGTATCGTTTGAAACATTGCGTCTGACCAATAGCCGCATGTGTCAGCCGCAGGTCTGTGAAAGCAGATAGCTGCAGTTCTGTAAACGCAGCTTTGTGAAAGAATATATTGGAATGATCTATTACTCAGTTGGATAATAATTTGTGGGAAATGTTCACATAATAAAGTCAACAAACGACCAACATACATGTATACCTATGGTTATTTGTTGAACTTATTATGTGAACATTTCCTGAGGGAACTACTCATCAATGAGTAGTTAGAATAGAAAGGGATAAATAAGATGAATGAACAACTGTAAAATATCATAAACTGGTTAAAATCACCAGTAAAATGACACAAATTAATGAGTTAGAGGGCAGGAAGGTATGCAGGGAAATGCAAACTAGTGCACCTAGTTATAAGGAAGTAAGTATTGCGCGGTGAACTTCTGCATCTACATGTGTATATACACCACACTACCTCTAACAGCATGCGTTGTTTGAATGCGATAATTCATGATGGGAGCTGCGCTGGTGCAGCATTAAAGATCCTGTGCCAGTGCATTCTCTTATATATGCAAGTTTCCCATAGGGAACCTCACATATATAAGTAAATGCATTGGCTTACAAGGTCAAGGTAAATATTGTTAGGCCAATGTATTCTCTTATATATGTGAGGCTCCCTATGGGAGACTCGCATATATAAGAGAAAGCATTGGCACAGGGTTTTCGCAAAAATTTCAGGAAGCTCCTTCTCAATCAAATGACATACTGTGGGAGGTATAGGAAATGTAGTATAGTAGGCACCTGTTCAGATTATTTGAGAATATTAATTATATATTAATATGAAAGCAAGCAAAATTTGCAGAATGAGGTCCTCAGAGGGTGAATTTAGTGACGCTATCCGCATTTTGGGCTAGTGTCACCAAATTCACCCTCTAGGAACCTTATTCTACTTAGGCCTCAAGTACTAGGAACACATTGAAGTTCCCCAGCTGAAGCTGTTCACCCATTAGTCACCCGATTATGTTATCTTCTGCAAATTAGGGGATATAGATACTTCACAGAAGGGAAAAAGTAACTAAATACAATGTTAATTTGAGAATATAGATATGTCCCAGAAGATTAGGCCTAAGCAGAATGAGGTCCCCCAGATGGTGAATTTGGAGATGCTTCAATCCAATAGAATGGCTGTGAGCTAGTGATATTAAAATTGAAACAAGTCTTAAGGTCTATCCAACCATCTTGAGTTATAGCTATACCGTAACGCCCTAAATAAATCGACTCCTTAACCACAGCAGAATTATGGGTAATTTTTCAGGATTTAGTCGGAAATATGGCTTGTTGCGATTCATCGGAAAGCTCTCACTGAGAGCTTTCCGATGAATGGCAACAAGCCATATTTCCAACTAAATCCTGAAAAATTACCCAGTGAAAGCTTTCCGATGAATAGCAACAAGCCATATTTCCAACTAAATCCTGAGAAATTACCCATAATTCTGCTGTGGTTAAGGAGTCGAGTATTTAGGGCATTACTGTACATGTAGATTGGAATGGTTTCTTCTCGATATATTAACATGTAATCCAAGATATCACGCCTGGCAATGAAATGCAGATAAACACTTCACACAGTATGAGTCTGTTAGCTGAACACTCAAACAAATGAATAAATTGGAATCAAGTGCTCATAGGTCAGCAAGATGCAGCTTTTCAGTAATATCAAATAGTTAAATTTGACAGGAATTGGTAGAAAACTGTCAAAAGCAGCAATTCACTGTCATTTCACATGTACTTCATTATTTCCCACTAGGTACGATAACCATTCACAAACAGTAGCAATGATAAAATCCATAGGTAAAACAGGATTAGCACTTAAGTGTCGAGAACAGGGCTGGGGACTACTACGTCATAATTTGCTCGAAAATGGCGGCAAGAAATCACGCCTGGCAATTTCAACATTCGTTTTTTCTATATTTTTCCAAAGATAACAGCAAGCTATTAGACTAATGAGCTATCCCAATAACTCATCTCGAAATCGGATACTGAAAAAACAGATATCGAACAGATTTGTACCGTAAAGCTCTAAATAATCGACTCCTTAATTAACCCTTTGAGTGCCAGGGGCCGATATTATCGGCCCTAAACCTACACAATAAGTCTGTTAAAGAATATAATAAAATATATTAAAATTGTAAAATATTGTAAAAAAAAAAAAAAAAAATGTTAGGCCAATGCATTCTCTTATATATGCGAGGCGACATATGGTCGACTCGCATATATAAGAAAATGCATTGGCACAGGGTATATGGGTTGATACAAAAATCGGACCTGGCACTCAAAGGGTTAACCAGAGCAGAAATATGGGTAACTTTTCAGGATTTAGTCGGAAATATGGTTTGTTGCCATTCATCGGAAAGCTCTCAGTGAGAGCTTTCCGATGAATGGCAACAAACCATATTTCCGACTAAATCCTGAAAAGTTACCCATAATTCTGCTCTGGTTAAGGAGTCGATTATTTAGAGCATTACTATAATCCATGCATGTTTTGGCATACAAATTTCCCAACCTCGAAAAAAGGTGACTGACGTCACTTGAACACTTATGTCTTCTCAATAGTCATATTTACATGGGACGGAATTCATAGTGAGTAGAGATAGCAAACATTGATACACCGCTCAATCGCTATCTTCTTGGGTTGAGTTATTTATATAAGTGATGAAAACTCACTTCGATTGTGAGAGATCTTGATGCTATTTTCGAGAAATGTATCAACCCATATACCCTGTGCCAATGCATTCTCTTATATATGCGAGTCGACCATAGGTCGCCTCGCATATATAAGAGAATGCATTGGCCTAACAATTTTTTTTTTTTTTTTTTTACAATTTTTTACAATTTTAATAATTTATTCTTATATTCTTTAACAGACTTATTTTGTAGGTTTAGGGCCGATGAGATCGGCCCCTGGCACTCAAAGGGTTAAAGTGTAGAGAAACTACGTTTTCAACTTTTCGGCAAGGACTAGTCTATTGCGCGAAGATCGACAAAAACTGTCTACATTTCAAGTTCATGGAAGTAAAAGTGCATTTTAACCCTTTACCCAACAAACCGGCCAAATAAAGCTTCAACAGCCTAAAATATCTTCGGTCTGTCTCGATAGAACCATACAAATATGGATATCATTGGAACCGGCTCCTTGACCACATTGTGATAGTTACAGTTATGCCCTGTGCCAATGCATTCTCTTATATATGTGAGTCGACCATAGGTCGCCTCGCATATATAAGAGAATGCATTGGCCTAAAAAAATCTTTTTTTAACACTTTTTACCATTTTTTCTTACATTCTTTAACAATTTTATAATTTTTTTTTTTAATGTGTTAAGCCAATGCATTCTCTTATATATGAGAGGCGACCATAGGTCGCCTCGCATATATAAGAGAATGCATTGGCACAGGGCCGTTCTGTTGGGTAAAGGGTTAATGAATGGTTTTCTTCTCAAAGTTGATATAACTGCTTTGAGAATGAAAATTGCTATCAAGCTGTTGTCTATCATTGTTTTCATGACTCTCGTGTCTGTTTATTTGCACGCACTCAATGTCTCTTGTTGAATAGACTAGTTCCTGGTCGAAAGCTGCAAAAATCTGAAAACATAGTAACCTGACCCCTCGAGCTATACCGAGTCATCCTGAACAATCGAAACAAGGAGGTATAATAACGCAACCAATTATTATAGGTCTCGTGAATTTTAAACAAGATCATCACTAGGGCGTGGAAAATACGCCTGTGGTAATTTCAACAAAGGGTCATAACTCTGGTGAAAATTGGCGGGCGTAATCCAAATTTGAACTTAACCTGCTAATTGGGCTAGTAAACTCACATGCCAAATTTCATTTTATTCAGTTCAGACTTACTAAATACAGTAACGTTATCATCTGGAAACGAAAAATGAAGGTGTCAATGACACTGTCGCTCAACTTGGAAAGGGAATAATTTCATATGTTACAGTCAATGGTGCCATTAGGAATGCGGAAAGTTGAAAGGTCTAAGCAATACTAGATTATCAACATGAAGAGATATACTAGTATACAAAGTAAAATCCAAGATGGTTGCTGACAGCTATTATTCCAATGAAACTCAAAAAACATTTGATAGCTTATTGCATCTAGATCTGTATCAAGATTAATAAAAAGTTTGGTGATGATCAGATAAGGGAAGTGGACTGTAGAGTGTGCCAAAGGATTTAGTTATGCAAAGAGTAAAATCCAAGATGGCTGCCAGTGGATATGTTTTATGGCAGAATGACCCCAAAATGATTAGTTCCCATCTACATTTCAATGTTAACAGCCATGACAAATTTCATGATAATCCGACCAAAGGTACGACCTGTACATGTGCCAAAGGATTTAGTCATGCAAAGAGTAAAATCCAAGATGGCTGCTGGTGGCCATGTTATTTGGCCAAATGACCCCAAAATGACTTGTTCCCATCTATATGTCAATATTAACATAAATGACAAATTGCATGATGATCAGACAAACAGTATGACCTGTAGCCCATGCTAATGGTTTGAATTTTGAAATCCAAGAAGGCCACTGGCGGCCATGTTTTTTTGCCGAATGACCCCAAAATGACTCGTTCCCATCTACATCACAATATTAACTTCCACGACAAATTTCATGATGATCAGATGAACAATCCGGCCCGACAAATTTCATGATGATCCGACTAAAGATGACCTGTAGACCATGCCAAAGGATTTAGTCATGCAAAGAGTAAAATCCAAGATGGTTGCTGGCGGCCATGTTTTTCTTCCGAATGACCCCAAAATGACTCGTTCCCATCTACATCACAATATTAACTTCCACAACAAATTTCATGATGATCAGATGAACAATCCGGCCTGTAGTCTGTGCTAATGGATTGAATTTTGAAATCCAAAATAGACGCTGGTGGCCATGTTTTTTTTGCCTAATGACCCCAAAATGACTCGTTCCCATCTACATGTTAATGACAACAGCCATGACAAATTTCATAATGATCCGGCCAAAGGTACGACCTGTAGTCCGTGCTAAAGGAAATTGTTGACGAATCACACACGCACACACACAAACCCTCACAGACGACGGATACCAAGCCATGGCAATAGCTCAAACTTTACAAAGTAAAGTTGAGCTAATGAGTGCAAATTCCAACAAGAAAGACAGTAACTGTGGTGAAAATTGGCGGCCGAACCCGAATTCGAACTTGACCTGTATTTTGTGCTAGGAAACCCACATGCCAAATTTCATTCCCTTTAGTTCAGACTTTCTCAAGTTATTAACTGGAAATGGAAAAAGCAAACGTAATACGTACCATTTTTTTTTTAAACGGGCGTATAAAAACTTCCAGCCTTGAGTATATACCTCCTTCCAATTTATAAATAAATACAATTCTAGAAATAGAAAACTGCAATTGCAAGGCGTGTTAAGTTATAGTGCAAGCATTATTTATCATACTGAGAAACAAATGTTTATATTGAAGTAATTTATGTAAATCATGATTATCAGTCCATGAACCCAAGTATGTGATTCACTGATTGGAAACACGTGTACATACAATGCATAAATATAATTGACAACACAACTCTCAAGCAATCAGACATTAACCCTTTCATGACTGGAGCTTCTGAAATTTTGTGAAAACTCAGTGCCAATGCATTCTCTTGTATATGCGACTCTGTCATAGGGAGCCTCGCATTTATAAGAGAATACATTTGCCTAACAATATTTACCTTAGCCTTGTAAGCCATTGCATTCTATTATATGCGAGGCTCCCTATCGGAGACTCGCATATATAAGAGAATGCACTGGCAAAGGATCTTGAATGCTGCACCAGTGCAGCTCCTATCATGAAAGGGTTAAGAGATGTTAAAATACAGGCGCTGGATTTTGAGCAGACCAAATTCCATTCTAGACGGAGAAAATATGAGATGCCCTATCCAAATATGTACCATCTGTTTTTCCCTTTCTTTACTAAATACTTATTGACAAGTAGTGCTAATTCTCTTAGGAAATGTTCAGATAATAAGTTCATTAAATGACCATATTTCGTCTGTTGAACTTATTATCTGAACATTTCCCCCAATTAATAGTAATCCTTCTACACTTGTAAATTATCTTTTAGTATGCCTGTTGTTTGCTCATTTTTCCTGGACACCCCTCCAAAGAAATGATAGACCATTCCAATATATACTTTTAATTCAGTGGAAGAATCTATTCAGTAAAGAAAGGGGTTATAATAGTGGAGATCAGCATAGACCAAAGATTTGCAGCATATCACTTGAATGCAAATCCAGTTCTCTGTAACTACACGTCCATTCCCTGTGTGAATTTTTTCCATGCTACCGTATTTAAAAACAAAATGGAGTATATTTCAAAGCAATTTTCTGATTTCTTTATTTCATAAATTAGACCAGTCATAGCATTATCAATAGAAATAGAGCTTTATAGCTGTGTTGAGAGAAAAGTTTCGCACAAAACCTCAACTCTACAAAATTTCTATTTGAAAACTTGCAGAAATGTCATTATCAACATCACCACCAGAGTTTACACTTGTTGACTATTTATTTGTGCCTCAAAATCAATTTTGAAATTTGAAGAAAAAAGCATACCGAGAACAGAATTATAATTACAGAGAATGAGATTTTGGACCGAACAACGTTCAAGTGATTATATGTTGTGGGATTGAGAGACGCTCATCACCATTGTGTGGACCGCAATATCATTTGAAGGGTACATGCAAAAAATTAAATAAGGCAGTAAAATTATCATAGCCAAGTAGAGCATGGAAAAATAGACTTTGTTCTTATTTTTATTCAAGCCTTGAAATAGGGTGTCTGTCATTTGCAGAATGAGGTCCCCAGAGGGAGAATTTAGTGATGCTACCCCGCATAGCTAGCATCACCAAATTCACCCTCTGGGGACCTCATTCTGCTGAGGTGTAAGCAGAATGAGGTCCCCAGAGGGTGAATTTTGTGTTGCTAGCCCGCTATTTTACAGAGAATGAGATTATCTGTCATCTGCTTATATTTTCTTATCCCTCCAGTTGAATAATAGACCATTCCAATATACACTTTTATAACTGAATGGGAGAATCCATTTATTATAGAAAGGGTTAATTTTTCAATATAAGTGATGAAAATCTGCTGAAATACCATGAGAAATGTATGATTTCAAAGATACTGAACTACAGTAATGCCCTAATTAATCGAATGCTTAACCACAGCATAATTATGGGTAACTTTTGAGGATTTAGTCGGAAATATGGCTTGTTGCCATTCATCGGAAAGCTCTCGGGGAGAGGTTTCCGATGAATGGCAACAAGCCATATATCCGACTAAATCCTGAAAAGTTACCCATAATTCTTCTGTGGTTAATGAGTCGATTATTTAGAGCGTTACTGTATTTTCAATGCACTAAACACTGTCTAATAAATATCACCAGCTTCTGTTGGATTCTTTACAGGTCTGAGAATAAGGTGCGGACATTTGCAGAATGAGGTCCCCAGAAGGTGAATTTAGTGATGCTATCCTGCAGAGCTCTCTTGGTAATGAGAGGTTACTTAATGGGGTTGATGGGGTCATTGTCACAAGGCATTGATCACAATATTAGCCACAAGTGTAGCCAGCTTTTTGCCAATGATCACATTCATAGCTAGCTTTTTATGTTCGAACATAGAACGATACTAGTTATTCATATTCTCAAATGGGACGAGACTAGTTATTCGCAATTCGAGCAGATGAAATAAAAATATGAAAAAATTTAAAATTT
The DNA here is from genome assembly GCA_032622095.1 of Siphonodentalium dalli. Lineage (NCBI taxonomy): Eukaryota > Metazoa > Mollusca > Scaphopoda > Gadilida > Siphonodentaliidae > Siphonodentalium > Siphonodentalium dalli. Next base: position 236,485,326 of record CP136063.1, read on the forward strand.
AAAATTATTTTAATCTGCCTCCCTGAGGGCTTTTAACACTTTCAGTGCCAGGTCCGAATTGAGAATGCATTGGCCTAACAATATTTCATCATTTGTTATTATGTTTTACAATTTTTTACAATTTTAATAATTTTTTCTTATATTCTTTAACAGACTTATTTTGTAGGTTTAGTGCCAGGGAATCTTACGTTTTTCATGGGCATAAAAATTATTACTATGAATACTTGGTGATAGTTTTGAGTTATAACATGCTCCTAAGGTTTTATCCAGTTTTTTTTAATTCGCTAAAGCATGCTTAAGTATACCCAAAACAAATTCAACCCAAAAAAACAAAACAAAAATCTAAAAAAAACAAAACAAATTGTTTTATTTTTTTAGGGCCGATTTTACAGACCGTAAAATGGCACTGAAAGGGTTAACCCTTTCTATACTAAATTGTCATACATGAGAAGTTCCCTTAGGAAATGTTCAGATAATAAGCGAGATCACTGAGTCGCAACCATATTGGATCCATTCCACAGTTTAAGTGCTACAGGTCAAAGTTCTGGAGGAGCATTCCATATATGGAGTTTTGAATATTCATGAATTCCAAATATGCAATTCATGAATAATCAAAAATTCCATATATGGAATGCACCTCCAGAACCTTGACCTGTAGCACTGAATGCGCAAAACCGGGCTGGATAGATCCAATATGGCCACGACTTAGAAATAAGGTTTATAAGTTCAACAAATGACACTAACGAACAAAGGTCATTGAACTTATTAAGTGAACATTTCCCACAAATGAATATGAATCCCACTGCACTTGTATTATCTTTTCATCTGTCTGTCAGCGTTTATTTCCTGAACACCCCTCCATATGAATAATAGACCATGTATACGTTTATAACTGAGTGGAAAAATCCATTTAGTATAGAACGGGTTAATGGGCAATTTTTATAACTCATAAGAATCAATGCTTTAACCCTTTCAGTGCCAAGTAGGATTTTTTTTATCAACCCTTATTACCTTGATCATTTTCAAATTTATTGATTATAATAATGTGATACATTGATGGAAAAAGCTCTAAGAGCTCTTTCCATCAATGTATCACATTATTATAATCAATTAATTTGAAAAATGATCAAGGAAATATGGGTTGATACAAAAATCGGACTTGGCACTGAAAGGGTTAACTAATGCCTCGCTTTTCTCCACACACATTTAGCAAATACTACAGCACTTCCTGCCATTTTGTTGCTTGCAAAGGTAAACAAACCATATATCACGTGATCAAACAACAAGATTTGAACAGCTGCTATACTTGTGAATATTTTGAATAGCTGGCTATACTTGTGAATATTTTGAATAGCTGGCTATACTTGTGAATATATTGAGTAGCTGGCTATACTTGTGAATATTTTGAATAGCTGGCTATACTTATGAATATTTTGAACAGCTGGCTATACTTATGAATATTTTGAACAGCTGGCTATACTTTTGACTATTTTGAATAGCTGGCTATACTTATGAATATTTTTAATAGCTGGCTATACTTGTGAATATTTTGAACAGCTGGCTATACTTGTGAATATTTTGAATAGCTGGCTATACTTGTGAATATTTTGAATAGCTGGCTATACTTGTGAATATTTTGAACAGCTGGCTATACTTATGAATATTTTGAATAGCTGGCTATACTTGTGAATATTTTGAACAGCTGGCTATACTTTTGACTATTTTGAATAGCTGGCTATGAATGTGATCGATGCCTTGTGACAACAACACCATCATTGTTACTAAAAGGGGTGTGTGCACTTCAATATCCTGGGTTAACCACTTATACATGTAGCCACTACATGTATATGCAGCTACTATCCAGCACCATGGATCATGTATCACATATTAGACAACCCGATTTCCTCCAATACAAACCAAGTATCAAGAACGTAGACAACAGAGGTACTAGAGAATAAGGCTTATTTTAATAAATTGCAGAAAACATCGTGAATAATTCACACTTTTTTGGACAAAACTATTGAGATTTCCAACTTAGAACTGTATTTTAGGAGAAAACCTTTTTGAAAATTTGTCTCAAACGGATGTTTCTTTCAGATTTTTAAATAAAAAACAGTCATGTCAGTGCAAACAAGGTCAATCCAGTATACTCCCCATTCTCTTCGAGAGAAGTGGTATAATTAATTTACCAAATGTTATAAATTTTTTTGGCATCCAAAGGAGTGTACACGTTTGTTATGTAGCTGGAATAAAGATATATCGGTACCTATGCCCCTGGTTATTCAATTATCCCATGCAAGTCAAGGCTTATATGCTTGTATCATTACATCTACTTTATTCTCTTAGTATTTTGCCATTAGTTTCCAAAACGCTAATGTATTTAAATACCGTAGGATAATTACATTAGGGCAGAATTGAACATTGAGAGTAGGAATTTTGTCATGGCAATAGTGATATCTAGGCAATGTCAATATAAAGTTCCCAATATTTAAACGATATTTCCAACTCAAACTGCACTTTCAGGTTGATAATTTTCACTGAGATCTAATTGTAAGTAATAATCTTGGTTTCTTGATATAATTACACAGTTTCAAACCAAACTACAAACTGTTCATTTCGTGATTTATAAGTTTGTGATTAGATTTGATGCCTTTAAAGTTATGTGAAACACTCCCGTAGGGTGATGAAATAAAAATGGAGAATTCTATGGCTCAATGTTGTTATTTTTACTAATATTAATCCAAATTGACAACACACACCACCATTCTTATATAATAATTAAATGCAATGATTTTCGATGGCAAAATCATTTGTGTTAGTTTATCGCCGATAGTTGCGCCCAGAATCGAGAAATATTTACAATTGAGTATAGTTCAGACGATGTTTTCTATGGAGTGGTATGGTCACTTTCTATGAAATTTTCGGCGATATTAGTAGAATGCTACATTCCCCAGGTTGACATAGCGCCTGAGTACTAACTGTTAAGTTTCACGCACCTGAACAAGTCCATAACATGTCTTTAAACTGTGTAATTACATTAGGAAAGCAATTAATCCTTAAATATCGGTTTGTATTGGAAGGAAATCAGAGTAACAATACAGATTCTCAACCATGATAGAATATCTCTGTACAGCTATCAAAGCTGCATTTCCTCCGTTCACTTAAATCGGAGCAGACGATCACTCATGCATACATGTACCTCAACATTCAGACCTCGCCATATAAACACTATTTATTGAATGCAGCTATTACTGCCCACATAAGGTCATTGGTCCCTTCCTTCATCGATTCAGTGTCATATTCCAATTCCAGCAGCTCACGCATACGTTTCATAGCAAGTTCGTAGTCCTCATCTGACAGGGGAGCGAAAGCATTCTCTAATACGTCAGAAGCGTGCGCTAACAACAATAGAGATAGCACTCTTTTATCCATCCGGTGCGGGTCATTTGTCCATCTGTTCAACACAGACTCCTGGACTTTTTTAATAACTCTCTGTTTCATTCCCGATTCAGTCAGTGGATGGGTTGTCATATCAAATAGCAGAAAATTTTGTTTTTCCGTCGTACAAACACCTTTTTCAACTAAATTTTTCGCCAATCTCTCTCTCACGTTCCTCAGCTGGTACTTGAGTTTTAGTGGATTCCAGGTTTCTCCTGCAATTAAGAGAAATGTGACAGAAATTATCACCTCAAAAAGAAAAAGCTGGTTTCATTTATAAACCTTTGATGATGGAAGCAGCACTGGTGCAGCATTAATGATCATGTGTCAGTGCATTCTCTTATATATGTGAGTCTCTCATAGGGAGTGTCGCATATATAAGAGAATGCACTGGAAAAGTGCCAAGTAAGACTAATTATGCTGTACGGTAAGTTGAACCATCAGGTAAGACCAATTAGTTCATGTAATGTAGAGTGATCTAATGAGACGTCAGTGGTCATCAAAGTTCCTATGCCGGCAACAGTAAGCACCTAAAATGTGCACAAGGATTTGGAGTATACAGTAAAGCCCTAAGTAATCAACTCCTTAACCACAACAGAATTATGGGTAACTTAGCTTTCCGATGTATGGCAACAAGTCATATTTCCGACTAAATCCTGAAAAGTTAATTCTGTTGTGGTTAAGGAGTGGATTATTTAGGGCATTACTGTATATCAGTCTATTTTTATCCCTGGAATGTGACAAAAGTATGCAATTTCAGTTATTTGCTTACTTGCATATTTCGGGTATTTGCATAAAATTAACCTGCACCAAACCATTTCCTTATAAAAAAATACCTGTTTATTTGCAGAGAAGACATGCTGTTCCGTTTTATGGCATAATAAAATCACCATTACAGCATTTCGCATTATGATATAATTGAGACAAATTAATATAGATTAGGCTCTTTATGAGCATAATTATTTTCAACCAAACAAAACAACCAATAATGAGTCAACAACAAATGAACAAAACGAAAAAGTAGGCTCATATTTATGGACTGATGTGATGATAAAACAACAGCATGGGTCGGGTTATAACGCGATTCTGGGTACATGTATATGCATATTAGATTAATTGCCTAAGAGAAGCCATATACTGATGCAATGCAATTAAGTGAAATGGACTGTTCTAGGTTTCATTTGAGGCTTGAGAACTACAAGCATACATTGCTTTACAAAAACCGTACATCTACAGAATCATCAGTGAGGTTAATAAAATAAAGAAGAGCAAAGTCATCAGTCCAAGGGATGTAATTCTAGAATAAATGAACCTAACTTACAAGTGTCTACATAATAGAAGTCACACAGAAAAAGTACGGTAGCATTTGTTAAACCTCATACATGTACCTGAAACACCTTTTTAATTAGTGTTGGCTAAAAATAGCGTACAACAAAAACTCTACCTCAGCCAGCCTCAGCTAAAATAAAAGTTCTTTTTGTTTTGGTGTCTGCCCCGGCTAAGTCAAAAGCTGACAAGTAATTAAAAGGGTCCTTCTTGAAGCATTTTTGATTAATCTGATGGTGTAGTTGTTTAAAGCCACAAACCACATTCAATGAGAATAATTTAATTAGGCAAACTTTGTTCTCATATCTGTCATAAGATTCTGGAGAATATCAGAATTGGCAGAATAATTTTTTCCATAACAAAGTCTAGTATTCACTAGATTATATTGGAAGATTTTGGCTATTTTTGCAAACAATGGCTATATAATTTCCCAAATCTCTTATAAAAGGGGTAATATAAATTATCAGTTAAAGAATAAAGTTTTCCTGGTTTGTCATGTTCTATTTATAGTTTCCAAACATTAAGGTAAATAAATATCATTAATATTTTACAATTCATACCCACAGTCCGCTCAAATTTTCAATAAAATATTTTTGCTCGATTTTATTATTTACTACGGTAGTTCTCATTGTAAGATTTGTTTGGTAATTTAACCAAACTTAAGACCTTTGTGTAGAATACCAGTATTATATGATACTGAAAGGGGAATAGTTAGTTTGAGACCAGCTTGGGTCGAACAGGTACATACCACTGAGATATTCTATCCAGCTTTGCACCGTTTCTGGGGGCTCAGTTTCTTTTATATGTTTGAGCGCCTCATCTAGCAGGACATCACCTGTCGGTGTGTCAGACTTGCATATAACCTTTCGCACTAGCAGACTCCTCTTTCTCATTCCAGCTTTCTCTAACTCTATCCTCCCCTTTAATGTCAGCTCAACAAGTATGCAGCCGCGTAAACCTGAAGAGATGCAGTCGTTCCAAAAGGAAGTGTATCCCTGAAAAATAAAATATAAACTTCCTCATGTATTCACAGTAGTCTCAGGAGACACGGAGTACCATGGCATAGGTTATAACAGCTACAGTTTTTCTAAATTTTTATTTAAATTTTTGTTATTAAATACATGTATATTTAAAAACACACATAATTTAAAATAAGCTCAATATTATGAGCTTACCGGTATTTCATAATCAAATAAGTTGAATATGAACCTATGTGAATATTTAGGTTCAAATCTACACGAAGCGCACACAGGGGCCACATGCAGGCACCTAACGCACACAAAGGGGTCGCAGGCCTCTTAGCATGCAGGGCTGCAGGCCCCTCAGACGCTGAATAAAGACTCCCTTTGTTACAGCTAGTATACAGTAATGCCCTAAGTAATCGACCCCTTAAACACACAGGTATTTGGCCAAAAAAAAAACAATTATATATATATATATATATATATATATATATATATATATATAAAGGTAAGTATCGAGGCTGATAGTGAAAATAGGAGGTCAAAAATCATCCTCACAAAAGCAATTTTTTTTATCAAATTGATCTGGAATTCTAGCATTATGTGCCCAAGTAATCATATTTTTGGTTAAAGTTAAGCTTTCCGTCGTACTTTAAACAAGTGAGCATAGAAAATCATTCGAAGTTGTCAATGAAATTAATTTTTTGGTACCCGAAATGTCCGTCCAATTAAAAATCAAAAAATCAAATAATCCAACCCCTGAATCACCGAAATCTATACTATTATCATCAAACTAAATAGCCCTATTGTCAAACAGACGTTGTTTCATGAAGTACAGCTAATTTGGGGTGGTACTCAACATACATCGAGTTTAATAACGATTTATGTCCTTTTTTTTCGTCAGTTTTACAGATTTCTTTTCGCGGGAGGCCATTTTGCAAAACTGAAAGTGAAACTAACTAAACTAACTTTATTAAATTAATTTTAATATCTCTCTTTTAATTGATATCCGGCAAAAATCATGCGGTGGATATATAATACCCACTAGATAAAACATTTTTTTTTATCGATCGATGTAAAATTATTTTATTTTGGAGTCATTTACTGCAACGTTTCTCGAGTTTGTTTCACACTTTAAAAATGGCCTCCCACGAAAAGACAAAAATCGTTATTAAACTCGATGTATGTTGAGTACAACACCCAAAGTTTGATGATTAGAGTATAGATTTCGGTGATTTAGGGGTTGGATTGTTTGATTTTTTAATTTTTTGATTTATAAATGTTTTTCTATGTTCACTAATCTCAAATACGACGGCGAACCAAACTTTTTTGAAAATTATGATTATTTGGTCACATAGTGCTGCAATTACAGATCAATAAAAAATAAAATGTTGCTTTTGTAGAGAAAAATGCTGACCTTGTGCCTAATACCTGTGCTTAAACACAGCAGAATTATGGGTTACTTTTCAGGATTTAGTCCGAAATATGGCTTGTTGCCATTCATCGGAAAGCTCTCGGGGAGAGGTTTCCAATGAATGGCAACAAGCCATATTTCCGACTAAATCCTGAAAAGTTACCCATAATTCTGCTGTGTTTAAGGAGTCGATTACTTAGGGCATTATTGTATCTGTATTCATATTGAAGAAGAGTGGGTAAGAAAGTAAGAAATATGGATTCGGGAATGCAAAATAAGCTGGACATTAAAGTGATGTGAAACACTTCGGTAGGGTGATCAAATAGAAATGGAGAATATCTTGCTCAAAGTAGTTATTTTTTAGGGTTGAAACGATTAATCGACTAGCTGTAGTCGACACTGAAATGTCAGAACGTCGACTCTGAATTTTGCCATCGACTAGTCGGAACATAGTGTATTAGTTACATGTATAAAGTTTTCAAGATCGATTCCAGCATAAACGGTGTTAACTGCGCGTAAGTTACGGTAAGTTACGTTTGGTGGCACCCGGAATTGACAGTGTTACTAGTATAGACACACACGGTGACCCGACTATTAATTGAAAGAATGAAATTGACAACACAATGTCTCACTCGTCGTTTCAGGTCAAAGATATCACTGCGACATGATGGCAATGATTGACGCGGCTTTATCATTTGTTGTCGGATACCGCTTTGATCTAAACACTGTGTATATTTCAATTGATCTCGCACCGTTGGGTTATGATGCGACGCTGTGTGAAGGTCGCTTAAGGTGACGTCACTGGTGCTACCGTATATAAATGATACTGACATTAAGAACTGGCTGAAGGAGAAGATCACTAGATCTTTTCGACCATCCCGGGCGCGAATCCCAGGCGCTTTGCGCCCACCTACTACCACACAGAACTGGCTATCGTATTCTACACTTAGCCTATACTACAGGGCGTATTTAGTGGGAACATTAACATTTCATATTGACACCGCTCGGCACCGGTTTATTGGTGATCACGTGACTAAACGAAATCTCGAAGGGTGATATTAAATTTAAAACCTGTATAAATGATCGTGTTTCTAATCATTATCCACCACATGTCTAACAAGAGATGGACTGTCGTCCGGTGCATACCACCTCGTAGCATTCCGCCTCGTGTGGGCATATCTATAACTTATGAGGGCTATACTCAAGACAGATGGACCCAAACACCAGCATTTCATATAAACAAAGATGAGTAACTATAGAACAATAAAAACAAAACAAACATTTGAATGTGCCATTAAATGTCCTCATAGTGGTGAACATCCATACAAAATTTCATTGAGATCCGAGCATTACTGTTCAAGTTATGAGCTGAACAGACATTGGATGGACCAAACAACCAACATTTCCAGATAAACAAAGATGAATAACTCTAGAATGGAAAAGCAGAACAGAACAATGGAACCCTCTATTGAATGTCCTCATAGTAGTGAACATCCATACCAAATTTCATTGAGATCCCAGCACAACTGTTGAAGTTACGACATGAACAGACACCAGACGGACCAAAAAGCCAACATTTCCAGATAAACAAAGATGTAAAACTCTAGAATGGAAAATCCGAACAAAACTATGGAACCCTCTTTTTAATGTCCTCATAGTAGTGAACATCCAGACCTAATTTCCTTGAGATCCCAGCACAACTGTTGAAGTTACGACATGAACAGACACCAGATGGACCAAAAAGCCAACATTTCCAGATAAACAAAGATGAATAACTCCAGAATGGAAAATCCGAACAAAACGATGGAACCCTCTTTTTAATGTCCTCATAGTAGTGAACATCCATACCAAATTTCATTGAGATCCCAGCACAACTGTTGAAGTTATGACATGAACAGACACCAGACAGACCAAAAATCCAACATTTCAATATAAACAAAGATGAATAACTCTAGAATGGAAAATCCGAACAAAACAATGTAACCCTCTATTGAATGCCCTCATAGTAATGAACAGCCATACAAAATTTCATTGAGATCCGAGCACTACTGTTCAAGTTATGACATGAACAGACATCGGACGGACGGACGGATGCACGGATGCACAGACAGTACGACGGACAGGTGCAAAACAGTATACCCCCCCCCTTTTTTTTTTAAAGGGGGTATAATTATATAATCACATGCAGTGTGTTGGATAAATATCAAGATGTTTACAGTATTATTTCCCAAATAAATTGTTGTCTATGCAGGGAAATGCGCTACGCAATAGACCGTCATTGCACCAGTCATCAGTGTACGCCATGTACGATGAATTTTCCGTACCATGTTATCTTTGAAAGTTTTGATATCGGGTACCAACTAGTCGACGCAACGCGATTTTTGGGCCTCGACTAGTCGACTCTGAAATTCACTAATCGTTTCAACACTATTATTTTTTACAATCATCATATCCAAGTTGACAACACACACCGTCATTCTTGTATATTAATTTAATGCAGTGACTCTTGGTGACGAAATCGATAGTTGAGTCCCGAATCGAGAAGTAAATATTTACAATTGAGCGTAGTTCAGACTATGTTTTCTATGGAGTGGAACGGTCGATTTGCTTGAAATTTCATCGATGTTAGTATAATGCTACATTGCTCCAGTTAACATAGCCCCTGAATACTAACTGATCAGTGTCAAGCACCCGAATAAGTCCATAATATGTCTTTAACCGGTGACCAATGCTAGAAGTTTCGATTTGAAAAATGTTCCAGGATTCTTGCCTCTTGGTGTTTTTTGTAACACATATACTACGACAATTTGACTCATGTAAAAGGTACATGTATGTTACTACTGACTAATGAGTGGGTGAGCATGTGGTTAAATGCCAAATACTGACTCATTAAAACAATCAAGCCTTGAAATAGTGTGCCTGTCATTTGCAGAATGAGGTTCCCAGAGGGTGAACTTAGTGACGCTATCCTGCATGGCGGGCTATCATCGCCAAATTCACCATCTGGGGACCTCATTCTTCAACTAGGGAACTTCAATCTGATCTTAGGTCTCCCATAGCAGTTGAAGCCTATGCAGCATGAGGTTCCTAGAGGATGAATTTGGTGATGCTAGCCTACCACGCTGAATAGCATCACTAAATGCACCGTCTGGGGACCTCATTCTACAAAGTACATGTACATGTATTTCAAGGCTTCATTTTAATTGCAACATCAATCGTCTACTGTATCTCGCCTTGAATCTGTTTTCTTAAGGTGCATCTTGAATCTATTTTTTGAAGGTGCATGCTTACAGCATAATGGCTTCAATTTAAACATTAAAAGTGTGTTTCTCTGAGGGATAATACTATTAATAGGTCACGGGCATGATGACAACATAAAGCTTTTCAAGAAAAAAGTTAGATCAACATATTAATTCTATACCCTGGGGAGCTGCATGAGCAGTTGGTTAAATGATAGGCTGACTACCTCAGAGATGTAGTGAAGTGTAAACTTTATTGTGATAATTTGGGTGTGAGTTCAAATCCACCTTGAGTTGTAAGTCAGTTAGCTCTGATACAATGTAGCATACTGCTTGTGGGAATGCCTCCCCTAGTGCTGTAATTGGGGGAGGAGTCAGTGCTAGGGTGTCACCCTCAGATCAGGTGCTGTTGTTACATGTCCTGTGTACAAATGTAGCTATTTATGTGTCAAACCGGCCCCCCAGGGTCTCTAGCAATGGCGGATACAGAAATTATTAAAGGGGGGGGGGGCAAAATATTTCTGTACCTATTGCATGATGTGAAGCATTATCCGAGCCACTATGCGGCGAGAGGGGTGACAGGATGAGGGGGTGCCCCCTTAACTTTGGGGCATTGGAGCTACCTCAAACACCTGATATAACCCATAGGCTATATACGGTAGCTATTGATATACATTTGTAATGTCATCATTTTTATCAAGACATACAGTAGGCCCACAATTAACCATATAGTGAATGATGAACCATAACCATATGATAACCATACACGTATAACCGCAACCGGTTGGCAGGTGCCACATACATTGTATGTCATCATTCCCCAGGCGTACAGTACATGTACAGTATATTAACAGATAATAGGAGACGATTCTAAATGAATATTGGTAGTTTAATCCTCGACCATAACACCCTAACAATATTTAAACAAATATAAACCAATTAACAAATTGTTTAATTGTTTAGAATTGTCGGAATGTCGTTTTTGGTCCATGACTTCAATTCAAGTTTATTCAACTGGTTTGCTGTGGTACATTCATGCACCTTGGAGAATCAGGTAATATATATTAATAGTAATAGACACAATGACTAATTTTTTACGCCACAACCTTGTTTACTCCACTACACAAGGTCTTATGACATGTGGGTGTAATGACTATTGAGTGACCATGACTTATTGCCTATGCAAAGTGTAACAGATATGCCTAATAATATCAGTGTTAATTTCCTCACAGCCGGTTGCCACGCTTAACAAAAGACCCCTTTGATAGTCACAATTTGCATGACATGAAAGCCGTTAAAGCAAACTAAATGCATAAAATTCAGTCCCAAAATGAGACATTCAAAATCATGACATTAGGTTAATGAGCTGCCCATCTGGTAGTTATTATTGCGTTGTACCGATTATAACAGTTTGTGTAACCTATGGGTTACCTAAGCACAAACCAGGCAAACGAAAAATAGGTTACACATACCGGTACATGTAATTTTGATATCTGCAGGCCTGATTAACTTGTGGAATTTCGACAACTGGTTAGCTTTCTAATTTTAGATACAATTCATTACTTTATTGCCTTCAAAATCATTATATTGATAATAGAAATTCAGTTTAATTTGCTCGAAACACCGAACACAAATTTTTCAGATCATCGAAAACCTACCCTGCTAGACAAAACAAGTGTCCACTTAACCGCGAGGCGGTTAGCGTTACCACCGCGGCTGAAATGCAACTACACCGCGGCTCCACCGGGTAACTAAAGTTGGGCTGCGGTTTACTTGCCGTTCGGCCATGGTGTAGTTGCCGCGGTGTATTTTCATTAAACTGAAAAAAGATGACACAAACCAGAAATCTAACCATGGTGTACATGTACATGCCGCGGTGTAGTTGCGTTTCGGCTGTGGTGTACTTGCCGTTCTGCCGCAGTGTACATGCTGTTCAGCCACGGTGTACATGTACTTGCCATTCGGCCGCGGTGCTCAACTGCAGTTACAAATTCTGACACCGCGGCCGAACAGCAAATACACCGCGGGTGCCAATGGACACTTGTTTTGTCCAGCGGGGTATTCTCAATTGGTCATTGAAACATAAATTTAACAAGACAGTCAAAGACTGTGGGGTCGCTCACCAGACTGCAAAGACTGATAAGACTGGGACTCTTGAGACCATAACAGTCAGAACTTTTCATAATCACTTTAAAAGAAGCGGATCTAAACAGGATATGTGGCTAGAGAGGCTTCATGTCGATCAGTGAATATCTACCTTTAAATTACCAATGGAACACTACAGATCACCCCCCGCTCCAGCTCAACATATCCCCTCCTGACCGGGCTCCAGATTCCCAAGTCTTAGGTTGGAATTTCACAACTGACGTCTCAAACATTCTCAATTGTTCAAAATTTCCAATCTCACAAGCACCTTTTTATAAACTATTTAGACATGTTTGAAGCCCAATTATCCATGAACCCGAAAACACCATATATATGTCAGATTAATCAGTCAGGTAGTTCCAAGGTAGATGTTTTAAGTGAAGTCCCCATAGCCCTGTCATTTCTTAACAGGTTGACCTCATGTTAACAAATCTGAATCTCAGTCACTAAAGGATCCTCCATACTATACATGTATGTAAGCTAAATAGTCCAACCTCTCTTGAGAAGACATTTTTAAGTATTATTATAGAGACATACAGTTATGCCCCTGGTCCCACTCTATTTAATCTGGTGACCCCATCTGAATAAATTTGAATCCCAGACACCAAAGAACCCTTCATACTAAATATCAGTAAAATAGACCTGATGGTCTGTGTGAAGGAAGCATATTAAGAGGAAAACTGTCCTTTGCCTGACCCCTAGTTGACCAGGTGACACCATTTAAAACCAATGACCCCATTTGAAAAAAAATCTGAACTCCGGGTCACCCAAGGACTGTTCATACCAAATATGAACCCATTCAACCTGATGGTACAGCAGAAGAAGTAGTTTTTAAGAATTACTATGGAGGGCAAGAGTTACTGTTATGCCCTAAGTAAATGACCCATTAACTGCAGTTATAATCCGTTTACAACTGCGGTTAAACCGTAACCGCACCGCAGTTATTTGCCGTAACTGCGGTGGCATTGCAGTTACATGCGGTTAGGTTACCGCAGTTAATAACCCTTAACTGCGGTTACACCGCACGTAAACGTTAACCTTCCGGTATTTGAATATTTAATGGGAAAGAGAGGGGTACTACCCATGCATCTACCAGTCTATGTTATCGTTTTGTGTTTTAGCGATCACGGCAAAGTGGTAACTTCATAATCGACCAGGAGTTGATTGTATGTTTTTGTTATCACCATCGGTACTCAACACGATATATTTTATGTTTTAATCCCGACTTGTTGAAAACTGTATAATTTTGACGTATATGTTCTAGTATACCGGTACGTCCGTTGTTCGGCTTGTGAAAAAATACATGCTTATGTTTGAAGCAAAGTAGAGTGCTGAATTTAATACTAGTAATAGTACATACGCAATTCGCGAATCTCGCTGGCGTGTCACGTTTGTAGTTAATTATGATTATATAGCAACGAATGCAAGATCGGAAAACTTAAATATCGGTTTCCGATATCTGAATAATGCCCGATGTTTGAAGAGTGCGGGTGTTCCGTTTAAACGCATTTTGTGACTATGTATTGTTTCTCTCACTTTACATTTATGATGCATGTGTGGGACTCTAACCCCCACTTTATATTATTATATAATTATCCACTCAAATCCGTTTGAAATTCAGTGGCCATTTGATCCGTTTGAATGCTTTTTTTCCGTTTTGCGGTTGATCCATTTTAAACGCGTTTTCCTTACATTGAAAGTGACCGGCACTCGTCAGCTAAATTGTCGAATAATTATATCTATATATAATTATATAAATATTTATTTTATCGATGGTTAAAGTCGAAAATGGGCCGTAAGGATTTCGATTACCCGTCGGGGTTAGCCCAACTGTTATTTTCACCAAAAGGCTACTATAAAGTATACAACATTATAATAAAAAGAAATCCAAAAATAAATAAAACACACAAAAACACTTTTATTTTTTCACACCATACATCACAATCTTCCGTTTACCCAAAACAAAAAATATTGGTATATGAATGTCTGTTCTATTTATCCAAAATAAATAGAAGATCCACAGCAAAAAATATTGATATTGAAAGGGACACTGGCATGTTATTTGTGCTAACTTAATTGTCTAACGAGCATGGCAACTAAAATATGACACGCCATATACGCCATATGGTATCTGTTCCATTAAGAGCGACATATACCGGTTTAACCGCGACGTATCCGTTTTAACCGCACAATTTATTTGGTTCTCTTGCGTTTTAAACGCATCTTATAACCGCGGTTAGGTTAAAACGGAACGCAGTTAAACTGGGGTGCCACTTCAGTTAGATGGGCCATTTACTTAGGGCATAACAGTATGGCCCAGCCTCCATAACCATTTGATAGAGTGACCTCATTTAAACAAATCTGAATGTAAGTCACCTAGGGAACATCCACACCAAATATGAACCCATTCAGTCTAGAGAAGATGTGAGCTCAAAAAATAACATTTCATTGAACAAATCTTTAAATTACCCCCAGCCCACCCCCCCCCCCCCCCAACACAGTGGCAACATCCCTGCAAGAATATGACATACATGATTTATTTGAATGCCTATTGGCTTAACAAAATTACCATGACCTTGAAAGCCAGTGCATTTTCTTTTATATGGGAGGCTTCCCATGGGAGCATATATAAGAGAATGCACAAACACAGGGTCTTCATTGCTCTCACCAGCATGAAATGGTTAATATTAATAGTAAAAATAAACTTTATCTGTCAAATGGGTAATTTGAATCTGAGATAAACATGGGATAAAATTCCATTCATAAAGCCACTATCAGCTACCAGAATGTCTGGGAGACCTGTTGACATGGCGATAACTAATGATGGCACAAACATTTTGCCCAGCAATACCAATGTATTGTGTTACTCCTACAGCTGTGATCAAAACAAGGATTTACATCCACACCTAAATATATAAACCCATTTGGTCTTTAATATGTATCTGGAGAAGAAAACAATTGATGGACAGATAGAGACATAATGACAGATGGGTGGATGGGAAAACAGTCTGACATAGAGACTGACAAATTCAATCCAATATACCCCCCAAGTTTTCTTTGCAAAATCAGGGTATAATGAGTTCAACTGGATACTGGTGGTTAAGAACATAATATTCGAACAGCCAAGCCTGAACATAGTGTCTGACATTTGCAGAATGAGGTCCCCAAAGGGTGAATTTAATGACACAATCCTGCAATGCGGGCTAGCATCCCCAAATTCACCCTCTGGGGACCTCATTCTGTGTAGGCCTCAACTGCTATGGGAGACATAGCATTAGATTGAAGTTCTCCAGTTAAAGTTGGTAATGTGCACCCATTGGGCACCTCAATTATGCATTTTATATTCACAAATTAGGGGATATAGAAACTAAACAGAAGGGAAAAAGTAAGAAAAAATGTCAATTTAAGTGCCTATATACTTCCCAGAAGATGAGGCCTAAGCAGAATGAGGACCCTGGCTAGTGTATTTGGTGATGCTAGACTGCTGTGCAGGGTAGCATAACTAAATTCACCCTCTGGGAACCTCATTCTGCAAATGCCAAACACACTAAATTCAGGTTAGAGAACAATAATTTGTTTTGATTTGATTTTAATAACACACATTGGCATGAGTGCTAGCTAATCATTAGTTCACACCTGTCAGTCTGATAAACATCTCATTTGATGTGCAGCTAATACAATTGACTTAATCTGCTGGTGGGAGAGATCCTGTGAGTTAGGAGATGAGATAGGGTGGAATGCTGTTGGTTGGGAGCAGGGTGGGGTTCTGGGTCATGTGGGGGGACAGTGATAATTTTTGTTTTGTATGTTAAATTGATCAAGGAGTTCCTGAATTTATTATTATTTTTTTTGGAATTATGGCCCTGGCTCCACCCCTATTTGACCCAGTGACCCCATTTGAACAAATCTGAACCCCAGTCATTCAATGACCCCCCAGACCAAATATAAACTAAATCGGCATAATGGTTCTAGACAAGAAGTCGTTATAAGAATTACCAAGGAGGAATATAGTTATGGCCCTGGTTTCGCAACTATTTGACACAGTGACCTCATTTGAACAAATCTGAATGACGGTCACCTAGGGAACATCCACACCAAATATGATCAAAATGCAAAAATGTAATTTTTTTGTTTTTAGAGTTATGTCCCTGGCTCTGCCCCTATTTGACCCAGTCACCCAATTCCCAGTCACCCAAGGTCCCTCAGTACCAAATATAAGCTAAATCGGCCCAATATTTTTTTTAGAAGAAGTCATTGTAAGAATTACTATGAGTTATGGCCCTGGTTTCTCAACTAATTGACCGGGTGACCTCATTTGAACAAATCTGAACACCAGTCACCCAAGGACCCTCCATACCAAATATTAGCTAAATCGGAACAATGGTTATGGACAAGAAGTTGTTGTAAGAATTACTATGGAGGAATAGAGTTATGGCCCTGGTTTCGCAACTATTTGACCCAGTGACCTCATTTGAACAAATCTGAATGAGAGTCACCTAGGGAACATCCACACCAAATATGAACCAATTCGGTATGATGGTTTCAGAGGAGAAGATGTTTAAAAAAAAGTTGACGGACGGACGGAGAGTGATGACTATAGCTCCACCGGAGACTTCGTCTCAGGTGAGCTAATAAGCGCCAAGCGGCCATATTGGAAACAGTACATAATTAATTGTGCCGACGGTCACATCTCCATTATCACATGTTTTGCTGTGGTTGATTATGCATACCCGGTATATGCTGTCCATCACAAAATTGTGGTGAACGGAAATTACTCTCTGGATCCAAATAAAAGTGTGCGGAATAAATGTAGGGCGTGGAAAATATCCCAAAATCAGATAAGAACAGGCGGCGGAATAAAAGTAAGAGTGTGAAAATTAAATTGAAGGATATTCTCAAAACTTCACTTGGATTCTCAGCACCAAATCAGCATAGTATATGAATGTTTGTAACAATGGTTATATGGCCATGGTTAATTAAGTTTGTTTGGCGTCATTCAGGATTATGAGAATTAAATACGAAAAGCAGTGATAATTCATTATTAATTATTCACTATACATGTAGGTTTCTGAAGTTACTTATATAGTTCAATGTATTAATAATTAATGTTCACAAATATTAACACTAATCTTGTTTATAATCATATGTGAATGAAGCATCTGTCTTGGGACTAAGAGTAAATGGTCCTATCTGAATTTTGCCAAGGGACAGTCATTGGAACAACAGGACTCAAAATACATTTAATTTTACGAGAATCAAATCCTGAATCAAGTTAGTCATAAAGGACTGAAAATTGATAAGTTTCGCGAGAATCATTACGAGAATCGTTTCGGTGATTCTCGTCGAATCTTAAGGCCTAGAACAATGGAATTGACAGGCCTTTAAATTCCCCCAAAATTCACAAATTGTTTATGTGGTCTCTGCAGTCTTACATGTATACCGGTATTATAATGGTAGTACAGCTGGGTAGTACATGGGTTAAAATCTCAAAACTACCATTTTTTGGAGCCACAATAGTGAAAAAATAAATTGTCTTCTATTGGTGGCTTTGACCACCCACCCACCCCGGCATGTTTTTTTTCACCCCCCCCCCCCCTGAATCCCCGGTTATAGACCCCATTTGTTTTAGCGTCTGTGGTGGAACCATAGAATTCCAGACCACACATACTCTTTTGGTGTTGGGCTTTTCCATTATGGCGAAAATACATGAAGAACTGGCATGGATGTACAACGTAGTTTCCAATCTAATCGATATAAGTTACATTGGGACTTCTGTCGACTATTATCGCTGGCATCTTGCGATATATGGATACATCATTGAATCCGATTGTATTGATATCATATTTCAAACTATTTTCTATTCTCTTCTAAAGGTTATGTGCATATTGACAATTGCCAGTGATCATGAGTGATGGCTGCTCAAGACTGAGTCGTGTCGAAATAAACAACTTATACCTTAACCCTTTCAATACTGACTGGATGCTCCCATTCAGTTATATGAAAGCATGCATTGGAATAGTCTATTCAACATTGAGATGCCCGGGTGTTCTGATAATATATAACAATCATGCCGTGTCCATGCGAGTATGCCAATATGCACCTAATACACACATGTTTGACTACCAAAAGATATCTAATCACAGTTCATAATTACATGGCTCTTAGCATAAAGGAGGTACGCGTGGTTTCGATTGAGTATCATATTTAATCTGAAGGGTGTGGGGAAGGCTCTTTAAAATCACTTTATTTCCGTTATTTCGTTAAAACACTTCTTCAATTATCTATATTTGACATATGGGATATGGGATTATATGATATCCAATATTCTATCGAACATCCCATGCCACCTGTGGTCGCCATTATATGCCAATTGCCATGTAATCATGAACGGCGATTACATATTGTTTGCTATACCGGTATAATCCATGGCATATTGGCTGCGATATTAGGCAATGGGGTTTAGTTCTTTGCGATTCACAGTACAGTTGTATTTGACATATAAGCTCTGCAATTCCGGTGGCAGAGATTTTTTCATGCGGCTGGCGTTCGAGATACCGGTAATATGACTGGCGGCGGTTTGTTGGCAATATGGCTGGTGGCGGCGTACGATGTCGGCTTCGGGCTCTAGGGAGAACGTACCGGCAATATCATACGACTTCCCTGTCGTCGCCCAATGTTTTGAGTTTTTCAAAGAAATGTAACTATAACATTCCCGTTATTTAGTAAAATATTACCTTTACTAAATAACGGGCACTCCAAAAGAATGACACCACAGAGAGACACGTTTCAAAAATACTATAGGAAAAAACACTTAGGGTGGGTGGGCTTGGGGGAGGTTGGCGGCACTTTAAAACAAACTTCAGCCCAAAATTTACTCAACGGGGAAGTCGTGTGAGATTGCCAACGTACCCCCACCATCAGTGGGGGGGGGGGGGGGGGGGGGGGGGGGTCACCCCCTCCCAAACCTTCCTCCGCTCAGGCCTTCAGGATATGGCTTCGGAATATCATTGCCCAAAAACAGGTGTCCCCAAAAAATCCCTGGATTTTTAACTGCGCCGGTTGGGGCAGTATCACGTCGGTCGGTATTGCTTTAAATGGAAACCGAGTTGTCTTTTCTCGGTTAACCGCCCATCACTAGTACATGGGTGAGCCATTAATGTCCCGCCCGATCGGACAGCGTACTGCACCCACGACAACTTACCTGGACAACTGTTGCAATGGGGGAAGTTGGCATTTTGCATTCGGATCTTTATACAGTTATCTCGAATGAGACTTTTCAATCTGACAACCTTGGTATCAGACCGAGTTCTATTTTTTGTCAGAATACCCTAACCAGGTTGCGATCACTGGTCCGCTAGCACGAGAGACCAGTATGCTCCCTCTCGGCTACCGACTTCATTGTAACGTATCACAAATCTTACAGGACATCAAAAATAATGATAAGAGAAAAAATGTCTGCAAAAAATAACAATGGCATGCACCCACAGAAAAATATTTCAGATTATAACAGGTCCGTGGAAATGGCTACTTTTCAGTTATGAAAATATATTGCATGCCATTGTTATTTGTTAATGTTATTAAACATAATGAGACTTTTCAATCTGACAACAATGTTTCTCGGTCAGATACCAAGGTTGTCAGATTGAAAAGTCTCATTATGTTTCTCCCAAAACGACCTCATTTGATTTATTTTCTCTGGGCGGAAACCCTGAAATTGGGCCTCATGAAAAAGTGATTTTCCTACACGATTCCTCAGGTGATTTTGATTTTAATCAGTTTTATTACATGATCTTGATGATTTATTTGAGATGATTTGGTGGCTCTCGTGCAAAATTATACATCTGTGAATCACTGAATCGTGAACGAATGGCCTGATTTCTCATTTCCTGAACCTAAAACTTATTTTTAAATTTAATTTCGCCAGGTCATTGACATTTGATTGTGTCCAACGATATCACGAAACGTATAGACAGTTCCTGTAAAACGCGAAACATTAATTCATGTTAAAACAGGATTACCTCTCGATCCTTCAATCCAAGCAACAGGCACTCTTCCATCAACGACAACCTGGTTTCTTTCGAGTCGCCCTCCCCTTCGCCTTCTTCTTCTCCATGATCAGTATCTTTAGCTGCATTCTCGGCATTTTGTACTGCATTTGTTCTCCTCTTCACCAATCCACTACTTCGATCAGTCATGACCGACATACTTTCAAATTACAGGACGGGAATATATTTAACTCTGAAAAGTGTCAACTAGGAAGATTTTTGCGACCCCCATGAAAACATGGCCGACGTCAATAGATGACGTAAAATTGACCGATCCTGTTCTTTATATAAAAATTACTTAAAAATAAAATATAATATAATATGAAACACAAGGCATAGAAATAAAAGTAAATATTATTTTTAACTTATTTATTGTAGTTGGCAATTTTTCAGACTATATTTTGTTAATAAATTGTTTCAAGTTTTTGGCGGTGCTAGAATAATGATCACTGAAATAATAAGTTCCGCTAAAACAAAAAGTTCCGGCAAAACTGCGATATAATTAATATGCGTTTACACTCTTCGAAATACCAGTACGCATATGTGACCCGCCATATCAAATCCAGTCGGAAGTCGGGATTATTTTACCCAGTGCCAATGCATTCTCTTATATATGCGAGGCGACCTATATAAGAGAATGCATTGGCCTAACAATTTTTTATCATGTTTTTTAAATAAATGTTTCTTACAATTTTTAGGACATAAAATAAAAAAAACATCCATTACCCTGCAGGGAGCCCCACACATATATAGAAGCATATAGAAGAGTGTCGTATGCAGGCTCATGTTTGTCTGGGGCTCTGTATGAGTGAAATTATAAAATTGTTAAAGAATACAAGAACAAATTATTAAAATTGTAAAAAATTGTTAGGCCAATGCATTCTCTTATATATGCGAGACGACCTATGGTCGACTCGCATATATAAGAGAATGCATTGGCACAGGGTAAAATAAATCCCGACTTCCGACTGGATTTGATATGGCGGGTCACATATAGTTTCAGAGTGGTTAGTGTGTCATGTATATTAAAGGTACTCAATCCGATAAAACTCCTCTCAATTACTATTTTAATGGCTTCGGGGGTCAAAAATATTTGATTCGAGTCGAGGAAGTCACCCATCAAAGCTCAGATTTGTTAGATATCGATTTTAGAGATCTATTATTTTTCATTATCGGGAATACTTTCTGGCCCAGAACTCAGTCAAAATTGCGTTATTATTTCCACTTGATTTTAGAGTTATCCATCCTTGTCTGTTTGAAAAATGTTTTGGTGTACACATCTCGCGCAGGTTACGAAACTGACGGCAATTATTAGTACTCATCTCGAGAAACTAACAAATTTCAAAAATCAATATCTAATAACTCTGAGCTTTGTTTGATGGGTTCCTCGACTCGAATCAAATATTTTTTACCCCCAAAGCCAAAGAAATAGTAATATAGGACCCTCTGATCGGATTGTTGTTGTTGGAATCTGATGAGATGGAGACCCTCTGTTCGGATTGAGTACCTTTAACGTGTAACCAGTGCTAAGGGTCTTGCAATTTTTTTTTATACAGGCATGCACGAGTCAGACATTATCACCGTGTGCATGAAGCAATTTTGTTTACCCATGCATTGATCATCACACATTCTCCTTTTCTTCTTCGTAATACAGTGCAAGTCCTGGCAGAGGTTATTTTGGGACAATATCGCACATTTACCGGCATATATACATAATTTGGTGCTACTCACCGCATCAACCAACACGATAAATGTGATTTTCAGAAAAATATGCGGTATCTTTAATGCTGCTGAACACTTAATGATATCACACATAGACTACCAACCAGACATTTAGTGGGAATATTCTTGTTGTCTGCCAAATAAAAAAAAACAAACAAACAAACAATTCCGTAGACAGGACTGAAAATAAAAATTCCACCCAACTAGGGACCCACCACCTCCTTTTGTGCACAAAAAAAAAACAGTTCCTCCGACCAGTTGGGGACTCACCCCTTCACACATTTTTTACCCTTTGTGCTGCCTTTTTAATAAAACCATTCCAATTTTGTATTTTATTAATCTCCCTTTAATAAGGGGAGACTGACTGTATATTCCGACAATAACAACGATCTGATATCGACAATCGACCATATAGAGGGAAAAAATATGATATTTTAGGCAAAAACTGGACAAAATGCTCAACTTTGCATTGATTATTATCTCATATATATTTTGAAGACCTCTGTTTGTCTGTCTGTCTGTCTGTCTGTATGTATGTTTGTTTGTCATTTATACAAATCTACGATTCTCGACCGATCGGGACGAAACTTGGTACGTGTGTGTAGTTTGACCAGGCGGTGAACGTTGTCGTATTGGCGAGCCCGTGCGGCGCCCGCTTCGCGCATGCGCAGACGAGATCTCGGAAACGGGTGGAGCTATCGACTTGAAATTTGCTATGTGAATGTATCTTGCCCCGGATACGAATTTTATCGGGTCGCCGAGCCCGTGCGACGCCAGCTTCGCGCATGCGCAGACGAGATCTCGGAAACGGGTGGAGCTATCGACTTGAAATTTGGTATGCGAATGTATCTTGCCCCGGATACGAATTTTATCGGGTCGTCGAGCCCGTGCGATGCCAGCTTCGCGCATGCGCAGACCAGATCTCGGAAACGGGTAGAGCTATCGACTTGAAATTTGGTTTTTGAATAGCCCGGACAACGTCGGGCTCATCGGCTAGTCTAATATATATTTTTGGACTTCCACATGTCTGTTTGTTTGTTAGCTATGGCCGGGAAAACTGCAGGACGGATTTCGACCAAACTTCCTATCTAATGGTAAAAACTCAGATGAAGTGTCGTCGCATTGCTTTTGAGAAGCTCCGAGCACTCATTCTCCATTCCATTCCCACTGCCGCCGTCTTGGAATTGTGGGGTTAATCGCGTGATAGTTAAAGAGCGTTCGTATCCGCAGTGTCGTTGATAAAGAGTGTATCTGTGTCCAGGCATGAGCGTGTTGTGTCTGTGTCCAGACATGAGCGTGTTGTGTGATCCTTATGTCTGTGTTCGTACTTAGGGGTTCATAGGAATGGGGGAGATTTTAATCGGGTCAGTTTTTCCGCCCGAGGTGACCTTCACCTTGAAACGGGTACCCACAAATTATATATATGTATGTATGTGTCCGTTATAGACTCGAAAACGGCCCTACCGATGGAGTCCAAACTTGCTACCTAGGGCAACTTTTGTCCTGGAACTCTCATGGACCAGTCAAATTGTAACCCCGACCTGACCTTGACCTTCAAAATGATCACAAGGTCAAAGCCCGGACGAAGTCGGGTCACCTGCTAGTTATATATATATATATATATATATATATATATATATATATATATATATATACTAGAAGGTGACCCGACTTCGTCCGGGCTATTCAAAAACCAAATTTCAAGTCGATAGCTCCACCCGTTTCCGAGATCTGGTCTGCGCACGGGCTCGGCGACCCGATAAAATTCGTATCCGGGGCAAGATACATTCACGTACCAAATTTCAAGTCGATAGCTCCACACGTTTCCGAGATATATATATTGCCCAATGTCATTTGCGGATACCTCGGCCGGTGATGAGTTAACGCGACATCGGCCGGTTAAGAATTAAACGCGATCACGTCACGATCTGTTGACGGCGTAATATATTTACGGAATGTTTTTCGATGAGCGAAGCATGGTCCTGCGTTCTTCTCGATAATTAAGGTAGAAACTTTAAACGTACACAGGCGTGTGATACATTATTGGAAAGAGGAAGCGCCACAGATTCTAACCGTGCAAATTATATGACAGGCAATTTATTATTCGCGCTATATCGAATCGATTTGTGAGCACCGAACTGAAATATATTAGCGCAAAACGGCGTAAAAACAGATTTGACCTCGGCACGTGAAAAGTTTATCTCGGATCTGAAAATTAATATGCCTATGCCACTTCCCGACCGGTAGTATCCTCACATACGAAGTTTCGTCGAAATCGGGTCGGCCGTTTTCGAGTTCATCACGAACACACACACACACCCTAACACACCACACACACACAGATCTTCCAAAATATATAATAGACTAGCCGATGAGCCCGACGTTGTCCGGGCTATTCAAAAACCAAATTTCAAGTCGATAGCTCCACCCGTTTCCGATATCTGGTCTGCGCATGCGATAGCTCTACCTGTTTCCGAGATCTGGTCTGCGCATGCGCGAAGCTGGCGTCGCACGGGCTCGGTGACCCGATAAAATTCGTATCCGGGGCAAGATACATTCACATACCAAATTTCAAGTCGATAGCTCCACCCGTTTCCGAGATCTCGTCTGCGCATGCGCGAAGCTGGTGTCGCACGGGCTCGGCGACCCGATAAAATTCGTATCCGGGGCAAGATACATTCACATACCAAATTTCAAGTCGATAGCTCCACCCGTTTCCGAGATCTCGTCTGCGCATGCGCTGCACGGGCGTCGCACGGGCTCGCCAATACGACAATGACCACCGCCTGGTCAAACTACACACACGTACCAAGTTTCGTCCCGATCGGTCGAGAATCGTAGATTTGTATTAATGACAAACAGACAGACAAACAGACAGACAGATCGGTCTTCAAAATATATATGAGACTAGCCGATGAGCCCGACGTTGTCCGGGCTATTCAAAAACCAAATTTCAAGTCGATAGCTCTACCCAGCCCGACGTTGTCCGAGCTATTCAAAAACCAAATTTCAAGTCGATAGCTCTACCCGTTTCCGAGATCTGGTCTGCGCATGCACGAAGCTGGCGTCGCACGGGCTCGGTGACCCGATAAAATTCGTATCCGGGGCAAGATACATTCACATAGCAAATTTCAAGTCGATAGCTCCACCCGTTTCCGAGATCTCGTCTGCGCATGCGCGAAGCGGGCGCCACACGGGCTCGCCAATACGACAACGTCCACCGCCTGGTCAAACTACACACACGTACCAAGTTTCGTCCCGATCGGTCGAGAATCGTAGATTTGTATAAATGACAAACAAACAGACAGACAAACAGACAGACAGAGGTCTTCAAAATATATATGAGATATATATATATATGAGATATATATATATATATATATATATATATATAGCTATATATATATATATATATATATATATATAGAGCCAACATAACAACATATCCCGGAATTCCAATTTATATTGTGTGTTTATATTGTGTGTTTATATTGTGTGTTTCTATTGTGTGTTTATATTGTGTGTTTATATTTTATGTTTATATTGTATGTTTATGTTGTGTGTTTATATTCTGTGTTTATATTCTATGTTTATATTCTATGTTTATATTCTATGTTTATATTCTATATTTATATTCTATGTTTTTCTTCAAGACCCCACATAAATTTTATGTTCGACTAAAAATAACATATCTATATACGTGACAGAAGGAGTGACAATTTAAAAAGATTTTATTTGCGTTTAATCGCAATTTCTTTATTTGCTCTTAAGTCTTAACCCTTCCATGACTGGAGCTTCCTGAATTTTTTGCGTAAACCCTGTGTCAATGCATTCTCGTATATATGCGAGTCTCCCATGGGGAGCATCGCATATATAAGAGAATACATTGGCCTAACAATATTTACCTTGACTTCGTAAGCCAGTGCATTATTTTATATATCCGAGGCTCCATGTCACCCTGTGGGAGATTCGCAATTCACATAAATCATAATCCTATGGCACATGCATGCAGGATATTTAATGCATTCTACACCAGCGCAACTCCGGTCATGAAAGGGTTAAGGGAAACTCATGTGTTTGCGCTTAATCGCAATTCCTGTATTTGTATTTAATCGCAATTAACCATTTACAAGAATCAACATGCAAATATGAAACGTGACTAGCTTCTATCTGTTGAAGATAGTTACCATGGCGTGTCTCGTATAGACCATAGACAAATTAAGGTCACCAGGAATGTTCTCTACATTTTAGCTGTCCCAAAACCCTTGTTGGGAGTCAGAAATAAAGGTATATCATTTAGATAATGTATACGGGGACATTGTCAACAACTCGCTGAAAAATAACAGACCTGATTGTTCCATCTTTGGGGACCCCTGTCACAGTTAATAGCAATCAATATAAATTATACTAGAGATATATAGATATATATTTAATGGCTAATAATAACAATTAAGCAGAAAAATTAACACAATCATATACGAAAGAGCAATACATGTAGAGTGTGACATTCATATAGTTTATACATAAAATATCAGAATATATATATAAATATAATAGGAAGGCAGCTTGACAGTTCTGCAGGACAATATAGTCATTTACCATCTTAGTAATGCTGAAGGGATCACTGTCACCAAAAAACGTGCTGAAGGGGTCACAGGTTTTGAAAATGTGTTGAAGGGTACACGGGTTTTTAAATATTGTTCTAAATGACGTTTATGATTTCTGTTAGTTCCAATGAATATTAAATGAACTGAAAACAAACTGCTGATTGGGCGCCAGACATTCGGGAACACAGTTGAAGTGGTTGCGTTAGTGCCGATGTCAAATCTTGTGTACCCCTCAGCACATTTTGAAACCTATGTATACCCTTTAGCACTTTTTTTGGGTGAGAGTGACCCCTTCAGCCTTAGTAATAACTAAATAAATACTCATACCGTATATAGAAACATGTGCTATCCCACCCCTCAACATGGCTGTCAAGTTGCTTTAAGATGCACAATCCGAATTAACGCTTCCAAATTACTATTTCTTTGGCTTCGGGGGTCAAAAATGTGTTATCCGAGTCGAGGAACCCACCCATCAAAGCTCAGAGTGATCAGATATCGATTTTTGAATTTTTTTATTTATATCGAGATATGTAATATTTGGCGGCCTGGCAAATATCCGCCAAGGCGGCGGCCTCGGACCAAATTGCGGACGAAGATGGAGTACTCTAAAATCAAATGGCTTTAGGTTTTAGATAATTGACAATCCGGTCAAATTCCGTTGAACAAAATGTTGATAAATAACACGTTTTGTGCAATTATATTATACCATAGTTGACTGTGGTTAGCATTATGTATTTTTGGGCAATTAATCAAGTCTGATAACTGAATCAGCATTTCCAAAAATGCTGCTGTTGTTGTTTTTGTTGTTGTTGATGATGGAATCTGATGATATGGGGACCATCGAATCGAATTGAATACATTTGAGAGATACTAGTATGAAAACAGAAGATAAACATATACAACAATGAAAGAGGGAGCACTGGATGTAGAGATGTAGCTAGAGGGACAGAAGAGATAAACACATGAATATGATCGGTTTGACAAGTCATGCCATCGACTGCCAGCAACATGATCAAGGAGCGTACAGGAAAGCAAGCCAAAGCTCATTTCCACTGTGGTCCTAGGCCTTAGTAGGTAATGGAATACCACACGTACCGTATATGGTTCAGTTATCCTAGTACACGACGGCTATGAGGCGAGTATGGACATTAAAGAGGCAGTCTGCTTTCAGTAAGTTGTGGATCATTCACAAAAAAAAAACGGATGGCACATACATCAATCCGTATACGTGAATAAGTTTACTGTTTTCAGAGACCACTTGGACTATTCATAGACCTAACCAGTCCTGCACTGGATAAACATGTTCGTTGTCAGAAAATGATTCTATCAAATGGTGATAAAATTAAATTTGTAGGGTGGCCGCCAGAGGAGGCATTCGCAGAAAAAAAAACGGTTGGCTAATAAGAAACGTGACTTTAAAAGCAAATACATTAACATAAACTCACACCAGGCTTAAAACACATTAGAATGTCAATATTAACATAAATGAAAATTTTCATGATGATCAGATAAACAGTATAGCCTGTTGCCCATGCTAATGGATTGAATTTTGAAATCCAAGATGGCCGCCGGCAGCCATGTATTTTTGGCCGAATGACCCCAAAATGACTCGTTCCTATTTACATGTCAATGTTAACATCCATGACAAATAGTATGCACAGAAATTAATATACAGCTGTTTACAGTGATTGCCCCCCAGCAAATATCTGTTTTAGTGTTAAAAGGGGGTGGGTGTCAAAAAATGGTAGGGAAAAAACTGCCGAAAACAGGGGGGGGGGGGTCGGAAAAAAATTACAGGATACAAGGACCGGGTGGGTGGGTGTCCCCGAGTCCGGAATGCAGATTTTTTCCGATGTCATGCAATTTTTTTCCAAAATCATTTTTAAGACAAATTACAGCTTCAAAATGAATTGAAACAATCAGATTCATATAGTAGTGCATGCTAATAGACTTATACAAGTGAGGGGGGGCTCTATATTAAAAAAAAATTCCCACAATTTCTCCCTTTAACAGTTGAAACCATGGGGTGGGTCCGGTTTTGGTCGATTGCAATGAAAACAAATCCATTCTCATATTTTCTCATAGTTTATAATGGCTTTTTAAACATATTATACACGCAGGTATCCTCTAACATAGAAATTCATATTGCTTAAAAGTTCTTGGTTCCCTCATTCCTTCAAATCCCACTGGAAACCCTAGTACTTTTAAATAGATACCGGTAATGTATGACCCATTAGATTGATTTGCTGTCAAAAAGCCGAAAAAACCGTTGGCCTCATTTGTTTATATTAATTATATCAGTCAAGATATTGAATAAACGATAAATACAGTGACCATGTGATCGATGTCGATACATGACTACAGTGACTTAAGTCACATAATAACGTGTTGTTCACTGATTGGAGCATTAAAAGGCTCCAGATTCAATCTCAGAGCGTCTAATGTTTTTAATTTTCCGGGGAGGCCCCCTGACCCCCCCCCCCGTACTCTCCCCCCCCCCCCTCAGGCCTTCGGGAGATGCTTTCGGCATCTCCTGCTGGGATACTACTCGCCTCGACATTTTGTAGGAGAGCTACTCGCCATTCGCCTAGAATTATTTTAAGGGGAGCTCCTCATTGCTCACCAGTGATTTCCCACATGGAGAGGACTGGAACTGTGTTTATTTAATCAAATTGATGGTGTTTTTACTTTACACGTGCACATATTTTAACCTATTGTTAATAAGGGACACAACTATCCTGTTAAAGTGGGCATTTTACCTTTATAACCATAAATATTTGGGTTTTTAAAGGTTTTGTCACTGGTTTTGTTGGCATATTTTTCAGCCATGTGCTTTGTTTGTTTATTTTTTGTGGCTGTACTTGTTCTCTCAGTTCCGGTGCAGACACAATGAGAGACCCTTACCCTGCCACCAACACATTATTTAGTAGAATTTACAAGATTTTCATAAATTTTGGGGGTGTGTGTCCCAGACCTGTGTGAAAAAAACTTACGGTCCTGGGTGGGTGTCCCAGACCTGGGTGAAAAACTTACGCTCCTGGGGTGGTGGGTCCCCAAAACTGAAAAACAAAAAAAATCCACCTTGTATCCGTAATGTTTTTCCTGACCCCCCCCCCCCCCCCTGCCGAAAACGGAACAAAAATTGGACGCGGGGGTGGGTGGGTCACAACATCGACGTATATTGTATATAGATCGATGGTCACAACAAGGGTCGAAAGGGGAAAATCAGCATACGTGCCCGAAAATTGTTTCCGACCCCCCTCCCCTGGTGAGTATGGTAATTTCGAATTCATTGGTCACAATAGCTATTTATGCCAATGGAAGGACAGCTGTTTCGAAATAAGCACGAAATTAGATCTCAGCTGACTATTTCTCGAATAATAGATAATCAATAAATACCGTATATTGTATGTGAAATTGTGAATGTATAATTCAGAGTCACATACAGCAGCAAATAATGGGGGAAATATTAAACAACTTATAAACGCTCTCTAAATTCGAATAATTGTTTTCAACTCAAGGCTAATTAAGTTATCCGTATTACTATTTGTTTAATACCATATAATATCTATTCGAGAACAGTTGTTGTTGCTGTTCACAATTTACTGTCAATCATGGTTGACAAGAATGTTGTGGTATCAAGTACGACAATTTTGTCGTATCAAATGCAACAACGACCCTTTGAATTAGTAAACGCTCTTTAGATAACGGGTTTGCTGAAACAAGCCATAAGTTGTTACAATGGCTTGCTAAATCGCAATGGATCCCCAAAGAACAATTTGGCAGTGACAGTATGTTTGTTTCCAAGAAAAATACGATCAGAAGGGAGTAAATTAAAAAAAATATTTTATTTTTCGTTAAAATTTCTAAATTTAGAATTTTCATGCCTTTTCGCACTAATTTCAAGACTTCGTATTACAAATGTACTATGGTGTCAATAATGCTGTACAAGTGGACAGCTAAATACCAACAAAACGTGGCAAATTCAAACATTAGCAAGCTATAATGTCAGTGAACGGAAAATAAATACTCACAAGAGACGAAATTTGGGTACCTCTCTTCGAAGGGAAAAATACCAAACAATGCGACAAAAATTGCCAGAATGGCAAACAACCAGAATTTTAAAGAGTATAGATAGCCCAATCACAATATCATAAGCACCAAAATTCCACATATAAATTATGGAGGAGGGGGCCTAATTATGGAGGAGGGTCCTAATTATGGAGGAGAGTCCTAATTATGGAGGAGGGAGTCTAATTATGGAGGAGGGTTCTAATTATGAAGGAGGGTGTCTAATTATGGAGGAGGGGTCTAATTATGAAGGAGTGGTCTAATTATGGAGGAAGGGGTCTAATTATGGAGGGATCTAATTATGAAGGAGTGATTCTAATTATTGAGGAGGGTCTAATTATGAAGAAGGGTTTTATTTTATTATTACGGAGGAGGGGTATAATTATGAAGGAGGGTGTCTAATTATGGAGGAGGGATCTAATTATGAAGGGAGTCTAATTATGGAGGAGGGGTCTAATTATGAAGGAGGGATCTAATTGTGAAGGAGGGAGTCTAATTATGGAGGAGGGTTCTAATTGTGGAGGATGTGATCTAATTATGAAGGATGGTCTAATTATGGAGGAGGGGTATAATTATGAATGAGGGAGTCTAATTATGGAGGAGGGGTCGAATTATGAAGGATGATCTAATTATGGAGGAGGAGTGGGTCTGATTATGAAGGAGGGATCTAATTATGGAGGGGGTCTAATTATGAAGGAGTGTATAATTGTGGAGGAGGGGTCTAATTGTGGAGGAGGGGTCTAATTATGAAGGAGTGGGTCTAATTATGGAGGAAGGAGTCTACTTGTGGCTGAAGGTCTATGCACCTACGAAAACACCAGATATCGATCGAAAGTGTCCAGAGAAGATCTACTATATATAAACGAATAACTACCAATAATATGCAAAATCTAGACAACGAGGGAAGAAATAAACATCTTGGACTACCGACACTCCAATACCGTCGAGAGGTGCGACATGATGCAAATGTACAAAGTATTAAATAAAATAGATACAGTAGCCCTACCATCAGCAAAGAAATCATACTCAACAATCACAAGAGGACACAAAGACAAACTGCAAAAGGAAATCCATAAAAACAATACATCAGCCAACAGTTTTGTACCTCGCAGCACAAACTGTTGGAACAGCCTGACCGATCTATGTACGGGAGCGACATAATTATGTCAACGAATTCAAATCAATTCTGAATGACACGTTGAGAGGAAGACCCAACAAATTTTATTTTAAATTCAATGACGAAAAACCAAAAAACGATTTTAATGCACTGTAAATACAAGCACGTCGCCAAAATCACCACAGATAGTTATAAATGTATTTGGACACTAAAACTAACAAGTCAATACAAGCCTCTAGACTTAAGAAGACCGCAGATCACAGCTAATCACAGGTAATCATACTATTCATAGGTCTAATATTGCAAGTATACCGGTATGTTATACTTAGTTTCTTCTGAGAATAATATTTTACCCATTATGAATGGGCTGCTCCTCACATAAAGGAGGAATATCACAAGACAAGTCTAAAATATATTAGAAAAGACAGAAAGAATAATCAATCAAGATAATACCAAA
Source organism: Siphonodentalium dalli (assembly GCA_032622095.1). Lineage (NCBI taxonomy): Eukaryota > Metazoa > Mollusca > Scaphopoda > Gadilida > Siphonodentaliidae > Siphonodentalium > Siphonodentalium dalli. The sequence continues at coordinate 236,517,869 of CP136063.1, forward strand.
TTGTAAGTGTGCATGCACAATGTTGTCTACTTTTACAGATATCATATTTAATTGAACACCGGTTGAAACGAAGGCCCAGGGATTTTTCTGCGGGACTATGTTGTTACCAGGGTAAACAATGTGAACTTCCGCATTTGAATTGGTGGATGCGACTGGATCGAGCGACTTCAACAAATTCGGACGTCTGTACATAGTCATAGATCATTATTTAGATAGACGTCGGTAATATCAGAACAAAAAATGAGTGGAGTTAGGACGTACAACTCGTCTGTTCGTGTCGGAAACTGGAATGAAGACATTCAACTTGAAGAAGTAATTAAAATAATATAATTTAAATCAATCATTCAATGATCTTAAAAATTTTAAATAAAATTGAAATGTGATATATACTGGCTATTATTAAATATCTTTGCAAACAAACATGCCTAAAGTAATCTAACTGTCAAAAATTATGGACATAACTCTGAAATATATCATCATCTGAACTTGTCTTAAGAAATTAATAATAATATACAATAACTTAACACAAATTTAATACCCGGGGGCCGGGCCGGGCCAACTCGGCCCTGAAACTGTAGTGAAAGCTGGGCTAGCTCGCCCCAAAAACTGCCTGGACCGAATTGGCCCTGGGACGAGTGGGCCCGGATCCGGTACAACTTACAAGGGCTAGCGCGGAAGCCAGAAGGATATCGGAAGGATTTGGCACAAGTGTTGTATCAACAAATCCATTAACACTATAAGTATAATAACACTAACAGTAACACATATGTTGCTCTGTGTTTATTACACCGTTTACACGTCACCCATCCTAGAAATTAGTAGAATCTGTGCAATAAAAAATACAGGCTTTACACGGTTTATCTTACTCTTAGTTTAAACTGTATTTATTTTCCCTCTATCTATGGACATTAAAATATATAGTTATAATAGTAACAATACAAATTTAGAAGAAAAATATGATTAGGCAACAAGCCATAGGCTTATTTGATCCCTCTCCCTTATTTGAAGCCCTCTCAATGTTTATCTTCTTCTACTACTTGTAAATTGTAATGTATATTAGTTATTACTCCGACGCCTTCAATTTACTGAAGATTATGCGGATTGAGGTCCAGGTAGCTACATGTTCCAGGGTCAAGTAACTATATAACCCTGTGCCGTGGTGACTCCAGTAGTGTTTTTTAATGTGCACATAGTGATAGTCACATACCGAGACGTGTACATGTACAGTACACGGGTCAGCCATTAATGTCCGCATACTGAATCCTGATCTCTCGTGCTAGCGAACTGGAGATCGCAACCTGGTCAGGGTATATGGGAGGCCAAATTCACATTAATTAATAATTGAGCTGAAGCGCAATTCAAAATTAATTGCACTTTAGTGCAATTAATTTTTTATATATGGCTAAACCCCCCAGTTAATTAATGAATAAATCCAATAGAAAATTAATTGCGCTTCAGCGCAATTCAATTGCGCTTCAGCGCAATTATTTTCCCAACTAAAACAGAAGGTACCGTACCGGTATTGCGAGTCAACCCAACTAATACAGAAGCTAATGTTATTGCAAGTCGCCCTGACTGAAACAGAAGATAATTATATTGCGAGTCTATCCGACTAAAACAGAAGTCGCGAGTCGATCACCCTGAAGTATACAGAATATAATGCTATCGCATGTATAAATTTTATTTGAGTGCAGGACAAAATGTCAGATGAGTGGTGCCTGACATTTGAAAATGGCACCTGACATATTAGTTCTCTGTATGCTATTGCCCAAACTTACTAGTAATAGTCTATCATCCGATTTACATGGAAAAAATCTTGTTTGCTGGTACGTCTGTATTATCAGTGCTATCTTCTGTAATTTTTGTGTGAACAGAACTGAAGAAATCTGTCAATTATTTCGACATGACAACATGCTGACAACATTACCGGAATTTCCAAAACCTACATCGTACAACAGAAACCGAAACGAAATGCAGAAGTATGACACTGCCGGTTATTAGTCTCACGATCCACTGTGAGGAATGGAGAAAATACTACACCTATGGCTGATAAACACAAGTTTTACACAGCAAAATTCATTTGATAAGATTTTCAGACAATGCCACGACATTAACCCCAATCGAAAAATATCTATTATGTTCCGCCGCTAGTTTTTAGAACAACTGTTTTTTCCAGATATTATTTTTATCGCCGGGGAAACCCAGCGCCCACACAGAAAAATAATTTCGATTAGTGCCGGTATTCTTGCAAAATAAAGGCTACCCAAACAACCACATGTAGAAACTGTTAAAATATAACAGACGAGCATCATGACCAGCGTATTCAGATTTGCGTCGGGAAATAATAATGCCAATATACAGTGCTTAGCCAATGCAATTTTCGTACCGGACAAAACAGAAGGTACAGGTATTGCAAGTCACCTGGACTAATACAGAAGGTAATGCTATTGCGAGTCTCCACGATTTATATAGAACATAAAGAATAAAACAGAAGGAAATGCTATCGTGAATTGCCCTGATCACTAATACATAAGGCAATGCCATCAGGAGCCGCCCCGATTCATACAGATGTTAATGGTATCATGAGTCACCCTGACTAAAACAGAAAGTATATACCGGTATCGCAAGTTACCCCGACTAATACAGAAGGTAATGCTATCGCGAGTTGCCCTGATTAAAACAGAACATAATGCTATTGCAAGTTGCCATGACTAATCAGTCCTATCGAGAGTAGCCCAAACAAATAAAGAAGATAATCCAAAAGTGAATCACCCCGACTAATACAGAAGATAATGCTATCGCGAGTCGGCCCAACTAAAACAGAAGATAATGCTATTACGAGTAGCTCCGACTAAAACAGAAGCTAATTCTATTGCGAGTCTTCACGATTAATAGAGAATGTAATGCTATCACGAGTAGCACCAACTAAAAGAGAAGGAAATATGCTATTGTGAGTCCCCCTGATTAATACAGAAGGTAATGCTATCACGAGTCGGCCCGATTCATACAGATTATAATGCTATCATGAGTTGCCCCGACTAAAACAGAAAGTACCGGTGTCGCAAGTTACCCCGACTAATACATAAGGTAATGCTATTGAGAGTCGCACCGACTAAAACAGAAGGAATGTTTTGTGAGTCGCCCTGAAGGGAACGCTATTATAATGTGGTGCGGCAGGGGAAACTTAGTCTCCTTGCCTTTATTCCTTCTGTACATGTATGTGACTGAAGACTTCTAAAGAATTTTCTGAGATGTGGTTTTAAACGAATATAAAATGACTCAGTCCATAAATCATTTGATATTATCCTCTCAGCCCTTAATGTAAAAGGTAGGGGTGCTCTCATGATTGTTTACTGTCTTTAGTTAACTCATAATACTCATTATAAGAGGCAAGGAAGCAGTCTGAAGCGCAATTGGTTGGTATCGCATATGAATTTATGATAATGGAATAACCCACCTATTCAGGGAGCAAATTACTTTTGAAATTTTGATTAGCAAATAACCTCATAATGACATAACTAGATATAGCATTGTTCTGAAATCATATAAATTCCATACCAAATTGCATAGCTATTATCCAAATTTGGGTAGCAAATTGCAATGCGATACCAGTTAATTTTCTCCCTGCACCTATTCAACCTAACTTTAATAATAATAATAATTGCGCTGGAGCGCAATTGAATTGCTTGGGTATAGTATGTGAAAAATTTATTGCGCTTTAGCAATTAATTTTGAATTGCGCTTCAGCACAATTGAGTTGCGCTTCAGCGCAATTGAGTTGCGCTTCAGCGCAATTGGTGGATATCCCATATGAATTGATGATAATGGAATAACCTATCTATTCAGGGGTGTAAGCTTGTAACAATAATTGCGCTTCAGCGCAATTGAATTGCGCTTCAGCGCAATTGATATGAATCAAGCTGGATTGCGCTTCAGCGCAATTGGATTGCGCTCTTCAGCACAATTATTAATAAATGTGAATTTGGCCTCCCTTAAGGGTATTCTGACAGAAATCAGAACTCGGTCACATGCCAAGTCTGTCAGGCACAAAAGTCTTATTCGAGATCACTGAATAAAGATCAATTTGTTGTCCTGGGTACCCAGCTTTAGGAAAAGGTGTTTTCATGGGTACCCACCCAGCTTGACCTTTGTAATTTTTGAGCACACAGTAGTTGAAGAAATATAGCATGCTATCAAATGGCACATGTCTTCAAAATTTATATTTGTGACTAATAATTATTTTTTCTCGACAATATAACTTTATGATTTATGATAACATAAAACTGCAAAGGTCAAGCTGGGTACCAGAAACACCTTTTCGTAAATCTGGGTCCCCAACAAACCAAAATGTGGTGACAATGACTCCTTCAGCCACAATAAGGCTCCAAATATTGCAATGTATTCTGAGATTGATAGTCTTCACCAGTATGCTTGAAAGCCCTTAAAATGATGATGCAATTCTATAATTAAATTAGATAAAGATAGCCATCAACATAAACTTCCATTATCTGCTCTTGAGGAAGATATTGAATTAGGGGAACACTCTTGGGCAAAATTATTGAAGAATTTTAAGTGCGAAAAATTTACTAAACAAAACTCACAGGGGTTGATGGTTCACACTTGTATACATGTAGCAGGAATATTTACCATAAAGCTACAGAAATAAAGTTAAGCAAGAGCTAACACGAATGAATATAAAAAATGAAGGTAAACTGAGATTTAACAGTAAAGTATGTTCAGACTTTAAAATCAAAGATTACCTCACTTTTGATATTTTCAAAAATATAAGAAGAGAACTATAAACCAAATTTAGGATCAGAGCCCACAGATTGAAGATATGTAAAAACTGATGCACTTAACCCTTTACCCAACAGAACGGCCCTGTGCCAATGCATTCTCTTATATATGCGAGTCGACCATAGGTCGACTCGCATATATACGATAATGCATTGGCACAGGGCATAACTGTAACTATCACAATGTGGTCAAGGGGCCGGTTCCAATGATATCCATATTTGTATGGTTCTATTGAGACAGACCGAAGATATTTTAGGCTGTTGAAGCTTTATTTGGCCGGTTTGTTGGGTAAAGGGTTAAGAATGTTTTTGCATCCGCTGCAAGGACAAAGTTGAAGATGAGATTCATTCTCTTTCCAATTGTCCTCAGTATGAAGATATTAGAAATAAGCCACTGCATAAGCAAGAAATTTTCCCAAATTTAAATGAGAAGAATCCCAACTCATTATTAAATCCAATAGATTTTCAACATACAAAACTGTTATGCAAATATATCAATATATAATGTACACAGTCACAGGTGGACAACAACTTTAAGGAGAATAAATAACTAATTTCAAATAGTAAACCTGTCCTCAATTCATTTTATTAAACAATATACCAATTCAATTCATATCGGCATTTAATTATTATGTAACCACATACATTTTCATCATATGTATTTTTTAAATTACTGTTGCTATTGTTTTATCGTTATGTTTTATTGTTATCTACCGTAATGCCCTTAGTAATCGACTCCCTAACCACAGCAGAATTATGGGTAACTTTTCAGGATTTAGTCGGAAATACGGCTTGTTGCCATTCATCGGAAAGCTCTCACTGAGATCTTTCCGATGAATGGCAAGCCACAGGAAATATGGCTTGTTGCCATTCATCGGAAAGCTCTCACTGAGAGCTTTCCAATGAATGGCAACAAGCCATATTTCCGACTAAATCCTGAAAAGTGACCCATAATTCTGCTGTGGTTAAGGAGTCGATTACTTAGGGCATTACTGTATGTTGATTACGCTCTAACAGGCATATCTTATACAATAAATCTTGAAATCTATTAACATCAGCTGATATCGCCCCCAAACTGGGCTGATGACAGTCATGTGTGACCGAGTGAGTTTATTCGGCCCTAGACTGATGGGATAGCACCTTACCATACTTATTATTAATTATAGTAGTAATACCAGTACTACTAATAGTGCCTTATTTCCACTGTGAGTCTGATCTGAGCCTTTGGAATCCCTTTACCCAACAGAAGGGCCCTGTGCCAATGCATTCTCTTATATATGCGAGTCGACCATAGGTCGACTCGCATATATAAGAGAATGCATTGGCTTAACACATTAAAAATTATAAAATTGTTAAAGAATGTAAGAAAAAAAATGGTTAAAAGTGTTAAAAAAAAGGCCAATGCATTCTCTTATATATGCGAGGCGACCTATGGTCGACTCGCATATATAAGGGAATGCATTGGCACAGGGCCCTTCTGTTGGGTAAAGGGTTAACGTGTTAGAAATCTATTGCAGGATCAGTTAAAGGACTTCTTAGAGAAACGGGAGGATGGAGAACTACTGAGTCAGAAAACATCAAATTTGATGACAACACTGTGCAAAAAGGTGGGTACCGATGCTTCATTAATCATGAATACTTTACTGCTACATGTACTTGAATACCTAATATTTCTCAATGTATTACAAGATCCAAGATCTTTTAGCTTTGGGAACGCATGATATTTTAACCTTATTTGCAAGCACATCTCAGGTACCGGTACATCTAATATCACATCTCAGGTACATCTAATATCAAATCACAGGTACATGAACATCTAATATCACATCACAGGTACATCTAATATCACATCTCAGGTACATCTAATATCACATCTCAGGTACAGGTACATCTAATATCACATCACAGGTACATCTAATATCACATCTCAGGTACATCTAATATCACATCACAGGTACATGTAAAATCACATCTCAGGTACATCTAATATCACATCACAGGTACATCTAATATCACATCACAGGTACATCTAATATCACATCACAGGTACATCTAATATCACATCACAGGTACATCTAATATCACATCACAGGTACATCTAATATCAAATCACAGGTACATCTAATATCAAATCACAGGTACATGTACATCTAATATCACATCACAGGTACATCTAATATCAAATCACAGGTACATGTACATCTAATATCACATCACAGGTACATCTAATATCACATCACAGGTACATCTAATATCACATCACAGGTACATCTAATATCACATCACATGTACATCTAATATCACATCACAGGTACATCTAATATCACACCACAGGTACATCTAATATCAAATCTCAGGTACATGTACATCTAATATCACATCACAGATACATCTAATATCACATCACAGGTACATCTAATATCACATCACATGTACATCTAATATCACATCACAGGTACATCTAATATCACATCACAGGTACATCTAATATCACATCACAGGTACATCTAATATCACATCACAGGTACATCTAATATCACATCACAGGTACATCTAATATCACATCACTGGTACATCTAATATCAAATCACAGGTACATCTAATATCAAATCACAGGTACATGTACATCTAATATCACATCACAGGTACATCTAATATCAAATCACAGGTACATGTACATCTAATATCACATCACAGGTACATCTAATATCACATCTCAGGTACATGTACATCTAATATCACATCACAGGTACATCTAATATCAAAGTACAGGTACATGTACATCTAATATCAAATCACAGGTACATCTAATATCAAATCACAGGTACATGAACATCTAATATCACATCACAGGTACATCTAATATCACATCTCAGGTACATCTAATATCACATCTCAGGTACATGTACATCTAATATCACATCACAGGTACATCTAATATCACATCTCAGGTACATCTAATATCACATCACATGTACATGTAATATCAAATCACAGGTACATGTACATCTAATATCACATCACAGGTACATCTAATATCAAATCACAGGTACATCTAATATCAAATCACAGGTACCTCTAATATCAAATCACAGGTACATGTACATCTAATATCACATCACAGGTACATCTAATATCACATCTCAGGTACATGTACATCTAATATCACATCACAGGTACATCTAATATAAAATCACAGGTACATGAACATCTAATATCACATCACAGGTACATCTAATATCACATCTCAGGTACATATAATATCACATCTCAGGTACATGTACATCTAATATCACATCACAGGTACATCTAATATCACATCTCAGGTACATCTAATATCACATCACATGTACATGTAATATCAAATCACAGGTACATGTACATCTAATATCACATCTCAGGTACATATAATATCACATCTCAGGTACATGTACATCTAATATCACATCACAGGTACATCTAATATCACATCTCAGGTACATCTAATATCACATCACATGTACATGTAATATCAAATCACAGGTACATGTACATCTAATATCACATCACAGGTACATCTAATATCAAATCACAGGTACATCTAATATCAAATCACAGGTACATATAATATCAAATCACAGGTACATGTACATCTAATATCACATCACAGGTACATCTAATATCACATCTCAGGTACATGTACATCTAATATCACATCACAGGTACATCTAATATCAAATCACAGGTACATCTAATATCAAATCACAGGTACATGAACATCTAATATCACATCACAGGTACATCTAATATCACATCTCAGGTACATCTAATATCACATCACATGTACATGTAATATCAAATCACAGGTACATGTACATCTAATATCACATCACAGGTACATCGAATATCAAATCACAGGTACATATAATATCACATCTCAGGTACATCTAATATCACATCACAGGTACATTTAATATCACATCTCAGGTACATCTAATATCACATCACAGGTACATTTAATATCACATCTCAGGTACATCTAATATCACATCACAGGTACATCTAATATCAAATCACAGGTACATCTAATATCACATCTCAGGTACATCTAATATCACATCACATGTACATGTAATATCAAATCACAGGTACATGTACATCTAATATCACATCACAGGTACATCTAATTAATATCAAATCACAGGTACATCTAATATCACATCTCAGGTACATCTAATATCAAATCACAGGTACATCTAATATCAAATCACATGTACATGTACATCTAATATCACATCACAGGTACATCTAATATCACATCACAGGTACATCTAATATCAAATCACAGGTACATCTAATATCACATCTCAGGTACATCTAATATCACATCACAGGTACATCTAATATCAAATCACAGGTACATCTAATATCACATCTCAGGTACATCTAATATCACATCACAGGTACATCTAATATCAAATCACAGGTACATCTAATATCACATCACAGGTACATCTAATATCACATCACATGTACATCTAATATCAAATCACAGGTACATGTTCATCTAATATCACATCACAGGTACATCTAATATCAAATCACAGGTACATCTAATATCAAATCACAGGTACATCTAATATCAAATCACAGGTACATCTAATATCAAATTACAGGTACATCTAATATCACATCACAGGTACATCTAATATCACATCTCAGGTACATCTAATATCACAGGTACATCTAATATCACATCACAGGTACATCTAATATCACATCTCAGGTACATCTAATATCACATCACAGGTACATCTAATATCACATCACAGGTACATCTAATATCACATCACAGGTACATCTAATATCACATCACAGGTACATCTAATATCACATCTCAGGCACATCTAATATAACATCACAGGTACATCTAATATCACATCACAGGTACATCTAATATCACATCTCAGGTACATCTAAATATCACATCTCAGGTACATCTAATATCACATCACAGGTACATCTAATATCACATCACAGGTACATCTAATATCACATCTCAGGTACATCTAATATCACATCTCAGGTACATCTAATATCACATCTCAGGTACATCTAATATCACATCACAGGTACATGTAATATCACATCACAGGTACATCTAATATCACATCACAGGTACATCGAATATCTGTTTCAAAGTGATGAGGGAGCAAGATATTTTATTTATTATTTATTTCAAATTATTTTTGTGAGGAGGCCGGTATTTACATACAAAATTAGTCCCATATTCACCATTTGAAGACAATAAATACGGTATGGGCAACATACTGGTTTTTATAAAAATAATGTTGTTGTTGTAGTTGTGGTCCAGAAGAGATAGACCATCTTTAAATGTAAATCATCCAACTACACTTAAAGGTACTCAATCCGATTAAGCGCCCCTCAATTACTATTTATTTGGCTTCGGTGGTAAAAACTATTTTATTTGAGACGAGGAACCCACCCATCAAAGCTCAGTGTGAACAGGTATTGATATTTTAAATCTATCATTTTTCACCACGTGGAATATTTAGTGGCCCAGTAACAGACAACGAGAAGAATGTCTCGGACCAAATTGGGGATGAAGATGGATAACTCTAAAATCAAGTAGCTTTTTTTATGTCAGATGTTTGACAAACCGGCAAAATTTCGTTGAACAAAATGTTGATAAATAACAGATTTTGGGCTATTTTATACTACAATTGACTGTGGTTAGCATTAATCGATTGTGATAACTGAAGCGGCATTTCAATAAAATTGTTGTTGTTGAAATCTGTTGATATGGGGACCATCGAATCGGATTTAGTACCTTTCAATAAATGCTAAATTAGAAGAGTAAAAGAATAGAACAAACTTTAACCCTTCGTGACGGGAGCTGCGATGTGCAACATTAAATATCCTGTACCAGTGCATTCTCTTATACATGTTTTTGCGAGTCTCCTGCATGTATAAGAGAATGCACTGGCTTACAATGTCAAGTTAATTATTGTTAGGCCAATGCATTATCTTATAATATAAGAGAATGCATTGGCACAGGGTGTTTGCAAATTTCAGGAAGCTCCAGTCATGGAAGGGTTAAGCCTTACATATAATATATAGGGCTTCTGTTCACCTAATGTGGTCAGTTTTTATATAAACATTCTCCCATTTAGTTATAAACTATACATAGGAATGGTCTATTATTCATCTTGATGACTCACATATGCGAAGATAATACTACAAGTGCAGAAAGATTACTATTTATTGGTGGGAAATGTTAATAAGATAATATGTTCAACAAACAACCTATGGACTTTATCTGAACAGTTCCTAAAGGGATCTACTCATCAGTGAGTATTTAGTGTCGAAAGGTTAATACTGTAGTTGAAATAACCAGTTTAAATTCAATTTGCAGGTGGAATTGAGTATCACTAGAGATGGGTACGTACATTTTGGGGACACAATTATGCTGCAATGTCCGGATTCTATCTGGGAAACAAGAGCTGGGTGCTCCCTCAGCATAAATCTCACAGATCCGTTGCAGATTCTAAAATCAAACAAAATATCTGAACAGAGCGGAGTGTCGGGATCAAAGAACATGCTTCCAAACATGAGGAATTCATTCGCTATCATAAGGTGAGTTACCTAATCAATTCATTCCAGAATGGATTCTAATCTAAAAGTATACATTGGAAATTTATCATATAGGCTGTGGTCAAGCCTGAGTTTAGTGTGCCTGTCATTTGCAGAATGAGTCCCCAGAGCAGGCTAGCATCAATAAATTCACCCTAATTCTGCTTAGGTCTCATCTTCTCTGGAAGGTTTCTTTATTATCAAATTTCTATAGAAAGTTCTTCTCATAGATTCTATTAATTTTTTAGTTTAGTTTCTCTATATCCCCAAGTTGGCAGACGACACATTGCATAATCGAGGTTCCCAATGGGTGTATATCACAATATTCACCATTTGGGAACTTCAATCTTAGTCTAGGTCTCCCATAACAGATGAGGCATGCATAATGAGGTCCCCAGGGGGTGAACTTGGTGATGCTAGCCCACTATGCGGGATAGCGTCAATAAATTCATCCTCTGGGAACCTCATTCTGCAAATTTCAGACACACACTTATGCACAAATCTACATGTAGATATATTTATTTCAGTGTGGATGGTACTCCAGATGGCACGATTCTCCAATACGGACAGGAATTCATTCTACAGTCCATGGATGGACAGGCAGGAGGGGTGAGTTATCAATTTTAAGTTTTTAACCCTTGAACCCTTCCATGACTGGAGCTTCCTGAAATATTGCGAGAACCCTGTGCCAATGCATTCTCATATATGCGAGCCTCCCATAAGGAGCTATCATATATAAGAGAATACATTGGTCTAATAATATTCACCTTGACCTTGTAAGCCAGTACATTCTCTTATATATGTGAGGCTTCTTGTGGGAGACTCGCATATATTTATAAGAGAATGTATTGGCATACGATATTTAATGCTGCACCAGCGCGACTCCCTTCATGAAAGGGTTAAATATGCATAATCTGAATTTATGCTGGCAAATTACTATTTCATTGGCTTCGGTGGTAAAAAATATTTGATTCGAGTCGAGGAACCCACCCATCAAAGCTCAGTGGGATCAGGTATTAATTTGTTAAATCTATTATTTTTCACCACATGGAATATATAGTGGCCCAGTAACAGCCGACAAGAAGAATGTCTCAGACCAAATTGCGGATGAAGATGGATAACTCTAAAATCAAATGGCTTTTTTTTATGTCAGATGTTTGACAAACCGGCAAAATTTCGTTGAACAAAATGTTGATAAATAACAGGTTTTGGGCAATTTTATACTATAGCTGACTGGTTAGCATTATTTTTGTGCAATTAATCAATTGTGATGTTAACAGTGGCCTAAATTTGCATGTAACAAATTTACTATTAATCTGGGTACCACGCACCACCAGCGTGTATTTCAATTTCGGCTAATTTATGCATGACCTAATGGTTGCATGACTTTCGCGGCTTTCTCTGCAAACGGCACTCCTCACCTAACTATTCCATTGAGTAAATGATTAAAAACTGAACACTAATAACGACTTGTGTTATTAACATGGTGGCAGCGTTGTCGTTATAACTAAGTACTATAGTTATACACTATACGGACTCATTCCTCACGGATTGTACTATGGCGGAAGCAAGTTTCCGACTGCCTAAACCTTTGTCACTGGACGAAGCGGACTTGGCTGGACAATACATCCGATGGAGGAGAGAATTGGACGTATATTTACTGGCCAGTGGTTCTTCGGAAAAATCGGACGCAGTAAAAACGGCCATAATTCTGCATTGTGCTGGTCCCCAGATGATGGAAGCTGGCGAACACTTCCAATTCAACACGGCAGCAGACCGGACGAAACCTGGGCCAACATTGCTAATGATTAAGGACTACTGCACGCCTCAACAGAATGTGGTGATGCAATCCTTTCGATTCTGGAACGTTACCTATAACTCTAGTGACTCCTTCGACACCTTTCTCACGGAACTGCGTTCACGTGTGGCATCCTGTGATTTTAATGACATGGCGGACCGAATGATCCGGGATAAAATCGTTTTCACAGTGACTGGAAAGTTACAGGAAACACTCCTCAGAGAAACTGACCTGACATTGACAAGGACCATAAAAGTGTGTCGTGCATTCGAACTGTCGACGAAACAGGCGAAGGAAATCAGTGCATCTGGCACCTATGAAGTGAAGAAAATTACCAATTCGAAGTTTAACACGAATCGGAAGAAGAAGACACGTGCGACGGATACACCATCCTCGAAGACAGCACAGAATGTTACTTCAGCGCCAGGCGCAAAAGAATGCAAATTTTGCGGCCGACGGCACTTGATGGGTAAAGAACATTGCGCTGCATGGGGTCAAACTTGCACGGGCTGCGGGGGTAAGAATCACTTCTACAAGAAATGCTACTGCAGGAAGTGGGTTAATGCAGTAGATGACGAAAACCCGGAGGAACAAGATGAACAAGGTGACTGGCTGCAAGCTATCAGTACGAGGAAACCGCGAGTGCACGCGCTGATGAGTGTTAATGAGTGCGACGTGAGATACCAGCTAGATAGTGGTGCTGACGTAAATACGATATGTCAAAGATATGTTCGTAAGGAACAAGTTAAACCGGCCAGTTCGAAATTGTTCATGTGGAACCGATCGGAATTCCATCCAATAGGTGAAACCACCTTAAATGTGGTTAACCGGCGAACGCGCGAGGAATCGCGTGTGTCATTTACTGTGGTGAGTAATTCGTTAAACTGCTTGTTAGGGTTAAAAACGATCACTGACATGAATCTGATTACAATTAACGAAGATAACTTTATCAAATCTGTAGACACTGTTTCTGATTTGGGCGATTTGGGCGTGGCTCGTCTATTCGTAGACGAGAACGTACCACCAAAAACACTTCCTTGTCGAAGAATACCGACTGCTATTCATGACGAAGTGAAAGCCGAGCTGGACAAATTAACTGAGAGAGGCATTTTAATTCCAGTCGATGATCCAACCGATTGGGTGAGTCAAATGGCGATTGTTCGAAAATCAACAAACAAAATTCGCGTGTGTATAGACCCACAACCGTTGAATTTTGCTATCAAACGTGAACACTATCAGTTACCGACTTTTGCAGATGCACTTCCTAAATTACATAACGCTAAAGTGTTCAGCAAGTTAGATGTTCAAGAAGCTTTTTACCATGTCAAGTTAGATGAGCCATCAAGCTTACTATGTACAATGATAACGCCTTTTGGTAGATTTCGTTGGACTAGATTACCATTTGGGTTAAAGGTCAGTTCAGAAATCTTTGCAAAACGATTGTACGATGCAGTCGGTGATTTAAATGGAGTAATCGCAGTGGCAGATGATATAATTGTAATTGGGTGCGGCACCACGCGTGCAGAGGCAGATTTGGATCACGAGAAAAATCTGTTAGCTTTACAAACGCGATGCCGTGAGAGGGAGGTCCGATTAAATGATTCAAAGTCAGTATTCAAGCAGTCGGAACTTGTGTTCATGGGACACAAGATAACGAATAATGGATTAGCTGTTGATGATTCTAAAGTGACCGCCATACGCGAGATGCCAGCACTGACCGATATTCATGGAGTTAAGCGATTCTGTGGTATGGTGCAATATTTGGCTAGATTCATGCCAAATCTTTCGAGTGATATGGAGGCCATTAGAGCTCTCACTCGGAAAGAGGTAGAGTTTGTGTGGTCAGATGAATGTGAATCGGCTTTTCGAAATGTGAAGCAGAAAATGTGTAGTTCGCCAGTGCTTGCGTATTTCGATCCGACCAAGGAATTAGTTCTACAAGTCGACAGTAGCAGCTTCGCAGTAGGCGCGGTGTTAATGCAAGAGGGCCGACCTATCGAATATGTGTCGCGATCGTTGACTTCTGCGGAACAAAATTGGTCACAAATGGAAAAGGAAATGCTGTCATGTGCTTTCGGACTACAGAGGTTCGACCAATACACATTTGGGAGACGCGTCATCGTCGAGAACGATCATAAACCAATCGAGATGATATTGAAGAAACCATTAAGTCAAGCTCCGAAACGTTTACAGAACTTAATGCTGATTCTCTATAGATATGACGTGGAATTTCGATACCTGCGTGGGAGTAATCTCGTACTCGCAGATGCGCTTAGCCGGGCACCCACCGACAATGGAACATTGAGTGAAACCATGTGTCGTCAGCCGACAATATACAGTGTTCTTGGAATTAGTGACCAGATCCCAGATGCCCGACTTACCGAAATTCGAGCAGCGACCTTGGCTGACACGTCATGTCAAACACTGTTTCGCATGATACAGGCAGGCTGGCCTGATTCGAAGGCGGATGTTCCGGATGAAATTACACTGTTCTTCGAAAACAGGGACACACTGACTGCGAATGATGGAATAATACTAAATGGAGAACGAGTCTTCATTCCACGTGCACTCAGGCGGGACATATTGAAGAGATTACACACTGCACACATGGGACTAGATAGCATGCTGAGAAGAGCTCGAACTACGGTGTTTTGGCCTCGGCTCAAGACAGATGTCAAGCAATTAGTCGACGCGTGCGAAGTGTGCCAAGCACTAAAACCGAGTCAACAGAAACAAACACTGAACTTACATCCAATTGGAAGTATCCCATGGGATAAGATCGGTGTGGACATTTGTGATGTAGATCATAAACAATATCTCATCACAGCTGACTATTTCAGCAGCTGGATGGAAGCTGATCAACTGAGTTCGATCACGAGTACACAAGTGATCACCAAACTGAAGAAACATTTCGCAGCTTATGGTATTCCCAAAATGCTTCATAGTGACAATGGGACACAGTTCACATCTGTTGAATTCCAAACTTTTATGCGCGACTGGGGAGTAATCCACATTACGTCGTCCCCCGGTCACCAACAGGCAAACGGCAAAGCTGAGGCTTTCGTGAAGATATTTAAAACTCTCGTCAAAAAGACAATACAGGACAAAACTGACCCATATTTGGCTATATTGGAGTTACGAAACACACCGAGACAAGACACGAACCTGAGTCCTGCTCAGATGATGTTTGGCCGCAGGACCAGATCGATAATACCGATGATTAGTTGCGAAAGGGAGATAAATCCAATAGGTGAGACCAGAAGGGAGACTATAAAAAGAAGGGAGACTATAAAACGGTCATTCGATAAACGGGCGACGACCAGACCACGGATGCTAACCGGCCAATCTGTATATTTTCAACAGCCGACAGACGCCAGATGGCGCAAGGGTGTGGTCGTCGAAGTGTTAAACGACCGATCACTTCGGGTTAGGGACGAGCATGGGACCGTCTATCGAAGAAACACAATTATGGTGCGACCCAGTCCCACAAAATATCGACCCGTGATCGAAGGCGGCGTACCACCAGATGAAGGCGTACGACCAGATGTCGACATACACACACGACCACAACGAGATCGTAGACCACCTGCGTGGCTCAAAGACTATGAGTGTGGATAAAACATTTCGTTCATTCTGATTTGTACGCGAGGATTATATAACAGCATGGGGGTATTAACCATATATACTTATTTCGGTACTCGCGATATTAATATGTAGCAATTAACAATACAGGGTTTAGAATACTAATTATCGTTCAAATCGGCATTAACACATTAACCCTCCGCGACGTACGCATTTATTCGGTGCTTTTGCTTATTAATTAATTGCTTACTAAAAGAAGAAGGGATGTTAACAGTGGCCTAAATTTGCATTTAACAAATTTACTATTAATCTGGGTACCACGCACCACCAGCGTGTATTTCAATTTCGGCTAATTTATGCATGACCTAATGGTTGCATGACTTTCGCGGCTTTCTCTGCAAACGGCACTCCTCACCTAACTATTCCATTGAGTAAATGATTAAAAACTGAACACTAATAACGACTTGTGTTATTAACATGTGATAACTGAAACGGCATTTCAATAAAATTGTTGTTGAAATCTGTTGATATGGGGACCATCGAATCGGCTTGAGTACCTTTAAATAAATGCTAAAATCAGGTGGCTTTTTTTGTGTCAGATATTTGACAAACCGGCAAAATTTCGTTGAACAAAATGTTGATAAATAACAGGTTTTGGGCAATTTTATACTATAGCTGACTGGTTAGCATTATTTTTGTGCAATTAATCGATTGTGATAACTTAAACGGCATTTCAATATAAAATTGTTGTTGAAATCTGTTGATATGGGGACCATCGAATCGGCTTGAGTACCTTTATATAAATGCTAAAATCAAGTGGCTTTTTTGTGGTTATATTTGACAAACCTGCAAAATTTCGTTGAACAAAATGTTGATAAATAACAGGTTTTGGGCAATTTTATACTATAGTTGATTATGGTTAGCATTATTTTTGGGTAGTTACTCGATTGCGGCATTTCAAAAAATATTGTTGTTGTTAGAATCTGATGATATGGGGATCATCGAATCGGATTGAGTACATTTAAGTGCACAATTTTTTCTATCTTAGATTTTTATCCATATGTAAGAGTTTCTAGTTACGAACTGACTTCACAATTGGAAACTCAAAGTGTATAATGTCAGAATATTCCTCCCACAATACAATGTATAACCACAGCCAACTGAGGCAAAATATACCAACAGAAGGAATCCAGATAGAAGGTTCCAATGATGGTTCTTGGAGTGAGTTAATTTTCTGATAATTCTTTACATAAAATAAATCTAGCCACATGGCTCTTTAGTCTTTTGGAATTTCTAAAATCTATAACTCTCTGACAATTCTTCAAGCATCAATAACTGGAAACACGCAGATAGGTACCTTACTCATATTTATATTTGCGCTGTATTATTTTTCGTCCATTTTTTAAAATCATTCACCCTGATGCACGCATTCATAACTGTGCAAATTTCATTATGTCAGTAAGGTAGCTGTTTGATTCCAATTCATTTGTAGGTTTGTTCATTCATCAAAACAGCTTTGTTGAAGGTTCGTACACATAATAAGAATTCATGTGTTTTTTCTGTCTCTTATTTAACATGCCTATAAATGTAGAACAGGCCATTCCAATGTACATGTATATATCAAAATCTGAATAGGGGAATCAATTCAGGAATCAAGGCAGTCTTTTACTAAGGCCAAAATAAAAAAGACTTGTTTTTTGTGACCCGCCCGCCCCAATTCCGGCACCCCCGATCCGTTTTCATTTTATTGATTTTGCAAAATTAGTACACATCCGATTTTATTTTCCTTGTAAACTGATTCATTTCCGAAAAAATGGACACATCGTGTACTGTTAAACCGGAAATTATACCACACTTCAGTTAGGACACAGCTGAATCAAATTAATTTTTTCATATTTTATTCAATAAAACAATAAATTACACTACATGTATATTCTAATATTATGTACTTAGTTTTATTATTTTATAGTACATTACAAACAAGGAGAAGAAGTCTGGGAGGGGGGTATTCATATTTATTTTGAGCAAAGTTGAAAATAAAATGAAAAAATAAAATAAAATGAAAAGCCACCCGCCCGCACCTATTTTTTGTTTGGATGTCACCAGAAACACAGGTATATTTTGTTTTGGCCTAACCCTTTTAAAGCTGAATGGCTTCTCCCATTCTGAATGGTTCTTCCATTCAGCTCTAAAATTATACATTGGAATGGTCTATTATTCATTTGGAGGGATGTTCAGGTAATAAAAGCAGACAACAAACAGATAAAAAGATAATACAACTATAGAAGGATTCATATTCATTGGCGGGAGATGTTCAGATAATAAGTTCATAAAACTGCCTTTGGCCTGTGAATACGAATTGTGCTAGTAGAACATAAGGAAACTACTCATGAATGGGTATTTAGTAAAGAAGGACAAATCTGTTATAATTATCATCGGTTTTTTTAAAGGCATGGGCAGTGTTCATTGCAGAAATATTTATATTTGTTCAAATCACCATCAACAGAAGGAACACCAAAATATATACAGTTCCACTCATATATGCCAAACATAATCAGCGCGTAAATAGTATATTGTCGTCAAGACGTATGATGGTGTACGTAAACAAGAGACTGCTCGTGTTACAGAAGTTGTGCTTCTGTTTACATAACACAGCACAATTCTATTGGTTAATCACACAAAAATGATATAAACGCTCTTTATTATTTCCATATCAGGAAAACAGTAACAAATAATGCTCTTTATGTTTACCATATCCGGATCTAAACAAAAGCCAGGAAACGTTATGTTTTTTGCTTTTGTTTACATTACAAAGGGGAAAAAATTGACAATAACATACTGTTTATGCCATATTTCTGATTGGCATAAGAACAAAGTCTGTCTATATCTTACTATTCCTTCTGTTTATTGCGGTTTTTGACGGAGGTGAATATTTTAACAGCATACCCACCGCCAACGCCGCCCGTATCTTTAAAGGGACTGTAATCAATAGTTAATATTCTTTTCAGTTATCACTACAAAGTGATGTGAAGACATTCCAGAAATGTTCGAAGAAATCTCGTCACCAAGAGGCTATGCTGGTTAAGGAGAAATCTTATCTCACACATTGGAAGGTCATGCACCTTAACCCACAGATCCGGCTCGAGTTCGAAGGGGCAAATGTTCCGGTGAGTAAATCGTATTCGCATATCATTGAAGCTTCCAGCACATTGTCGCACCTTAAAATTATGCATATAAGTAGTAGCTAGTTGTCCAATCTGCAACGTGTCGACAGGAGAAATTGGGAAGTTCCAATCTAATCAAAATTATTATCGCCTTGCAACCAGTGTCCTATCTGCTTCGAGAATCCAGACATTTTGAATTTATTCAATTACATTTTCCAATGATGTATTATTGTAATTTGGACATATTTTTTAGTTACCATCTGGGCTTGCCCCTTTAAAGGAGTACACATGAAATAACATAACAGTCTGTGAGATCATCATTATCAAGAATAACGGGAACAAATACATAATCTCTATTCTTATTTCCATCATCAATAATCGTCATTAAATCCCTCCAATAATGAGTTGTCATGTGTTGAAACAATCTACAGTAATGCTCTAAGTAATCGACTTCTTAACCACAGCAGAATTATGGGTAACTTTTCAGGATTTAGTTGGAAATATGGCTTGTTGCCATTCATCGGAAAGCTCTCAGGTAGAGCTTTCCGATGAAATGCAACAAGCCATATTTCCGACTAAATCCTGAAAAGTTACCCATAATTCTGATGTGGTTAAGAAATCGATTAATTAGAGCATTACTGTATCTATATAAAAGCCAACTATTTGTGTGTGTGTCTGTAACTCTGTCATGATTTTGGTGCGTTTAAAAATATATAACCCTCATGTCCGATTGCACCCAAATTTTGATCATTTTCGTTTACATGTCTTAGAATACAACACGCAAAATTACAGACCGATCTGTTAAAGAGGGCCTGAGATATAGCATGCTTCATTTCTAAGGGTCATAAAAGCGATATTTTACCTGTAATCATAGCGTGGTGTACTATGATAAATTTAGAGTTACCCCTTACCGAACAGAATGGCTTATTAAGCCATCCCTAAGCCCTTGCTTAGCCATCAGAGACCAATGATGGCTAAGATAAACCATCACTATAGTTATATTAGCACTCATGAAGAATAAGAAGGGGTGTGATGGCTAAGGTAGCCATCCAATCAGGAAGAATTTCTGGTGATGGCTAAGGTGATGGTTAGTCGATGGCTAACAACATGGAATTATATTCACTAGCCATCATTACTGGTGGTTAAGAATTTAATCGATAACCATCAGACTGGAGAATATTTAACATTCGAATGTTATTAGCCTTCACCAAAGTCATATTAATGGTTAGAAGACCTTCTGTCCTGAGACTGCCATAGACCTGACATATGGCTGCCATATGTTGGTCCAACCAGATAGAGGCTGCATAAATGCATCATGGGATATTGTACTCAACAACATTTGAATTGTAACTGCTAGTCTGTATTCACTGCTCAAGTTTTTTGTTCCAGTTTTTTTACACTTATGTTCTTAGCAGTCTTATAAACTTGTGATTTCTTTAGTTAAGATTCATTGGACTAGAACTGTAATGGCTTCAAGATAGCTGAGCCTGCTAATTTTAAAAGTTGTGAAATAACTCTCAGAAATCCGCATGTTTATCAAACATTCTGCCTGAGATTCTGAGAAAATATCCTGCTGCCACTAAGATACATGCATGTATATACAAATTAATCTGGAAATTGGTAAGTACAATCCTCAGCACTATATTTTCTAATTTATTGGGCATTATATGACACATTAAACATCTTGAAAAAAACATATTCATATTTAACCATTCCGATGGGAGCATCTTGAAATTTTTTGAAAATCCTGTACCAATGCAATTCTCTAGCTAGCCAGTAAATTCTCTTATATATACAAGGCTTGATCCCTATAGATGGGAAACTCGCATATATAAGAGAATTCAGCTGGAACCACGTTCTTTAATGCTGCACCAGCATATATAGTTCTCATATAGGAAGGGTTAAAGATCTATCTTGACCAGACTATTTTCTTTTGAATTTTGACAAAAAATCTGCAGAAATCTTTGGCTGGCCCAGCCTAATGTGAAGATGTTGCATGCATATGATTTCAGATACCATGCAGTCCGTGTGTCCAGTGATACAATTGCAAATCGTTTCCACTGTATTTATGATGAAAACTTGGCAAAAGATAACAAAAATAATTGACATTGTTAAATATTTTGGTAAAAAATTATTTTTATGATATAACATATTATTTTAAAGATAATTCATTCTCAAATAGATGATGCCAAAGAGTTATTCCTCCTGAAGCAAGTTATATAACATAGCCATCACTAAATGTCCAGGGCTAACAATCCGATGGCTTACTAGCCATCGGCCTACTAGCCATCGGCCTACTAGCCATCGGCTTACTAGCCATCGGCCTACTAGCCATCGGCTTACTAGCCATCGGCCTACTAGCCATCGGCTTACTAGCCATCGCCTACTAGCCATCAGCCTACTAGCCATCAGGTTACTTAAGCCATCGGCCTACTAGCCATCCATCCATCGAGGGCTAAGCGATGGCTTAGCTCATTTAAATATTTCGGCCTATAGGAGGGCTAAGCGATGGCTAATAAGCCATCATCTAGCCATCACCTAGCCTCGATGGCTAAATTTTGCATTAGCCATGCATATCCTCTGAAAACTACTAGCCATCAGTAAGCCATCATTCCTTCTCTTCCGAGTGCTAAAGATTGGCTAACAGATGGCTAATGATTTCGGTAAGGGACGCTGCTTGGATCAGGTGGACACAATTAATTGCCCATATCGATAGTGAAATCTGACATACTGTATTTGACGGGCATTCTAATTGTTATATAAACATCAACTAATACAGTAAACTGCTGGTTTCACTACTATCACTATAATTTTCAGGTCGGACGATTAAATATTGAATTAAACATTAGAAAAGATCATTGCATCGAAAAATATTGAAGAATCTTCTCCAAAACAGGTTTTCAACTAAATATTTTATCCACAAATTTTGCGAACGGTTATGTTTGTTGACAAAAACTGTAACTTATTTACAAAACAATGGTTTCAACATGCAAAATCTCGTTATTGAGAAATTATTAATAATGATCGGTTATAAGAACAAAGTCTATCTATTTTTTCATGCTGATCGAATTTACAGTTTTATTATTTTTCTCATGTACCAGCTGATGTACCCACTATGAAGGATTTAACTATCTTTAACCCTTTACCCAACAGAAGGGCCCTGTGCCAATGCATTCTCTTATATATGCGAGTCGACCATAGGTCGCCTCGCATATATAAGAGAATGCATTGGCTTAACACATTAAAAATTATAAAATTGTTAAAGAATGTAAGAAAAAATGGTAAAAAGTGTTAAAAAAAGTTTTTTTTTTAGGCCAATGCATTCTCTTATATATGCGAGGCGACCTATGGTCGACTCGCATATATAAAGAGAATGCATTGGCACAGGGTATAACTGTAACTATCACAATGTGGTCAAGGAGCCGGTTCCAATGATATCCATATTTGTATGGTTCTATTGAGACAGACCGAAGATATTTTAGGCTGTTGAAGCTTTATTTGGCCGGTTTTGGCCGGTTTGTTGGGTAAAGGGTTAATAGAGTGACTTTTAAATGGCCTGCAGTACGTGTCAATGTTCTATAATATTGATAGCTTATCTGATCAACTGATGTCATATTTAGTAACTGATTGTTCTTTGTTTTAACGCTTCACTCTATTGCACTTGTTTAAAACATGTGAAGTAAATCAGTGTGTTGCCCTGAGGTAATAATTGTGGACTTGAATGGATATAGACCAAATTTATATTTCACAGGCCAGTGAGCGAGTGGTGATAATGCACTGTAAAACCAACCAAGCTTTAGCCATGGAGCAGGCATATTGCCTGAGGTAAGCTTATACAATAGGTTTGTCCACCTATCACCAGATATGATCTTCAGATCATATAGATATCATAATTCTGTTTTTTTTTATATGTAACCATTACAGGTAAGTGTGTGTCTGACCAGCTAATAGGACTGCCAGGGTAATCAAACCCCACACATAACACACTAGAATTACAGAAACAAAGTCAGAATAAAGCATTGGTAGATTGACCTACAGGCCTCTATATAGATAGTCAAACAAGTGATAAGTAAAACAGTGTAAAACATATTTGTGATATGTAAATTCCCACATAACATTGGTGGTACATACGGGCTGTGCAGAAATATACACAAAGATTTAATTGATTTTCTCTCCTCTAGTTTCATATGCACATGATGTATATATATGAATATAATATCATATGAATTATGGGATGTAGATGGGAACGAGTCATTTTTGGGTTATTCGGGCAAAAAACATGGCCGCCAGCAGCCATCTTGGATTTTACTCTTTGTATGACTAAATCCTTTAGCACGGGCTACAGGTCGTACCTTTAGTCTTATAATCATGAAATTTGTCATGGCTGTTGAAATTGGAATGTAGATGGGAACGAGTCATTTTGGGGTCATTGGGACAAAAAACATGGCCGCCAGTGGCCATCTTGGATTTCAAAATTTAATCCATTAGCACGGGCCACAGGTCGTACTGTTCGTCTGATCATCATGAAATTTGTCATGGATGTTAATATTGACATGTAGATGGGAACGAGTAATTTTGGGGTCATTTGGCGAAAAACATGGCCGCCAGCAGCCATCTTGGATTTTACTCTTTGTATGACTAAATTCTTTAGCACGGGCTACAGGTCGTACCTTTAGTCTGATCATCATAAAATTTGTCATGAACGTTAATAATGACATGTAGATGGGAACGAGTCATTTTGGGGTCATTTGGCCAAAAAACATTGGCCGCCAGCAGCCAACTTGGATTTTACTCTTTGTATGACTAAATCCTTTACCACGGGCTACAGGTCGTACCTTTAGTCTGATCATCATAAAAAATTTCATGGCGGTTGAAATTGGAATGTAAATGGGAACAAGTCATTTTGGGGTCATTCGGACAAAAAACATGGCCGCCAGTGGCCATCTTGGATTTCAAAATTTAATCCATTAGCACGGGCCACAGGTCGTACCTTGAGTCTGATCGTCATAAAATTTGTCATTGATGTTAACGATGACATGTAGATGGGAACGACTCATTTTGGGGTCATTCGGCCGAAAACATGGCCGCCAGCAGCCATCTTGGATTTTACTTTTCTCTTCATGTCTATAAACTAGTATTAGACATTCAACTTTCCACATTCCTAATCGCTCCATTGACTGTAATATATTAAATTATTCCCTTTCCAAGTTGAGCTACAGTGTCATTGACACTTTCATTAGTCCCCTCCTCAATTTTTTTAATTTGGATATCTTTTATGTACACTTTGTTTTCATGCCTTAATTGTCAAATTACATTTCAATGACCCATCAAATTGGACAATCTATATCACCTCGTATTATATAAGATAGAATACTGCTTCAATATCTAGAACTGTCCATGACCATTTATGTTAGGAAGAATAAAATATAAAAATTAAATTTGCCCTCCCTCCCCATTTTTCTGTAAAATTTGGATGTATATCTAGAAATTTATTTACATTGGCCTAAACTTATGGTATACAAACATCAAGTGGACAGCATATATCACGTAAATCGTTAATACATGTACATGTTATGCATAATTAAAAGGTTGTCTTGTATGCGAGTGGTGATAATGCACTGTAAAACTAACCAAGGGTTAGCCAAGGTGACTGTGGTAAGCTTATACAACACATGTGTCTAACTATCACCAGATATGATCTTCAGATGCTATAGATATCATAATTTACCCTTCCATGACTAGTTATTTTATTTCACAACTCATTTCTGATGTATCTATAGACCTTAGGCAGTCCTTCCCAGGAGACGGGAGCGATTGCTCTCCCACCTGTATGCACTCGTAAATTTTAATTCACGGGTGCTAAAATTTGCACTCGTCCCTCTTGTCAAATTACTTATGGTGACTGTAACTGTTGATTCAATATTGATATATTTTAAGGTTTATTTAGATCCTTTCCCATTGCAGTTCAATTATGCGCATATGACAGTGTAACTGGACATAGGTCTATCCCACAATTTCATTTTGTTTGAGAAAAACCCAACTTACGATTATTTTATGGGTTTAATATTACACCCGTCTTCTATATTACAGGAGCAAATAAATGCACTCACTATGTTTTCCTCGGAAGGACTACTTAGGAAGTCCTCATTCCAGCAAAGATTACAAGCAACCAAGTGAAATAATTCTTAAATTTTGTTTTTGTAGGAACCAGTTTGGTACTGAGTTTGAGATCGCCGCCCACACATACCTCGACTCACACAAAGCGGAGAGAGATAACAACCATTGGATGTTTGTGATGGGTAAACCCGGAGAAGATGTCCATCCAGAGAGTCCATCCTCATAGCAACCTGTGCTTTCACAACCATCTAAATAAGTCCATCTGTGATAATATGGGCATTCAGCTACTAAACATGTAGATTCATAATATGTAACATGCAAACTCAATAACTCTGTTAACCCTTTACCCAACAGAACGGCCCTGTGCCAATGCATTCTCTTATATATGCGAGTCAACCATAGGTCGCCTCGCATATATAAGAGAATGCATTGGCTTAACACATTAAAAATTATAAAAGATTTTTTTTAGGCCAATGCATTCTCTTATATATACGAGGCGACCTATGGTCGACTCGCATATATAAGAGAATGCATTGGCACAGGGCATAACTGTAACTATCACAATGTGGTCAAGGAGCCGGTTCCAATGATATCCATATTTGTATGGTTCTATTGAGACAGACCGAAGATATTTTAGGCTGTTGAAGCTTTATTTGGCCGGTTTTGGCCGTTTTGTTGGGTAAAGGGTTAACCCTTTATTTTACTAAAAACTCATCGCCGAGTAGTTCCCTTAGGAAATGTTAACCCTTTACCCAACAAACCGGCCAAAATGTTCTGCCAGTTTATTATTCTCAATGGAAGGGCTCTTATTGTGAATTATGATGCATTCTGGGATAAATAACGGGGGAAGTCTTGGGGTGAATCTGAGAATCTCTATTGCTAGGTGAACACTCCTAGACGACAGCTGTTCCGTATTCAGGTGGAATATATATATTTTTGGTTCCTCTTCCAAATGGTACATAATATGGAATATGTTGTGTATAATGTGATCTGGGCATTCAAAAATTAATTTTATGGGCCTTTAAATGAAATTTAAGCACAAACAAATTCTTTATGAATACACACAAAATTAACATTATGTACTTTTTTTTATATCAATCAAACTTAACCCATTCATTATTGACCGTGTTGGCCGTTATTCATTTTGAGTGGTGTTTTGTTGATAAAAGTTCATTACTTAATGGTTCTTTCATTCAGTTACAAAAGGATACATGTACATTAGATTGGTCTGTAATTAATTGGAGTGGTGTTTTTAAGACGTTTCTTTCTTGTAAATAACTGAGAACGAGAATTTGTAATTCATAAAGTTTGTCAATTCATTCTGCTTCTCATATGATCAGCAATTTTTATGCAACTGCAAGCCTGCAAATAGCGTGTCTGTCATTTGCAGAATGAGGTCCCCAAAGGGAGAATTTAGTGACGCTTTCCCGCATAGCGGGCTAGCATCACTAAATTCACCCTCTGAGGATCTCATTCTGCTTAGGCCCTCAACTGCTATAGTAGACCTAGGATCAGATTGAAGTTCCCCAGTTGAAGTTGGTGATGGTCACCCATAGGGCACCTCGATTATGGATTTTACCTTCTGCAAATTGGGGGATATAGAAACTTC
This sequence comes from Siphonodentalium dalli, assembly GCA_032622095.1. Taxonomy (NCBI): domain Eukaryota; kingdom Metazoa; phylum Mollusca; class Scaphopoda; order Gadilida; family Siphonodentaliidae; genus Siphonodentalium; species Siphonodentalium dalli. Next base: position 236,545,568 of record CP136063.1, read on the forward strand.
CCAGATTGGAAAACGTAACTAAAAACAATATTAATTTGATACTATAGCTACATCCCAGAAGATGGGGCCTAAGCAGAATGAGGTCTCCAGAGTGTGAATTTGGTGATGCTAGCCCGCTGTGCGGGATAGCGTAACTAAATTAACCCTCTGGGGACCTCATTCTGCAAATGACAGACACGCTATTTGCAGGCTTGTGCAACTGTTTTTGCCACTGAGAGTATTATTAATGTTATGAGTCTACATGAACTAGAAGCTGTCCCAAATTTTACTAAGAAGTTTTAAATTCATCAGGTTTCTGAAAAAAACAAAAACATATAAACTATTTCCATATCGATACCCATCTGACTAATGATTACTTTCCCTGCACATTTACTGTCTACATGTGAATTTAAACTCTCCTAACAGTCTGGTGCCTACAGTAATGCCCTAAGTAATCGACCCCTTAACCACAGCAGAATTATGGGTAACTTTTCAGGATTTAGTCGGAAATATGGCTTGTTGCCATTCATCGGAAAGCTCTCGGGGAGAGCTTTCCGATGAATGTCAACAAGCCATATTTCCAACTAAATCCTGAAAAGTTACCCATAATTCTGCTGTGGTTAAGGGGTTGATTACTTAGGGCATTACTGTATTTCATGTCACGTGTTTGGGCCAAATCAAAGGTTGAAATTCCTCTGCAATATGTGACTAAGTTTAGCTAACCATGTTGTTTGTTTCACACCAAAGATGTACATTTTCACATTTATTGTCTCTTTTATGTGATTTAAATGTGATATGATGTTTCTGACTTAATTTTGTGAGAAATAAGCCATACACAGGTCTCAAAATATAGTGCTGGACATCTGTAGAATGAGGTCCCCAGAAGGTGAATTTAGTGACGCTAACCTGTACAGCGGGCTAGAATCACCAAATTCATCATGTGGGGAACAAATTCTGCATGTGAGACCCAGACTCAAATTTAATTTCCCAGATGGTGAAGATGGTGACGTTTACCCATTGGGCACCTCGACTGTGTATTGTGTCGTCTGCCAATTTTGGGATGTAGAAAAACTAAACTAAAAAAGAAAAAGAAACTTTCTAAAGAAACTAAATAAACTTGTTAATTTGATAATAGAGATACTTTCCAGAGAAGATGTGGCCAAAGCAGAATGAGGTCCCCAGAGGGTGAATTTAGTGATGCTAGCCCACTTCGGGGTAGCGGTACTAATTCACCTTCTCGTGACATTTCTTATGTTATACTGGGGATTATGTGAAAAAAAGGCCTATATGTCAGTATATATAATTTTAAACTGGAAGATCTTAATCTGGTATAATGCAATTAACATAAAATAAATTTGATAACAAAACACACACACGATTAGTTCAACTTCACCTAGATTCTTCTCTTTCCACTCGGTGAACATATTTGATTGCGACAAATCAAATGTTTGTCAACCCAACTTACACATGTAATTCTTTCTTTTCTGAATGACTACAGACTTGTAAAGAGATTTTGCCATTGTCCTCCCAAAGCATATAACATATTACAATAACTTATTTCCTTTTTTTCATAGGGTAAGTGACATATCTCTGAAGTTGTTTTCTGATCACTCACATATCTTTCCTCTGAACAGTTAAGACCAAACAAAATTAATGTTGTTTCTCAGAAACTTTTTGTTCAATATGGGCAGGCAGGATTTTATATTTATTTTTTACCTGCAAAGTTACCAGTCAGGCAGGTTTTATTCCCACTTTTTAAGACCAAAATTTTGCAGCTGGTTTTATATATTTACTTTCCAAAAACATTGTTAAAAATGAATTACCTAATTCAGTTTTAATGCCGTTTTAATGTAACAGTCTGTTGTACAACTCACAGACATACAGTTTCAACAAACCAAAATGAAAACTGTTACTATCACAGATCCGAAATAAAAAATACAAGTTAAAATGTGTCCAGCTAGATTTATGGTCAGTAGTCATCCATTGTTGAAGGACAGGATGATTTAATCATTTTTATTTTCAGTGGGCTATCAATATCACAGAGCAGCCCTTTTTATGTTGAGCGGCCAGGTGTCTCTTGATAAACAACATTAATTTTGTTTGGCCCAATGTATTCTCAAATGTGCAATTGTATGAATTGTACGAATGCTTTAATAACCCAGTTTGAAAAGTTTTTAATTGCCGACAGTATTTTCTATGAACAATATTTACAGTGGCTAATGTTCAGTATTTGTGTGAATATTTGTAAATTAATCGTGTTACTAATAAGTATTAGGTGTTCTGGTCAGCTGTAAAACACGTTATTTATAGAATATATTTATATGTACATCCTAACTGTTTAATAGTTTTTAATATTCCCTGTGGATTCTAAACATAAGCCCACTATTGCAGATCCCACTGAATGTCTGTGTCATGTTTAACCTTTACATGATTCGAGCTTCCTGAAATTTTGTGAAAAAACCCTGTAACAATGCACTCTCTTTCTATGTGTCGGCGCTCACGATCCCGATTGTCCCCGATTAATCCTTTGGAGCGGTTTTTGGCAGATCCGATTTAATCTGACCGATTAAACTGAGTTTTATTTCATCAGGAAAATCCGGCTCGTGATGATGACAACGCGCGTGTTTTGCTTGTCACAATGTCATGGCCGTCACATGACCAAAACCTCATTCAAAATGTCGTGCTATTCGAAATTACATCAATAATTCTGATCGATCGACAAGGAACAATGGCTGGTAGACCTGTGGGCAGAAAATGAGTGCCTGTATAATAATCGCAACAAGAGGGCGGCAGCTGTGGAAAGGTCTATTACGCCAATTTACAGCTATTGCTCGTGACATCAATATATTATTAATATATTTATTTAGTTTATTATTAATAAATATTAGTCGTTAGAAATACATATTAATATAAACCACCATGACTACTGATGACAAGCTATATATATAGTAACTGGCTAGATAGGCTGACCACACCAGTTGGCTATATATACTATGTACATGTACAGTGACCATAGCATGGATTTGACCGGAGTGAAAATCCGACTTGTGTGTGCTGACCCCCCAATTTTATCGGGCCCGATTTAACCAGGCACAATTGGGATCATGTGCGCCGACACTATGCAAGTCTCCCTTATAGAGTCTCGCATATATAAGAGAATACATTCGCCTAACAATATTTACCTTGACCTTGTAAGCCAGTGCACTCTCTTAGATATGCGAGGCTTCCTATGAGAGACTCGCGTATAAAAAGAATGCACTGGCACAGAATCTTTAATGCTGCACTAGCGCAGCTCCGTCATGGAAGGGTTAAAGGTACCCAAGGGCTTTGAATTGGGTTCATACAAAATAACATAAAATTCTGTATAACAACTATCAACATGAATATGAAAATTTTTATTAACTTTGTTCTTATTTTAATTATAAATAACTCCAATAATGAGATTCCGCTTGTCGAAACCATTGTTATTTAATGGTTTAACTATTACAGTGGAATTACCAATATTAGTACAATAAGATACAGTTTAATCATAACTTGATCGTAAACATTGGAAAATGTCAAAGCATTGAAAAATATACTGAAAATCATATTCAGACTAAAATATTTGAACTTACTCATGATTAGCGATGTTTGTTGACAAATCACTGTACATAATTAACATTGTTATTTACATAAAAATGGTTTGAAAACCAGAATTTTTTTAATGAAGAACTATCAATAATGAATTTCTCCATGTTCTTCTTAACCCTTCCATGACTGGAGCTTCTTGAAATTTTGCGACAACCCTGTGCCAATGCATTCTCTTATATATGCGAGTCTCCCATAGGGAGCCTCACATATATAAGAGAATACATTGGCCTAACAATATTTACTTTGACCTTGTAAGCCATTGCATTCTATTATATGCGAGTCTCCCTATCGGAGACTCGCGAGGCCTTGTAAGCCAGTGCATTCTCTTATAAATGTGAGGCTCACATATATAAGAGAATGCACTGGCACAGGATCTTTAATGCTGCACCAGCACAGCTCCAGTCATTAACGGGTTGACACAATGACTGCCAACTACGAGTTAACTCGTACTTTGTGGGCGTGGGCAGTGAACGTGTTAAGCTTGGTAGTAATGTTTTTACACACTTTGCACATTTACCCACTGCGAGTGACTTGGGTCCCTTTAAAACAATGACCAGAAAATGAAATACAACATATTCCTGTATGTTACAGAAACTTTCGGAGTCAAGAGCAAATATATGTATAATCACAGGTGCACATGTCCTCAGTGGTTTGGGAAAAATTTATCAGTTAATGAAAAACCTGAGACAGTTGTGTCTGTATGACTGGACAGCTGAAAAGGCTGATTACATGTATTGACATACCCACCCCCACATGTCTCCTTCTGTGTTTATTACACCCGACCAGTCCCAGAATCCAGATAAAAAATAAAGACTTGCAAAGTGTATTCAAAAACAAACTGGGCTTGTCATGTGTGACTATGCTTTTATTTCATTGTTCCAGTTTCATGGTCGAAGTGAATGGCATTTATGTTGTGTGACATAGACGTCATCTGATTCTGCACTGTATGAAATCAGAATCAAAACACGACATGGTAGGAACAATGTGGTTCTAGAAAGAGGCATGTAATAATGAAATTTGTATATCTTTCTGTTCCCATTTTTATCATTTAAATATTTTTAGCTCAACTTGACGAAGTAAAGTCGTCAGTCTGTCAAAAATTTCCTGTGGCTCACCCTGCAGGCCGCATCCCTAGATGAGAGCTATGATCGAACTTGAATGATTTTGTATGAAAAACATGGCCTTTGGCATGACTAAATCCTTTGGCATGCAGGCCACATCCCTCAACCTATCATCACCATACTTCATATGGATCTTCGGGGTGACCTCTAGATGGGAGCATCGGCTTTTTCCGAAATTCATTGAAAAACATGGCTGTCATCGGCCATCTTGGATTTTACTCTTTGCATGACTAAATCCTTCGGCACACCATACAGGCCACATCCCTCATCCAGTCGTCACCAAACTTCATACAGATCTCGGGGGTGACCTCCAGATGGGAGCAATCGATTATTTCCTGAATTTGTTATAAAACATGGCTGCCAAATTTGAATCCATCGGCACACCCTGCAGCCTACATTTATTGGTGAACTGTTTGAAGGGAAAACAAGCCCTTTCCTTTAACTTTTTGACTTTCCTTCTTTTTTTATCATTGTATTCATTACTTAGCAAAAAATTAACTTCTACCCAAGATGAGCTACAGTGTCATTGACACTTTCATTTTTGTAACAAGGGATCGAGGAACTAAATTCTCTGTGTCAACTTCAACAGTTTTATTGTAGTAAAAATATCATGCATTTAACAAGCTATCAATAAAGTAATAAAGATTTCATCTAGAATTCAATTGGTATATTTTAATCAACGCTGTACATGATTCATTGCATATTTACGAAACTTTCACAAATACTTTAGTCTCATAATACAAAATTCAGCATAAAAATGACTAACAGAATATATTTCATCATGAGTCACATTCCATCTCTATATCTCAAGTCTCTCTTCCTTACCTTTCGCTTAACCCTTTCATAATGGTATCTGTGCTGGTGCAGCATCAACCCTTCCATGACTGGAGATTCCTGAAATTTTGCGAAAACCCTGTGCCAATGCATTCTCTTATATATGCGAATCTCCCATAGTAGAGAGCCTCGCATATATAAGAGAATACATTGACCTAACAATATTTACCTTGACCTTGTAAGCCAGTGCACTCTCTTAGATATACGAGGCTTCCTATGAGAGACTCGCATATATAAGAGAATGCACTGGCACAGAATCTTGTCATGGAAGGGTTAAAGGTCCTTTGACAGTGCATTCTCTTATATATGCAACTCTCACATACATACGAGAATGCACTGGCTTACGAGGTCATGTCAAATATTTTTTGGCCAATGTATTCTCTTATATATGCGAGGCTCCCTATGGGATACTCACATGTATAAGAGTCTATGCATTGGCACAGGGTATTTGCAAAATTTCAGGAAGCTCCAGTCATGGAAGGGTTAATGATGGACTATCAAGTCTCTCTTCCTTGCCCTGCACTTAATAAAGATTCTGGGCTACAAATAATAATTCTGGTCGAGTCAGAAAAAATCAGTGAATTTTGTTATGAGAACTGTTTTCTCTAATTTTTATTCACACAATAAGACTGTGGGACAGGATGCGTTACTATTTGAGGACACTGCACTGTTCAGCAGCCATCTGTGTATGGTTTTCAGTTGAAACTCAAGATTTCTTGTTTATATATTTTAATAAAGATATGGGACAATAAATGTTTCTCACATGTGTTTTTTGGGATTTCATCAAAACGAGTTTCATTCTGTTGTCACTGCTAATCTAAGTATTGTCAGTGAAGAGAGAATGCATCTTTAACCCTTTCTTTTCTGAGTGGATTCTTCCATCTAGTTATAAAAGTATACACTGGAACAGTCTATTATTCATTTGGAGGGATGTTCAGGAAATATAAGCAGATGATAGAAAGTGCAGAAGGATTCCTATTATTGGTTTGACCAAGTCTTTTCGGTCCACAACAGCTTGGGATATTGGTTGGTTTGATGCTGTTTTGGACCGAGCCCCTTCCCGTTACTCTTCTATAACGGACTATCATTAAAAAGGCTTACTACATGTATATGTGGAACCCGGGCATTCACATAAACCCATGAATGTGATTAATTATCTGACATTTCCGCCATTAATCTGCCTTCAAAATGATATATCATTTACCGTGATAGAAAAAGGTATAGCGATGATACGAACGTTTAATATATTGTTTACATGCATTTTCTGATAGCGCGACAAATCAAATTTTTCTGGAAAGCAAGGCTTTGTTTACTTGTTAATCTTGTTGCTTTGGCATTAAACGGACCTCTGATATATGCATTTATCATATCATCATGCTTGGGGAAATGCTGCCCTTTATGTTCATATATGCAAAGCTTCCATTTGACCTAATCCACAGACATACAAGCAACACAACTCCCGCCCACGATTCTGAGTGTAAAGTCCATTATAGAAGAGTAATGGGATGGGACTCGGTCCAAAAAAGCATCAATCCAACCGATATCCCAAGCTGTTGCTGACCGAGAAGGTCTATTTATTGGAGGGAAATGTTCAGATGATAATTAAGTTCAACTTATTATCTGAACATTTCCTAAGGGATAACTACTCATCAATGCTGCTTTAGTATAGAAAGGGTTAAACTTATTAGCTTCCATTGATACAACACTTGTCAGAATTTGAAGGGACCCAAGGCAATCACAGTGGGTAGATGTGTAAAAATGATAAAAGCCTGTCGTTTGTTGAACTTATTATCTAAATATTTCCCTCAATAAATAGGACTCCTTCTGTATTTTATTTAACTGTCATCTTGTATTACCTGTACATCCCTGATATTAAATAATAGACCAATCTGATGTTAACTTTTTAACTGACTGGGAGAATCCATTTAGTAGAGAAAGGGTTAAATATGGCTCGTTTGAACCTCTAAATTATGTGAACGTAATTGGGGAGGAGGGATATCAGAACATACCTGCATGGAATATTTCCAGCCAAACTTAGTGTTACAGCTTCGGCGAGATATACGAAGTTTGTGTATTATACTCACGCGCGTGTCCATGGCATACAATCAAGCTATGCACATGTGAAGTAATGCTTATGTATTGTGCCATTGTGAGTGTATCAACGGCTGGTCATTGTCTGCTATCTGGCATGATTTTTGACAGGTTTATAATTTGCTAACCTCGGGTGTTAGATTGGCATTGGAATTAACGGTTTGTATTGGCAAGTCAATGTTGCTGTTGGATCATATTTCATGAAGGTCAATGGCCGAATTAGACACCATTTTCATTTTGCATTTGATTTTTCACTTTCGGCATTTCGAGTTTTGGTATAGTTACACAGACCGTATATACAGTCAATGAAAACACTCCTGCATTCTAATCACACGGTCACGCGCAGGCCTATAAGACGATGATTCTGTTATCAGTTGATATGGACGACCAGTTGCCCAAAAACACGACATTAAGATACACCTACAATGTCAAATCGTTGCAAAAGAATGAACAAGTTTTTCTTGTGTATATCCCATGGTTACACATGCGTATAATACGTACACAGGCTTTGTACATCTCGCCACTTGCTTTCTTAGAATTTACTTCAAGCAAAAAAAAAAGGGCCCTTTTTTGTGTCTGAAGCGGCAGTTTTTATGACTTCAATGTGTCAGTATTTGTTTCGTGGGAAAAAAGTCAGTATAACAGTATTTTATGCACTTATTGACCTACATGTATGTTGATCATCAGAATGAGGCAGGAATGTAACAAAATCAAGAATTATTAATTATACACCTCGTACATCAGTTTGTACATATCACTAGTTATAGACCTTGTACATCAGTTTGTACATATCACTAGTTATAGACCTCGTACATAAGTTTGTACATATCACTGTTGATTAATGTTTTATAGCAATGTATAGTGTCATAGTGAAGTGAGTTGTCATACTTAAAACAAAGTAATGGAATGCATATTCTTGAGAACAATAGACTAGTCTTGAGGTTATACAAACAACAAATTCTATCAGCAAGTTGATGTGAATCACTCAAATATTAAAGACACAGTAATGCCCTAAGTAATCGACTCTTTAACCAAAGCAGAATTATGGGTAACTTTTCAGGATTTAGTCGGAAATATGGCTTGTTGCCATTCATCGGAAAGCTCTCGGGGAGAGCTTTCCGATGAATGGCAACAAGCCATATTTCCGACTAAATCCTGAAAAGTTACCCATAATTCTGCTGTAGTTAAAGAGTCGATTACTTAGGGCATTACTGTAGATTATCTCTTCCTAAATATGTTTTATATAGTTTCTGGCGTATAAAATAATAAATATGAGGTGAAGACACCTGTCCAGAAATGGACATTGGGACAATTTTTCGTTACTATATTTAAAACATGAAGCGTTCACATGATCTCACAAATAGAGATAGAGTTCTCCCACTTGCTATGCTCCATGAACCGTAAAATGTCCCAATTTTATTGTATGTATTATACCAGAAAATTTGAACCAACACCAATATTAATTGATAGAAATGTTTCCGGACAGGGGTGTACGATTCATATTTATTATTTATACCCAGGAAACTATATAAAACTTATTGTAGGAAGAGATAGACCATCTTCAAGTTCAGTAGATGAGGCTTAAGCAGAATGAGGTCCCCAGAGGGTAATTTGGTGATGCTAGCCCACTGTTAAATTCACCCTCTGTGGACCTCATTCTGCAAATGTGGGACATACTATATCCAGACTCGTTTATGGATGTAACAGAAAGAGTGAGCGGTGGATAAACAAAGTGATGTAATAAACTATAGGGTAAATAAAGGGATGTCCCACATTATCAAGGAAGATAACTCTGTCCCACATTATCAAGGAAGATAACTCCTACAAGGTTGAGTGATTTATCATAAATAATATCCTCTTTCGTATCAACTTGCCGACAGAAAACAATTCACGTAAAACATAATCTCAGACATCAAGCATCGCTGCTTCCAGATTGCTTCCCTAAGTTTGACCCCAAGGGGTCACCACCAGGGGGCGTGTCTTTTATTTGAGCGTATGTCGTATCTATGTACTCCTGCGAATTAAATGCTTCTCCAGTTACATTCTCCTTGTTAACGTCGTACAATGGATTATCGAAAGCAACATTGTCTGGCTGTTTAGCAGTGAACTTCGCATTGCCGTTTTCAAACGACAGTTGATCGTCTGGGTTGGTCGGAACTCCGTACATCGCGTTGTGCATACTGAGTCCACCTTCTGGAGTGCTTTCGTTGATTTCGTCATGGAAGCGTTCATGTCGGATCCCGGAACTATTTCGTCGAATCCTCACAATAACAACTATCACTATGATGATGATGATTACGAGTAATATCACGACAGGAGTGGCGACGTACATCGCTAAGTTATCACCCTCAGACTGCGTGTGAGCCTGAGGATTATTTGTAAGATTGGTGACCACAGGTGTTGATGTTGTCTGTATCTCCATCGTTGTAGTTGTTGTTGTTGTTGTTGTGGTTGTTGTTGTTGGCTTTGATGTTAAAGCTGATGTGATAGGTCCATGTGTTAATTGTGTCGTTGTAGTTGAAGGATATGTCGTGGGCTGCACAGATCTCGCACTTGATGAAGCTGTTGTAACGAGTTGTGTTGAACTTTTTGGAATTATCACAGTCTTATCTGAAAAAATATGACAAAATTGGAGTCAAGTGCTGACTCATCGTGAAATTTTGCGAAAACCATGTGCCAATGCATTCTCTTATATATGTGAGTCTCGATCCCACAGGGAGCCTCACATAGTTAAGAGAATACTATGTCCTAACAATATTTACCATGAACTTGTAAGCCAATGGGAGACTCGCATATATAAAAGAATGCACTGGCACAGGATCATTAACATTTCATGACAGGAGCTGTGCTGGTGCAGCATTAAAGATCATGTGCCAGTGCATTCTTCTATATATGCGAGTCTCCAATAGGGAGCCTTGCATTTATAAGAGAATGCACTGGCTTAAAAGGTCAAGGTAAATACTGTTAGGCCAATGTATGCTCTCATATATGCAAGGCTCCCTATGGGAGACTCGCATATATAAGAGAATGCATTCCCACAGGGTTTTCACATAATTACTGGAAGCTTCAGTCAATGAAGTGTTAATGCTGCACCAGCGCAGTGCCCATCATGAAAGGGTAACCCTGAGTAGATCCCTTAGGAAATGTTCAGATAATTTGTTATCCGAACATTTCCCACCAATGAGTAGGTAACCTCCTCAAGACTGAAAATAGTGTGTCTGTCATCTGCCTCATGAGGTTCCCAGAGGGTGAATTTAGTGATGCTATCCCGCAAGGTGGACTAGCATCACCGAACTCAACCTCTGGGGACCTCATTCTACTTAGGCCTCAACTGCTATGGGAGACCTAGGATCAGATTGAAGTTCCCCAGTTGAAGTTGGTGATGTTCACCCATTAGTCACCTCGATTATTTTAACTTCTGCAAATTAGGGAATATAGAAACTTCCTAGAAGGGAAAAAGTAAGTAAAACAATGTTAATTTGAGACTACAGATACTTCCCAGGAGATGAGGCCTAAGCCGAATGAGGTCCCCAGAGGGTGAATTTAGTGATGCTAGCCCACTGTGCGGGATAGCGTCACTAAATTCATCTTCTGGGGACCTCATTCTGCAAATGACAGACACCCTATTTCAAGGCTTGTGTATTAGTTTAGGACAAATAAATAAAAATATTATGCTCTCAGACACCTAAGTCCCACATCAAACATGGCTATATAGCACACTAACTTATCAGTTTCACGCACACGAACAAGTCCATAATATGTCTTTGAATTTACTTCTATTTGTCATCTTATGACATTAAAAACTCTTAATAAAAGATCCCAATTGAATCATTTTCTGTCCACTTTAATTGAAATTTAGTTGAATTTCTGCAGTATAATCTCACCTAGATTTAAGTCAGACTGAAATTCTAATCAAATATTTGTAGTGAAAAATCCAATGAAATTTACTTGAAATTTCAATGAAATTTAACAAAATTTCAACGAAATCACCAAATTATTTTTTTATTTCACTTTCATTTTCTCTTGAGAGGAAAATTAAATGATTTATTGTATACTCACTGTAACAACGTACTCCTGCATCCTCAAGATGTTTACAGTTATGTACATTTATTCCCCTATGTTTACAGTCCCAGATATTTGTCTCGTTGCCAATGCATTCAACATTATCGAACCATATATTTCCTCGTCCAGCACCAAACAGTCCTTTTGTTTTAGCATTTCCGCCCTCATATCCTAACATTCTACAAACGATATCGGCATCTTTATCATCCCAGAAGTCATCACATATTGTTCCCCACGCGTTCGGTCCTTCCATGTAAATTTCCACACGTCCAGATGACTCTTCTTCATCACCATTCATCAGTCGAACTTTCTTTGGCACTGGAAAAAGGAAAACATAATGACAGTTGAAAGGCCCACTAAATTTTCGAGTTACTGAATATTTTTTTTATAGTGCCTTGATATACAGTTTTAATAATAATCTATGCCATAAAATATGATTAAATTCCCACTCTGATAGATGGATTGAAACAGTCACTGGGGATATAAATTTTGCACATGTTATCATAACATCCCATGTTTCTGCCAAATACTATTAATTCATCACCATTTGAAACATCTGTATCTCATAAAATGCCCATAGAGAAATAGAAAACAGCTGAAATCATAGAAAATTTACCTCCGTTTTGGCTCCCAGAATGCAAAAGAATTCAAACTAAAATGTATTTCCAAAGGAAGTGGAATAACTCTATCTTTAAGATTTAGAGTTATTCCCCCTCTATTGAAAATAAGACAATTTGAACTTTTATTCTGATGAAAAAAACATGTCAGTAACTTAACAAAAACAACATGTTCACAGTTTATTATACATGATAAGTTGATAATACAATGTTTAGGAATTTCCTCTTTCAAATGGTATATAATATGGCATATATTTTATGTATGTGATCTGGGGGTTCGAAAATTAAGTGGGCCTTGAAACATTTTGGTCATCAAATTGTTCATAGCGTACACTGCAATATTGTGAATCACTTAAACATTGAAATTTTACAACCATGCTTATCTCTTGGCATAATATGATATATTTTATATAATGAACACAGATCGTACCAGTTTAACCTTTTTTATGGAAATGTTCATATAATAAGTTAAACTTATTATCTAAACATTTCCCACCAATGAATATGAATCATTCTGGTCTTATATTATCTGTTTTCTGTCTGTTGTCTGCTTTTATAACCTGAATGCACCTCCAGATGAAATCAGGTATCACATTCATCATTGGTAATTTCATACAAACAAATAAGCATGTGTTTATCAAGGGTTTTTACGAAAACCCTGTGCCAGTGCATTCTCTTATATCCTGTGCCAATGCATTATCTTATATATGCGAGTCGCCCATGTGGTGCCTGGCATATAAAAAACAATGCATTGGCCTAACAATATATACCTTGACCTTGTAAGCCAGTGCATTCTCTTATATATGCAAGGCTCCCTATGGGAGAGTCGCATATATAAGAGAATGCATGGCCACAGGATCTTAAATGCTTAACCCTTTCAGTGCCAGGGGCCGATCTCATCGGCCCTAATTTACGGTCTGTAAAATCGGCCCTAAAAAAATATAAATAATTATTTTTGATTTTTTTTATATTTTTTTTTTTGGGTTGAGTTTTTTTTGGGTATGCTTAAGCAGGCTATAGCGAATTTTAAAACAAACTGGTTAAAACCTTAGGGGCATGTTATAACTCAAAACTATCACCAAGTATTCATAGTAATAATTTTGATGCCCATGAAAAACGTAAGATTCACTGGCACTAAACCTACAAAATAAGTCTGTTAAAGTATATAAGAAAAAATTATTAAAATTGTAAAAAATAATAACAAATGATGAAAAATTGTTAGGCCAATGCATTCTCTTATATATGCGAGGCGACCTATGGTCGACTCGCATATATAAGAGAATGCATTGGCACAGGGTATATGGGTTGATACAAAAATCTGACCTGGCACTGCAAGGGTTAACCAGCGCAGCTCCAGTTAATGGGTTAAAGCCACACCTTCATATAATGACTGATCCCATTCTTGGACCCTGCATGATCATGACTACAATTCTTTCTAAAACTATAGAATTGAGATCAGAGATCAAGCCTTGAAATAGGGTGTCTGTCATTTGCAGAATGAGGTCCCCAGAGGGTGAATTTAGTGATGCTACCCCGCATAGCGGGCTAGCATCACCAAATTCACCCTCTGGGAACCTCATTCTGCTGAGGTGTAAGCAGAATGAGGTCCCCAGAGGGTGAATTTGGTGATGCTAGCCCGCTATGTGGGGTAGCATCACTAAATTCACCCTCTGGGGACCTCATTCTGCAAATGACAGACATAATATTTTTTTACCCAAAATATGTATCTCCTATAATAAATATCTTGGACACTGAAACTAATGGTTATATATTCTTGCTTGCAAGAAATCTAGAAGTCGTAAAATAAAATCGGTACGCAATACCTCGAGTACGCGCACTTGTCAAATGCCAATTAATGGCAATATATTCTTGAACCAATCATGCGAGTCCTTTCACTATAACAGCGATGGAAAGACAAGACCTCATTCATTTTAATTTCTTCCTCCTGTGTGTTTGATGCGTTTGACCGAGTGCGCGGGGCGGGAATGTTGATCCCAACTGGCCCTCTATGTTCAGTGTCCAAGATATTTATTATATACTAGATACATATTTTGGGTAAAAAAATATTATATCTCCTTCAAATATATCTTGGACACTTAAACTAATGGTTATAATTAGAATTCTTGAAGAGGAGGAGGCCACGGGGCAGATAATCCGACTATGTCCATGAAACCCACCTGCTGATCATAAAGCAGAAAAGACCTGCATCCTGTACCAAAAAGATTTCTTGGTAGACATGTGTCAAAAAATAGATCATTGTGTCCCATATGTAATAGTTCAGATAAACTCAAAAACAACTGAGCCTCCTAAAAGGAAACACCACGTACTTCATGTGTCCTAGTAATGATCACAGGATGAAGGTGTCCAGGATAAACATTGGTCATAGGCAAGGGGGATAACTCATTCATTCATGTACCTAATAGGATAAAGGAACCTACCCCACCCCCCCCCCCCTCCTTAGAGGATGAAGCAGCACTAGCACGACATCCAGAGGATGCTGACTGGCCCACAATACATGCAAAAGGTGCACCGAGGGGAAAACACGGTTATGACACCCCCACCACACCCCCACCCCACCCCCCCCCCACCCCCCCCGCCAGAAAAGCTGAATCAATCAATGGATCTCACAAAATGAGGCAATGCTCAGTGCGGTATGACCGACTTGACAGTATTTTGAGCCCGACCGAGAGACCCGGGGGCCAGGGGAGATATGAGAAACAGTTGGGCCCAGACCAATGGGGGGACCAGGGATACACCAGGAAAACATGACGGAGTTGAGCACTGGAAATCATGACCCTGGAAAGAAAAAACATACACATAAGGGAGGGGACCAAGATGGAAAGATTGCCTGCCTCTGGTACACCAAGCCAAGGAACTGGAAATTGAAGTGTACGGGCAACCAAGGAGAGGAACTAATACCGCGAATGGAACACTATCTGATCATACGGCCAATCTGTGATGCAATGAACCGGCCTGCATGGTTTCAAAATAAATGTGGAACTTAGTTTAATATCGTTCGCCAGGTGGTGGTATAGGGAACCCATACCGTAGGTTAGCAGAAAGTTACAAAAACTGTGATAACCCGCCAACTGGTATGCTCAAGCACCGATGGGCATGCGGCAATAATTGTGAAATGTCGCAAAGGTGAGAATCGGTAATCGCTAAATCAGATGAGAATTAGAATCACGCCTGCCAAGAGATGTTAAACACTCGGCCCGAGTGATAACATAGAATTGGAAAATATTCTTGTTTCAAAGTCTGTGAGCACTGACAAAGACGATAACCAAATGGACTACGTACATGACGCCTAGACACCAATGAAATGCCGATACGCTATATGATGAAATCCTATGGTGTGAGGTGGTCACTGAAAGATACATCCCAAATCTAGAAGTAAAATTGAAAATGAGCGTAGTTCAGACGATAGTGTCTATGGAGCTGAACGGTCGATATTCATGATATGTTCGGCGAAGTGAGTAGAGCGCCAATTTCCCCTGTGAGATATAGCACCCGCATACTAACTTATCAGGTTCACACACACGATCAAGTCCATAAGGCCTCTTTTTTTTATTTAGTGGTTTACGGATCCGCCGACCCCTTTAAAATACGTCCGCTCAAAAAAACAAAACCCGATTTTAATTTGTTTTTTATTATTTCCTCCGACTATAAAAAATAAATCATTTCTCCGACCATCATACTTTTCATATCAGTTTTTGATCAGGCAAACTCATCCCCTGATCTCGGCGAGTCATTCCCGTACAATTAGTACAGTATTTAATCGATACTGGGTAGCTTTTGTAATAGTCGCGCTCTTCATGGTGACGGCGTTTCCAAATTTCGTGATATGATTTATCACTACGACCGTCATGGAGAGCGCGACGAAGATCAGTATTAACCTAATATTGATGTAAATGCTCGATGCCAACAAGAAAAAAAATGCTTATAACAATCTTCCACCTAAAAGTTACATGTCCAGTTATACTTTTGTAAAAATCTGCACTTTTAAATCGATTGGAATTTGGAGTTATGTCCCATGTATTTCATCTTCCAAACCCGGAAGTGTAAACAGGTGTCATCAATTTATCGGACATTTGTTGGCTTTATACATTTATTGGTCACGAATACCTTCAGTTTTCAAACGCTGGTCGGAGATGCAAACCGGTATACTGCAGATTTATGGTACTATTGAAATTTAAATCCGTTTGTTGATTATTTGGGTGTCCTGTTAAATAATTGTTTAGAATGATTTTGACCATGGAGTAAACTAGAAGTTTCTGTGAACTTGGGTGCAGCCATGGGGTGAAGTTAATTTGGTGTGGGGGGGGGGGGGGGGGGGGTGAAGTAAAACATACTAATTGGGGTGGGAGTTGAAGGAGCAATGGGGAGGCATCATCACATGATGAACTGTGTCCACACACATGATTTTTGTAAAATTGTCCTACCCGTTTAAAGGGGCTAACAGGCTTCCTGTGATGTCATTCTTTGATATACTCTCATGTCCCGAATAAACGTACGGGTTTCTAATAATCGTAGGGGTCGGAATAATAGAACGGGTGGAAATGTTTGGGAAACTGGGAGCAGAAATGTGTTTCCATGTTGGGAAAACGGCCGAAAACACACCAACGTTGACCCAATCACATATATGTTGCGCTGGAATTGAGAAGGGCGGTGTCTTGGCACAAATTTACATGTTATTCTTCCACGTAATGTACACTTTTATGTGAGCATTCAATAAATCAGAAATGTTTCATTAAATGTAATAATCGTAGGGCCCAAATAAGAATCGTACAGGGTGGACGTTCACTTTAAAAATAATAATCGTACAGGTACATTTATTTGGGTCACTAGAGTAATATATGGATGGAAAGCCGTGACTTTAATACTGTCAGATGCAATATATCTGTGGAGCAGTATACTCATGCAACATTAAAAAATTCTCAAATCTTTATTTTTTTGAATTATTCGGAATATTGACACCAAATATTGTGTTTTTTCCCCAAGTATAATGTATTATCTTCATTCTGGAAGCCCCCTGACAGAAGTGCTGACATACATGTTTACGAACCTAAAAAAAATAAAATTGATATTGCCATTTTATTTTTTATTTTTTTTCGTCCAACCAATGGGCAAAAATTCCGTAAACCACTTTATCAAAAATAAAAGGCCTAATACGTCTAGGTTTGTCTCATAAAAGCGGCTTAATTGTTGAATAAAAATCTAACAGATTAGAAGGCCCAAAACTATAAAGACAGGTCTCAACAACAACTGGAATACCCTGACGGGATAAGAACGGAGGTGAGAATGGAGGCGAAAGAAACTTATTCAGGAGCAGTTCCTGAATGCGGCACATAGCCAGAGCAATGCGATATGGCAGAAAGCAGACTGACCGAGGAAACCTCAGAGTACAAAGAACGAAGGTAATATTGTACAAAACACTCAGTCGAATGAATGCCACTTGTCGGCGACTAGGAACAATGAGGTACGTAGCCAAGGCAAGAAAGGGTTCGGAAAAAACGCTATGTGCCGTGACAGCATGAACCTGGATGGACTGAGACAGAACCAGCGGTAGATGCTGCAGAACCTCCATCGCTGCGAAGGTTGTGGGAGCCGCGACTACAAATAGAGGAGGCATGACCACCAACAGATTCCGAGCATGCAGCGCAGGCTGTACCGAGTTGACAGAGGAAAATTCATTGTTGCCCATCTCGGAGAAGGTTGTGGAAGCCGCGACTACAAATAGAGGAGGCATGACCACCAACAGATTTCGAGCCTGCAGCGCAGGCTGTACCGAGTGGACAGAGGAAAATTCATTGTTTCCTGTCTCTGCGAAGGTTGTGGAAGCCGCGACTACAAATAGAGGAGGCACGACCACCAACAGACTCCGAGCCTGCAGCGCAGACTGTACCGAGTTGGCAGAAGAAAATCCATTGTTGACCGTCTCTGCGAAGGTTGTGGAAGCCGCGACTACAAATAGAGGAGGCATGACCACTAACAGACCCTGAGCCAGCTGCGCAGGCTGTATCGAGTTGGCAGAGAAAAATCGTCAGATGTTGGTTTTTGTTCTTGATATGTGGGCCCCATGCAGTCCTTCGGTTGTGGAAGACAGGCGTACTTCTCTGCGGATGGCTCAGGAGGCCGCGACCAATAAGGAGGAGGCATGTCCCGCACCCGACTCCAGCGGAGGCTCCATGTGAATGGAGGAATCAAGAGAATGGCGCTGTTTGTTCTTCCTTTTTCTGTGCTGTTAGTATCGAGCTGGTAATGCATGCAAAATTGTGTGCAATTGTTATCCTAAGACCGAAGGACTGACCCATCCGAAATGACCCTCGGGGAAGGCACTCTCGGATGGGCATGGCGAACTCGGACACGCATCAAACGCTGCCAAATCCAGGAGATGTTGTGACAGCACGTCCTTGTCTCTGAACAGCACCGTCCGTCCCGGAGATGGGGGGAAAGGGGCAAGTATCCCGACCAGGTCACCTGGTTTGATGAGGCAAGAAATTCCGGAGCCTCGGAAAGGAAACTAAGCCTAAGTTCTGGCCTAGGAGCCCAAAAGAGGCCAGAAACTGTACAAAGCAAGGCCACACTGGTGGAGGAAAGAACACAGGTGAATAATAGGGATACATACCCACCCCAAAACCGGGAGGGACGGATGCCGGAAAAGATGTTGACGAATGGAGGACAGGTCAGAACCTGTGCGGTCAAATCCCCTGGAGTGGAAGCAGTGGCAGTTGACACATTGAACTGCGTAGGCAGGCAATGTGCCGAGGGCACCGGGGCTTGCCAGCTAAACGGACCACTGATGTGGTAGCTGTAGCAAGTGGCCGGCTGGTGCAGCGATGGTGCGAACCCGGCGGAACCGGAGGCAGGACCAAGGGCAGCTGCACTTGGACCACCATCGCTGCCCTTCTCTGCGGGGGCTATGGACGCCGCGACCCTGAGGGAGGAGGCATGTCCACCAACCAACTCCAGCGGAGTCTCCAAGTTAATGGAGGATGCAGGAGAAGGTGCCACGTCAGCAGAGGTGCCACGATCATTGAACTGGATAATCGATAGTCAATACTAGATTAGAAGCGATGAAGCGTATCTAATAGCAAGGACAGAGGACGTAGTGCATAATATTCACATGTGCATAATTTGTATCAGAAACCACCGAGACTGTCCTTCCCATGACAAAAAATATAGTTTCGTTGATGAGAAATGAACAGATACAAAATGCGACTTATCTTGCGTCTAGAAGAATTTAAAATGAATGAGGTCTTGTCTTTCCATCGCTGTTATAGTCAAAGGACTCGCATGATTGGTCCAAGAATATATCGCCATTAATTGGCATTTGACAAGTGCGCGTACTCGAGGTATTGCGTACCGATTTTTTTTTACGACTTCTAGATTTCTTGCAAGCAAGAATATATAACCATTAGTTTCAGTGTCCAAGATATATTTGAAGGAGATACACTATTTCAAGGTTTGTCAGAGATAGAGAAATTCTGAGCTTACCAACAGTGACATCATAGCAGCTTGCATAAGCTTCTGTGCTGCCATACATTGAGCACATATCCTCCAGGAAAGGGGCTCTAAATCCAGAATTCAAACACGATAAGAGCGTTGCTTCCTGACCGTTACAGAACAGAGCATTAAACCATCGTGTGAGCGGCTGCATGTCACTAATCCTGTCGAAGCTGACGAGCCCGTCCTTATATCCAAGGCCTGAACAGAGTACTTTAGCCTCTCGTGAGTCAAACGACCAGGAACACACAGAACCCCAATCATTATTTACACCGATCTGAACTCGGCCGTATGAATTATTTTCTGAGTGATCATCCATTGTGGCCAGTCTGTAAGTAACAGCTGAAAAATACAGAATTTGTATTAACAAAGGTAAGTACAGTAATGCCCTAAGTAATCGACTCCTTAACCACAGCAGAATTATGGGTAACTTTTCAGGATTTAGTCAGAAATATGGCTTGTTGCCATTCATTGGAAAGCTCTCAGTGTGAGCTTTCCGATGAATAGCAACAAGCCATATTTCCGACTAAATCCTGAAAAGTTACCCAAAATTCTGCTGTGGTTAAGGAGTCGATTACTTAGGGCATTACTGTATACAATATTAACCCTTTCATGCTGGTGCAGCATTAAAGATCCTGTGCCAGCTGCATGTCTGACAGGGAGCCTCGCATATATAAGAGAATGAACTGGATTACAAGTCAAGGTAAATATTGTTAGGCCAATGTATTCTCTTATATATGCAAGACTCCCTATGTGAGACTCGCAATTATAAGATAATGCATTAATTGGCAAAGGGTTTTCGCAAAATTTCAAAAAAACTTCAGTCATGGAAAGATTAACATTTTTTTTTTGGCTTAAATAAATTTAATGACTGACTGAGTCAATTTCGGTAGTTGGATACTAACAACAAAAAAATCTTTCAGGACTTTAAAATTAAAGTGACCCAAGGCACTCGCAGTGGGCATATGTGCAAAAAAATATAAGTCTGTGAAAAACATCACAACTAAGAAGAACATGGAGAAAAAGATCAACATTTTTCTAATATTCATCACTTATAGATTTCCAATAACGAAATGTCATGTGTTGAAACCATTGATAATATAACAATATTAAACTAATGGCTTGTTTAAATCTCCAAATTATGTATACCTTACTGTATTATTTTTCGCTCAGTTTTGCTCAGTTTTGCTCAGATGCGCGAAATTTCAAAACTGATAAAAATGTTTCCATAAAAATGATCTAATATCTGATGGCATGCAGATACAGTACTTAATATCCTTTTTTCAGTGATAAAATTTATGGATACGTTCCATGTGGCGACTCGTAACAGCACCAGAACAATTTCATGTTATCTGCATCTATAGAAAACAATGTTCCAATTGACTTGATTATGTGATTCCTGGCAGCGCTTATTTTATGCACATTGTCAATGACACTGTGCTCCATTCAAAATATGTGCACACTTCAGCGACCGATGCTGGTAAATCAAAAAACTGAAGTTAGCTACTCTCAACCAATCAGAACGCATATTTTAGCAAGCCTTGAAATAGCGTGTCTGTCATTTGCAGAATGAGGTCCCCAGAAGGTGGATTTAGTGATGCTAGCCCGCATAGCGGGCTAGCATCACCAAATTCACCCTCTGGGGACCTCATTCTGCTTACACCTCAGCAGAATGAGGTTCCCAGAGGGTGAATTTGGTGATGCTAGCCCGCTATGCGGGGTAGCATCACTAAATTCACCCTCTGGGGACCTCATTCTGCAAATGACAGACACCCTATTTCAAGGCTTGTATTTTAGCAACCGATATTCAATTTGAAGTACAACTACAGTCGATTACTTACCAGATGAATTGTAGCACAGAACGCCCGCATCATTTGAATCAAACGAACAGTTTTTACTATCACCAAACTGCTCGTATTTACAATGTCTCAAATCGCTCTCTGTTCCATCACAGGCTATATTTTTCAAGAGAATTGGCTTTTTATTTTTTATAATGTGTAGGTAGGCAACACCTCCCATATAGTTCAACGATCGGCAGAGAACATCAGCGTTCTTATCATTCCACCCGCTCATGCAGATTCGTCCCCAGATTCCTTCCATCTGGGCCTCGACGATGCCATGATAGTTGCTGGCCAGGGAGTCAGGTGAAATGCGAAATTGGAGAGCTAAAAATAGAGAAAAGTGAACAATTTAATCATATATAAGCTGTCAATTCACGAAGTACTGTAATGCCCTAAATAATCGACTCCTTAACCACAGCAGAATTATGGGTAACTTTTCAAGATTTAGTCAGAAATATGGCTTGTTGCCATTCATCGGAAAGCTCTCATTTTTTTCCGACTATATTTCCGACTAAATCCTGAAAAGTTACCCAAAATTCTGCTGTGGTTAAGGAGTCGATTACTTAGGGCATTACTGTACTGTAAAACAATTGGTTGGTTAGTTAGCCATTGAGGTTATTTCTCGAATGTCATGTTCTCTTCCACAAAGCACAGTTTGTCGCTGACCTGTTTGGCAAGATGCCAGAATGTTATCGCAATTGGGTGACCAATGAAAATGATTGAAATTAAGTTTCTCTTCAAATGTTGCGTGATTGTCAAGCTAAAAGGCATTGTCATAAACAAAATAATTTATCAGCTACAAGCCTTGAAATAGGGTATCTGTCATTTGCAGAATGAGGTCCCCAGAGGGTGAATTTAGTGATGCTACCCCGCATAGCAGGCTAGCATCACCAAATTCACCCTCTGGGAACATCATTCTGCTGAGGTGTAAGCAGAATGAGGTCCCCAGAGGGTGAGTTTGGTGATGCTAGCCCGCTATGCAGGGTAGCATCACTAAATTCACCCTCTGGGGACCTCATTCTGCAAATGACAGACACCCTATTTCAAAGCTTGATCAGCTAGCCTATATTAAATCCAATCTAACTTCTGCTGATCTTCTAAAACCTCCATACTGCATACAACTGATGCATATGTCGATGATGGACAGTTGCTTGACATCTCATAATTGCAGTCCAAGATGTCTTGCTCATTGCCTTGACATTCCAGCCCAATTACCGATATATTTCCAGTGATGTTGCCGAATGCTGAATAAGGAATCACTCTGGCGTCGATGAATGATGAATTGAGTGATCGGCAGATAACTTTGGCGGCTGTTCGACTGAAACCAGTGTCACATACACCGTGCCAATCCGAATTCATGAAGATTTCAACTCCTCCCATTTGTGCCTTGTATCCCAGATTTAGGCGCACTGTAAAATTGAATAATTTAATCATAACCTGTCAGCTAGCGAAATACCATAAAACAATTGATGGTCCATTAAGGTTATTTCTCGATAATGTCAATCGGTGTTGGGTTTACTCTTCCAGAAAGCGGTCATTTACGGAAGTTTTATAGTAATATTATGTTACTGTGTACAAAACTCATCTGCTATAAGGAAACGTTTCATGGATATAATTATCCATTCTAATGGATATAATGGGTTAATAATTTTGTTGGTATGATTTATTTGTTACAATAAACGATAGTAACCATATTGCTCAGTTTATTGGAAAAAATATATATTCACCCATTGATATGATATCATATATGATCATATCAGTTCTCACCTGTCAAAGGGTTATATTATATATTGTCTTACAAGCCTTGAAATAGTGTGTCTGTCATTTGCAGAATGAGGTCCCCAAAGGGTGAATTTAGTGATGCTACCCCGCATAGCGGGCTAGCATCACTAAATTCACCCTCTGGGGACCTCATTCTGCAAATGACATGCACACTATTTCAAGGTTTGTTGTCTTACCATTTTTATAGCAGAAGATGCCAGCGTCACTCTTGTGTGTGGAGCATTGGCTGAATAGATTTAACTGCTCAGACAGATCACTGTTGAATCCCGGATGCGGACATTGATGCAGAAAATTCTCCTTTCCAGAACACCGCAGATGACTCAGCCAAATTGGTCCCTTTCCAATCTCGTATCGTCCTCCTCGAACTGCCTCACCATCAGAATAGTTCATTTGCCGACAGAAAACTCTAGCGTCGTTTCTGTCCCAGAATGCATCACACACTGTGCCCCACACACCTCCAACAGAAATCTCAACACGACCATGATTCTCCTCTCCCACTATTCTGTAGTCGATACCTATAAATAAAATAATTTTAATATATGAATACTTTTAAAAAGGCTTTAAAAAAAATATTTAAGTTTGCTCTAACAGAAAAAAGGCTAATCATTTCAAACAGGATGGCTGGCAAGCTATAATGGTTTGTCTTAAACCTTCGATGACTGCATGGAGCTTCCTGAAATTTTGCAAAAACCCTGTGCCAATTCATTCTCTTATATATGTGAGTCTCCCACATTGGCCTAACAATATTTATCTGGAC
This sequence comes from Siphonodentalium dalli, assembly GCA_032622095.1. Taxonomy (NCBI): domain Eukaryota; kingdom Metazoa; phylum Mollusca; class Scaphopoda; order Gadilida; family Siphonodentaliidae; genus Siphonodentalium; species Siphonodentalium dalli. The sequence continues at coordinate 236,569,788 of CP136063.1, forward strand.
ACTGTAAGCCAGTGCATTCTCTTATATATGCGAGTCTCCTGTATATATAAGAGAATGCACTGGCACAGGATCTCTAATATTGCACTAGCGCAGCTCCCGTCATGAAAGGGTTAAAAGGCCTGAGGGTGGCATTTTTGTTTGTCTTGTTAAAAGATCATTGAGGGAAATTTTTAAGATTGGCCACTTTCACAAATTCAGGAATAGTAAGACTCTCTAAGTGGGACTAAGTATACCTAAATTAACATATTTGTTTTGGGGTTTTTTTTGAGAAAAAAAAACACAAGAAATACAAGCTCGAACAAAATTATGCATGTTTCGAAAAAGGGGGATATAACTTCACTAAAAAAGCTCATAATAGCAGATGCACATAGTGGTTAATAACAGGTACCGATGATACTAAATATCAGTGCAAAGTTTTTAAAAGTTTGTTACAGGGGGGGGGGGGGGGGGGGGGGGGGGGGGGTATAATGAAACTATGATGGATCAGCAATGATGGTCATTGTAGAATAATGCTTTTTCTTTTAAATATTTTTGCCCTGGTGCAAACAGTTCTGTCATTATAATAAAGGAAAAATTCCATTTGAATGTGAAATAAATACAGAACACACCTGAATGACTGAAGCACAGAGCAGCTGCTTGGAACCGACTGCTACAGTTACCAAGGTTATGACGCTCATTCTTCGGGCAGGCCAGCAGTGATTTCTCATCTCCCGTGCAGTTTAATGAGCTCAGCCAGAAGGGGCCGAGGGTTTTATCAGAGACGAACTTAGCTGAGCCAGAGTAACTGTATGCTATCCCATCAGGGTATCCCACACTCTTACAGAAAACCTTCGCATCAGCATCGTCCCAATGATCTGAGCAAATGCGACCTTTGACTCCTAGATGTGTGACGTCGATTCTTCCTGAACTGCCTGTGGTATTCCGCATCTGTAACTTGTATGCTGTGGGGGAAAAATAGGAAAAAAACAATGAATTTTTGGTTGCATACCATTGCTATTAACTTTTCCTTGACTGGAGTTTCCTGAAATTTGGCGAAAAACCTGCGCCAATGCATTCTCTTATATATGCTAGTCTCCCATAGGGTGCCTTACATATATAAGGGAGATTCACATATATAAGATAATGCACTGGCACAGGATTTTTAATGCCGCACCAGCACAGCTTCCATCATGAAAGGGTTAAACAAAATTATAATTAAGGATAAATCTAAAGTGAAGCAACATGAACGTACATATTATAAGTTATTGAGCTCAATTAATAAGCCTTGAAATAGTGTGTCTGTCATTTGCAGAATGAGGTCCCCAGAGGGTGAATTTAGTGATGCTACCCCGTATAGCGGGCTAGCATCACCAAATTCACCCTCTGGGGACCTCAGTCTGCTTACACCTCAGCAGAATGAGGTTCCCAGAGCGTGAATTTGGTGATGCTAGCCCGCTATGTGGGGTAGCATCACTAAATTCACCCTCTGGGGACCTCATTCTGCAAATGACAGACACACTATTTCAAGGCTTGTCAGTTAATAGACTGTAACTTGATATGGTGTGATAGCTTGAGCTTATGTCAAACAAAGTCACAGTGAAACATGAAGATGTCATATCATGATGTAGTTATAAGCAGGCAATAGGTGGTGAGAGTTGTGGTCTTGATATCCTTATGTTTGTGTCTCAAGAAGCCAATAAGAGAAATTATATTTATACTCTTTCTGTCCAATCAGAGACATTGTTTCTTACAGGATATGCAGAATATTACATTTTTTTTCCCTTTGAATCTTAAACAATTTATGTTCTGAAGGCACCAATTACTTCCATGTAAGTTCTGAATAAGATACGATTTATTTGCATAAACACCAATAAAGGAAGTATGCTAACAATACAATTCATAATAAAACAATAATTAATTATTAATTACATGTGAACATGGCCTGTCTAGCTACATTGTGTTTGATTGTGTGATGGCATGCAATATTAATTCAGGACGCTTATCAAAGTAGTGCCGGACCACGACTAGATTATGTCAGGGTTATCATTCTTCATATATCACATTAAATTTCTGATCATTTGACATACCTGTAAAATTACAGTGATAACTACCAACAATTTGGAAAAGATCATTGCGATTCTCATTTTCTATATTAGAACCGGTCCTGCATTTGACATCTCAAAAAGAATTTCACATTTTTTCTCATGAATATATCACAAAAGTAACTGAATAAATATTAAGGAGTATCTTATGTTTAAAACAGATTGCTCACCATTTCCATTTGCAACGCCAGACTGCATGTCTTTCTCATCAAAGCAGACGACAGATGCATAAGATTCTGATGTGCACGTTTCATTTCTAATGCACTGCGAGATGCTCGTAGATGTCTCTGAACAGCGCATGGTTATGTTCCTGACGACCACGTTCGAACTTCCATAAGCAGAGCAACAAATTGATTTCCCATCAACATAACCGAGATCCTGGCATACGAGTCGGGCAGAGAGGTCAGTGAAACCAACATCACAAACCTGAGCCCAGCCGTTATTTTGATAATGAAGCACGGCACCATGTTTGGCATTGCGACCAGATGCAGTTCCCAGCTTTACTAAAGGGTAAAAGAGAGAAATGTTATTCACTATTTCATCCCAATGAAGATGGTGCACAATTTACAAGCCCTGAAATAATGCATCTGTCATTTGCAGAATGAGGTCCCCAGAGGGTGAATTTAGTGACGATATCCCGCATAGCAGGCTAGCAAACCACAATCACCCTCTGGGAACCTCATTCTGCTGAGGCCTAATCAGACTGAGGTCCCCAAAGGGTAAATTTGGTGATGCTAGCCTGCTGTTTGGGGTAGCATCACTAAATTCACACTCCGGGAACCTCATTTTGCAAATGACAGACACACTATTTCAAGGCTTTTGCACAAAACTGAAGTTTCAGTACCGAAGCAGTATACCAAGTTGAAGAATAATCAAACAATAATTACTGCAAACAACTAAAACTGAATTGGTCAACCTCCCTGGTTTCTTAGAGTTATAGAGTGTCCAATTCAGCACAACTGAGACACGATTTGTAACATATTAAAATTCAAGATGTGCACACAGTGAATATGTAACTGTAGCATGTTATCGGATCAAAATAATAATAGATAAATATGTGAAAACCACTCTGACAAAAGATTGAATGAAAAAATTAATTCATAAGAAATGCTAACTTATGTTGCGAAGTTATATAATACATATTAAAAATAACTTTGTTGAGCTATTAACATAATTCTCGTCTCTGAATATCATAGCAGAATTTTGCCCATCGCATTGGGTCATAATATTTATTCTATTTCAGTTTTTGAATTCCTCATGAAATGAGAATCAAAGGTACAAGCCTGCAAATAGCGTGTCTGTCATTTGCAGAATGAGATCCCCAGAGGGTGAATTTAGTGATGCTATACCGCATAGCGGGCTAGCATCACTAAATTCACCCTCTGGGGACCTCATTCTGCTTAGGCCTCATCTTCTGGGAAGTATATATGGTATCAAATTAACATTGTTTTTAGTTACGTTTTCCCATCTGGGAAGATTCTATATCCCCTAATTTGCAGAAGATAAAATCCATAATCGAGGCGCCCAATGGGTGAACATCAGCAACTTCAACTGGGGAACTTCAATTTGATCCTAGGTCTGCCATAGCAGTTGAGGGCCTAAGCAGAATGAGGTCCCCAGAGGGTGAATTTAGTGATGCTAGCCCGCTATGCGGGGGTAGCGTCACTAAATTCAGCCTCTGGGGACCTCATTCAGCAAATGACAGACACGCTATTTGCAGGCTTGCAAAGGTACAGCATTCAACTATGGTATTTACACTTTTTGAATGTTTATTTTGACTAGATTAAACAAAATCAAGTCTACAGAGTAGTAGGTGATTAGTTTCATGACACGAAGAAAATTCACATGTCGATCACAGTGCCAATTCTTATGTTAACAAGAATCGATTAAAATATTCAAGACTTCAAATCAAAGAATTGTTCACTCAACCTACCACTTCTATAACAGAATGCACCAGCATCAGACGTATGCAGACTACATCGTGATTTGGTTGATTCCTTCCATCCTTCATGTGGACATTGGTTCAGTTCATTCTCTACTCCCTTACATCTAAAGTTCGTCTCCCATACAGGACCAACACCTGTGTCTGTGTAGCTATCATAGTACGTGTCACCGGTGGCGTACCCTAACATCCGACAGAACACACGGGCTTCTCGTGTATCCCAGAAATCATCGCACAATGTCCCCCACTCTCCATTTATCATCACCTCGGCACGACCATACTGGGCATCACCACCACCCAGTCTAAAAGTTATTCCTAAAATAAATAATAAAACATTTTTATATTATGTCAAAATAATAAATATGCTGACGATGTTCTCGGGCACCTCTCTCATCACCCAAATAGAGACTCAATGAATATTTTTATTTGTCAATTTTTCAGAATTTTCAACGAGTTGAAAAGAAGGTAAAAGTCTCAGATGGATAGATTCTCTAGACCGCTTGGAAAATTGTATTTATTTCCTAAAATGATATATACATCCATAACTGTCTAGAATTCTTAGAAAGATCAAAATCAAAAGCCTCATTCCCCCATAAAATTTCCAAATATAATTGCCTAATTAAAATTACGGGTATTATGTTTAATGGCCGTTAATATATGACAATTTTTCATAGGTTCGGGTCTGAATTCAGTTTAAATATAATAGCCTAATAAAAATTACGGGTATTATTTTTAATGGCCGTTAATATATGACAATTTTTCACAGGTTCGGGTCTGAATTCAGTTTAAATATAATAGCCTAATAAAAATTATGGGTATTATTTTTAATGGCCGTTAATATATGACAATTTTTCACAGGTTCGGGTCTGAATTCAGTTTAAATATAATAGCCTAATAAAAATTACGGGTATTATTTTTAATGGCCATTAATATATGGCAATTTTTCATAGGTTTTGGTCTGAATTCAGTTTAAATATAATATCCTAATAAAAATTACGGGTATTATTTTTAATGGCCTATAATATATGGCAATTTTTCATAGGTTCGGGTCTGAATTCAGTTTAAATATTATAGCCTAATAAAAATTACGGGTATTATTTTTAATGGCCTATAATATATGGCAATTTTTCATAGGTTCGGGTCTGAATTCAGTTTAAATATAATAGCCTAATAAAAATTACGGGTATTATTTTTAATGGCCGTTAATATATGGCAATTTTTCATAAGTTCGGGTCTGATTTCAGTTTAACCTCTTCATTCTTCACTGTTCAATGATGTCACACGCTGAGACATCGACATTCAATATGGTGAGTATGCAGTGGAATATTTTGAAAACAGAAATATCATACCAACTAAATGTGGCCAAAAAGATAATGACTTAGTCAACCATAGATTCAGCATTTCGATTTTGTAATCAACAACTCAACCACAGCCAAGCCTTGAAATAGTGTGTCTGTCATTTGCAGAATGAGGTCCCCAGAGGGTGAATTTAGTGATGCTACCCCGCATAGTGGGCTAGCATCACCAAATTAACCCTCTGGGAACCTCATTCTGTTTACACCTCGGCAGAATGAGGTTCCCAGAGGGTGAATTTGGTGATGCTAGCCCGCTATGCAGGGTAGCATCACTAAATTCACCCTCTGGGGACCTCATTCTGCAAATGACAGACACACTATTTCAAGGCTTGGTAATCAACAAATCAACACAGCTATTTGTTATACACTATATACAGTAATGCCCTAAGTAATCGACTCCTTAAACACATGCTGTGTTTAAGGAGTTGATTACTTAGGGAATTACTGTACACAAGGCCACACAATAAATTTAAAACATACCTCCATCATTGAAACAGAGAACACCTGCATAATGTCGACTGTCACATTGCTTAACGTCACCAAATGGAACATGGGGACAGTCCTCAAGTCTGCCTTCCGACCCACTACAATTCACCATCGACGTCCAATAAGGTCCTGCATACTCAATAAAATCAGGGTCCGATTTAAAGTGGCGATAAGCACTACCATTTAGAAATCCGAGCTCTCGGCATACCACTCTGGCATCCGAGTCATCCCAGCCATCGCTGCAAACTCGACCAGCTACACCGAGATAGTTGAGAACAATTTGCCCGATACTATCACTTCCTCCTAAGAGACCCAGAGAATATGATGCTGAAATAGAAGTGATGTTAATTCAACACTTAAACAAGAAATAGTAGTGATGTTAGTTCAACACTTAAACAAGAAATAGTAGTGATGTTAATTCAACACTTAAACAAGAAATAGAAGTGATGTTAATTCAACACTTAAACAAGAAATAGTAGTGATGTTAATTCAACACTTAAACAAGAAATAGTAGTGATGTTAATTCAACACTTAAACAAGAAATAGTAGTGATGTTAGTTCAACACTTAAACAAAAAATAGTAGTGACGTTAATTCAACACTTAAACAAGAAATAGTAGTGATGTTAGTCCAACACTTAAAAAAAAAATAGTAGTGATGTTAATTCAACACTTAAACAAGATGTTGCACCGTAGATGCTGGCATTCCTTCACGGTGCCAAATTGAAACATCGCCAGGACGATTTAAAATAAAAAAAGAATGATAACTCTAGAATGAAAAATACAAACAATGTCATTGGGCAAGCCTTGAAATAGTGTGTCTGTCATTTGCAGAATGAGGTCCCCAGAGGGTGAATTTAGTGATGCTACCCTGCATAGCGGGCTAGCATCACCAAATTCATCCTCTGGGAACCTCATTCTGCTGAGGTGTAAGCAGAATGAGGTCCCCAGAGGGTGAATTTGGTGATGCTAGCCCGCTATGCGGGGTAGCATCACTAAATTCACCCTCTGGGGACCTCATTATGCAAATGACAGGCACACTATTTCAAGGCTTGTCATTGGGTATTATTGAAAGCAGTAATGGTGTGGACCTCCATACCAAATTTTATTCAGATCCGATAACCCATGGCTGAGCTATCTCAGCAGATTGGACAACAAATTTAAATTATCAGATGAACAAAGAATGATAACTCTAGAATGGAAAATGCAAATGTCATTTGCCCCCGCCTGAGATATATAATTTTTAGAATTATAATTAATTTTTCCTTAAGGGAAGCCTCCTCCTGGGCTTGAATTCTAATCCATATAGTTCAGTGAGGGCTTTTCTTGGCGGAAAAATATAATTTTTAGAATTATAATTAATTTTCCCTTAAGGGAAGCCCGAACTGAACTATCAAAGATCCCTCCCATGGTGGTGCCATTCCCAACCCTGCAACTCGCAAATCTTATGATTGAGTCGGAAAATAAAACTGACTAGATTGCATTGCTAGAACGTGGGAGTTACACGGGACGCATTCATGCGTGGCTAATCCGAGCGCTGATCGACCCCGGTAGTAGGCGATAGGCGGACAATAAATTTTTAACCTCCTGATGACACAAGGCCGGAGATATAATCCATATAGTTCAGTGAGGGCTTTCCTTGGCGGAAAAATATATGCCGGGATGTAAATATGGACACTGCAATTCTAGGAACAGGCGTTTAATGAATGAAGAAGCCGAATACTTTACCTTTATTTTTTAACAATATTAGGTTTATGACCAGAATGGGGATGGAGCATATCATAATATACAGTAATGCCCTAACTAATCAACTCCTTAACCAAAGCAGAATTATGTGTAATTTTTCAGGATTTAGTCGGAAATATGGCTTGTTGCCATTCATCGGAAAGCTCTCACTGAGAGCTTTCCGATGAATGGCAACAAGCCATATTTCCGACTAAATCCTGAAAAGTTACCCATAATTCTGCTGTGGTTGAGGAGTCGATTATTTAGGGCATTATGGTAGTTTACTTACAGGTATTCAGTGTGCCAATATAACATGCCACTGATGCATAGTTATCTACATGACACTATATATGAGTGTAGTTTACTTACATGTATTCAGTGTGCCATTATAACATGCCACTGATGCATAAGTTATCTACGTGACACTATATATGAGTGTAGTTTACTTACATGTACTCAGTGTGCCGTTATAACATGCCACTGATGCATAGTTATCTACGTAACACTATATATGAGTGTAGTTTACTTACATGTATTCAGTGTGCCATTATAACATGCCACTGATGCATAGTTATCTACGTGACACTTGTTGACACCTGTAGCTGCAGTGTGCTCACAATCCAGGAACCTTGTTTCGTTGCCAAGGCAATTGACATTAGCTATGTCAATGGTCCAGAAGTTGTATCCAAAAGGAACGCAGCACAATGGCATACCATTCTCATTTCCCAGTTCTCTGCATGCCACATCTAATGAAGATAGGAAACAAAACTATGAAAATTTTATGCCATTTCATGTTGTATTACAGTCAGAAGGTTTCAAATTATGAATCACACTGTCGATGTTATTGATGACGACAAACATGAATGCACAACATTGTGAATGAAAATATTTGCATACATTTGGTTACTTACTGTAATATTATTATTACTGCTTTGTTCGTCAATAATGTTATGATAGAGCTCCAAGAAGTGCACATATTATTCATTTGCTACGGATACAGAAAGTTTATTGGAGCTAGCTTTTTCATAGAATGATCACATATATTTCACATAAAATCAGTTTATCAAATAGTTTGATATGCATGCAGTAATGCCCTAAATAATCGACTCCTTAACCACAGCAGAATTATGGGTAATTTTTCAGGATTTAGTCGGAAATATGGCTTGTTGCCATTCACCGGAAAGCTCCCACTGAGAGCTTTCCGATGAATCCCAACAAGCCATATTTCCGACTAAATCCTGAAAAATTACCCATAATTCTGCTGTGGTTAAGGAGTCGATTATTTAGGACATTACATGTAGGCTGACTCACCAGCTTCCGTGTGACCAAAATCTGTTGCGCATACAGTGCCCCATTCATTATCCTCGTAGACTTCCAGAATTCCATTTGTGGAATAGTCTCCTTTAATCAATCTCACTGTAAGATAAGCCAAAGTTTGGTGATGACTACCAGATAGTGACTAAGTGAAAGATTGAATAAGCTGGTTGATTTGTGTTTTGGCGAGACCAATTTAATTTTTGGTTTACAAACCCTCCTACAACTGTTTTTTAGAAAATGTATTAAATTTTTTTTTTTAAATATAATTATTCTCAAGAAGACCATTTACGATATCGAGAAAGATTTATATGATAAAAGTTTCATGTGTGTTGCTCCAAGAGTTGTCATATTTATTTTATCAATTATCAAGCAGGAAAATCAGCATTATGAATGTGATATATCAAATTGTAGCTTCAATTTTTGTTTTTCCCTTCCTACCAGAGATTTTTCCCTCTGATGTTTGTTTACCAACCAATTAAATTTCCGTGGTCTTAGCAATGTTCAGGCCTGGATAGTGTGTCGGTAATTTGTAGAATGAGGTCCCCAGAGGGTGAAGTTAGTGACGCTACCCCGCACAGCCCATAGCATCACTAAATTCACCCTCTGGGGACTTCATTCTGCTTAGGCCTCATCTTCTGGGAAATGTCTAAAGTCTCAAATTAACAATGTTTTTAGTTACTTTTTCCCTTTTTCCAACAACAACAATATTTTTTATGCTGCTTCAGTTATCAGAATCGATTAATTGCCCAAACATAATGCTAACCACAATCAACTATACTATAAAATTGCCCAAAACGTGTTATTTTATCAACATTTTGTTAAACGAATGTTGGCCAGATTGTCACATATCTAACACCCAAAGCCACTTGATTATAGAGTTATCCATCTTCATCTGCAATTTTGGTCCAAGACCGTTGGGTTGACAAATTTTTGCCAGGCTGCCAAAAATTACATATCTCAGGAAATAAAAAATTTCAAAAATCGATATCTGATCACTCTGAGCTTTGATGGGTGGGTTCCTTGACTCAAATCAAATCTATTTTATGCCTGAAGCCAAAGAACTGGTCATTTAGGAGCGTTAATTCGGATAATGCATCTATAACCCTTTCTATACTAAATGGATTCTCCCATCATTTATATTAAAAGTATACTTGGAATATATATATTATTCATCTGGAGGGATGTTTAGAAAATACGAGAAAACGACAGATATACAAAAAGATAATACAGGTCCAACTGCACTCCCCACTTATTTGTTCAGTTAATGAGTGACAATCAACATTTTTTTTCAAAGTGCTTTAAGACAACTGTTATTTCCAAAACTAAATCTTACATGAGTTATAGCAGACAACCCCGGCATCCTTATTTGCATCACACATTACATCACCGGTGAAGTTCCACTCCGCTGCACAGCGTAGCAGTGATGTTTCATTACCATTGCAATCCATATCCCACGCCCACACAGGTGTGTCAATGGCCGATGGAAAATCAAAGTTCGCTTTTCCGGTCACAAAGCCCATGTTTTTGCAGAAAACTGCAGCGTTTTTGTCACTGAAAAAAGTGCTGCAGAGTGTTCCCCATCGACCATCGACGTACATCTCTGCCCGTCCTCTGTCTTTATCACCACCAGTGATTCTGTACTTAATATCAACTACAAAAGTGAAAAAATTCATACAGAGTTAGTCATCAAAAATGTTAAGTCTCAGACCATTAAGAATAAATATCTAGGTGCATTTATAAAAGCTTGGATAATGAAGGATTTATATTTTTGTTATTTTGTCAAAGAAAATCTATAATCTAATAAAAGTATAATGGAATAAAATTGTGAAATGTATCCTGAAATGTCTGTTAGATTTCACATCTACAAGTGAAACATTTATAATTGTGGATAAATAGGAGATTGAGTTTTGGAGTCAGAAAATTCCGGAATAAATTTTCACATAAATATTTTTGATGAGATAGGTGCCACCAGAGTATTTCTATTAATTTTATGAGGCCCTTTTTATGTGATGAGGGAGGTGCCCAAGTATTTTTATTTTTTTATAAGGCCTTTTTAGGTGATGAGTGAGGTTCCTAAGTATTTCTATTTCATTTATGAAGCACTTTTTAGGTGACGGAGGGAGGTGCCTGAGTATTTTTTAATTATCTGGCCATACTCCATTCTCAAGACCAAATTTTGGGTTTATGATTATTCTATTTACCAACTTTTTATGAGACCAAGTTCAATATACTAGAAAAATATATCCAATATCAATTGCTATAAAATGTTCGCTGAATGATTATTTTAAACAGATATGACAAAATTGATGTTTACATAATTTGGAAAGAGGTATCTCAAAACATACCTATGCGGAAAACTTCCAACAAATTCATCGAGATAATAGTACTGCTGAAAATACGGGCTTTGTTTCTAATATATTTTGATAAATTTGAGATTCTTTTATATGTGCTGGTTAAATTATTTTAGTCAGTCAGGTCGTATAAAAATTGTAACAGTAGACTATGGTAAGATAATCTAGAGCTGATGTCGCACTGAAACGTTTATGTCACTACATAATTATGATGATCAAAATGAAGAGAAAGCAGTGCGTTAAGTTTTTAAATAGTTTTCCAGACATTCCATTTCCTATTCCAGAATTCTGATGAATATAAATGGCACAGTTTTTGCTCGGGCACGAACAGTGTGTTCCAAGTTGTATTTTTCTGACTTCACAGGGAATTTTTTTAAATCAGTGTATTTTGCCAAGTGGCTTTAAATATGTGTATACCTCTCTATCTGTAACCACAGATAGAGGAACCTATTGAGATATTGCAGCTCAAACGGCAGTAGTACTAATAATATTACCTGGACTATTGGTGCACAGAACTCCCGCCCGTTCTGTGGACAAATAACAATCAGTTCCTCTCCCAAATGAAGAGATCTTACACTGATCCAGATTTGTTTCCATTCCCTGACATTTTATTCTCTGAGACACTACAGGCGTGAGCGGGAATATCTTTGATGCTACGGCGTATCCTCTGAGATATCCTAGTTGTTTACAGGTAATATCCGCTTCCTTGTCACTCCAGTTGCCATGGCAAATTGAACCATTCATTCCATACTGACTGATGGTGACAGGTCCATAATGTATGTTACCAGGTATAGACACTGATATTGCTGAAAAATATTAGGTAGACTTATAGGGATGCAAGCCTTGAAATAATTTAGCTATTCTCAGCTATTACAGCCTGACAACATGACAGGTGCATTCATACCATCAGCCTGTCAGTTCATACCTTCTGCATGTCAACAAAATGTCACAGTAAATAACCAATGTGCTAGAAAGTGTCCTCATTCGTCAAAGAAACTTAAAACTCATTCCTTATATTACAAAACTGAGTAATTGATGAATTCAATTACCATATTAAGAATAATAAAGCCTAAACGTTGTACATTTCAGCCAGTCATAGTAAAATGTTTGGTTCCTTTAGAATGTCAAACTGTTTCCTGTAAATACATTTTTTATTTAACATATAACTATGATGGACAAGCCATGAAATAATTTAGCTATTCTCAGCTATTACAGCCTGTCAACATGCCAGGTGCATTACAATTTCAGCCTGTCAGTTCATACTTTCTGCCTGTCAACAAAATGTCACAGTAAATACCCCAATGTGCCAGAAAATGAAATCATTCTTCAACAAAACCTATCTCATTCCTGTATATTACAAAACTGAGTAACTGATGAATTCAATTACCATATTAAGAATAATAAAGCCTAAACGTTGTACATTTCAGCCAGTCATAGTAAATTTTTCGGTTCCTTACAACCTGTCAACAACCATTACATGAATTATTATGTCATACTGCTACCTGTAAGAATCATTGCATATATCCATCTTTTAGAATGCCAAACTGTTTCCTGTAAATTCATGGTATATTTAAGTTTTAGAACAAAACATATTTACGACATACAGTAATGCTCTAATTAATCGACCTCTTAACCACAGCAGAATTATGGTTAACTTTTCAGGATTTAGTCGGAAATATGGCTTGTTGCCATTCATCAGAAAGCTCTCGGCGAGAGCTTTCTGATGAATGTGAACAAGCCATATTTCCGACTAAATCCTGAAAAGTTACCCATAATTCTGCTGTGGTTAAGAGGTCGATTAATTAGAGCATTACTGTAAATGAATGAATAATCATGTGATATTTTTTTTAAACCTACCATTTGAAGTAATCTTTGTATAAGAACATAAAACAGAAGCATAATTCCCAGAAGAACATTCACGGCGGTTGTATGGACAGTCCAGTACATTATCCTCTGTACCCTGACAATTCACATTAGAAAAGCCGACAGACCATGGATTGGAGGACGATTTCTTGCCTAATGATGAGCAGCATTGGGATTTGCCATCGACGTAGCCAAGCTGCTTACATATGACCTTAGCAGATGCGTCAGTGAATCCAGAATCACAGACAGCATGCCATTTCGAGTCTTCATACAGTTCTACACGTCCGTAGTTGTTTAATTCACTACCAATGAGCCGCACTGAAAGATTGTAAAGTAAGTGTCTTAGAATATTTTAAAGACATACTATTTTCTTACTAACATGCAACATATATCCAATAGAAAACTCTATCTGTACTTATAACAATGCATACGTGAGATGTAATGAGAATTTTTGAACGAAGTAATAAACCCTTCCAAATTTTGTGAAAGCCCTGCGTCAATGCATTCTCTGATATATGTGAGTCTCCAATAGGGATCATCACCCTGACCTTGTAAGCCAGTGCATGCTCTTATATATACGAGGCTCCTATGGGAGACTAGCTCACATACATGTATATAAGAGAATGCACTGGCACAAGATCTCTAATGCTGCACCAGCGCAGCTCTCGTCATGAAAGGGTTAAATCAACCAGAAACTAAAACCATTTTAAATTAAAATCACTGGGGGCAAACTGTTTCACCAGAATCGATTCTATCGCCCTTCCGGTTCCGTCTCTATCGAATTAAGTTCCGACTCTTTCGCGATTTCTAAAACATGTTTTCAAAGTTTTGACCGTTGTTTATAGACTGAATGTCAAAACAGAATGTATTCTCCAATAACAATCGACAGATTATGTCTTTATACGTGTTTATTGATGACAGTAAAGCAAAATCGGCTGCATGTTGTGCACAGTTAGAGACGTAGTGCGTTTGGGTGCATTTCCCATGAAAATTAAGCAGAACTTTGATGCTCAGATTATCGGCCTTGTCTAGTTTAAATTGGACTGAAACTTGTCAAGTTTTATGGTTGAACATTAGATAATTATAATACAATACCTCCCGACGGTTCCTCGCCGTACAATTCCTTCAAATTAGTGCCTCAAAAAGCAACAAAAGGTTCCGATTCTATTGTGATGTTTATGTTCACGATCGGTTCTTTCGTTCCTGTTTACAGTACATTCCTATTCGATCAGATTATTTGATTGTACATCTATAGTTGCCCAATGACAATCCATCGTCATATATGGTTTAAAATGTAGCCATAGTAAATCAATAGATGAGTTTTAGTGGTCCCAAACGATCATAGGTCAGATATTAAAGATGATCGACCGATAATCTTTAATATCCAACCCATGATGCTTTGGGACTACTGAACAACTCATATTGTTGTTGCTGTGACTATAGTTTAAACCATATATGGTAATATGGCAACTAGAAACACAAATGAACTCTCTGGTCGAATATAATATTGCATTAAACGGGGGGCGAAAGAACCGATCGTGAACATAAAAATCACATTAGAATCGGAACATTGCATTGCTTCATTTGATGGATTAATTTGAGGGTCTTTTACTGTGAGGAGCCATCGAGAGCTGTGCTGTAATCGTGTCCTGGTGTTCGATCATACAAGAAGACATATTTCAGTCTAATTAAAAGGTAAAAAGGCCGATAAAAGGAGCATCAAAATGCTGCTTAATTTACAAAGGAAATGCACCTAAACACATTACTCTTCTAAGTGTGCAAAAATAGCCGACTTCGCATTATTATCACCAATAATTACGCACAAAGACACAATCTAGCGATAGTTTTTTGTAAAATACGTTCTGTTTTAACATTTAGTGTATAAATGGAGGTCAAAACTTTGAAAACATTTGTTTCAAGTCGCGAAAGAGACGGGACTTAATTCGATAGAGACGGAACCAGATAGGCGATAGAATCGATTCTTGTGAAACAGTTTCCCCCCAGTGAAAATACGATCATTGGTTATAACTAGTTCCAAGACAAAATAACAACTAAAGGATTACTGAATGCTTTATTGGGATAACAGAATGAGAACGCGTAATTTAATGCCAAAATTATGTCATTTTGCTGCGCTCTTACAGCTCTGTAAGATGTTTTCAATTATATACACTGTGATCAGTAGACAAAATATTACCCCAGTGATATCATTTCAACCACTTTGTGCCTATGTTGCAGTTTTTAAGATAGATTGTGACAGAGTGTGTCTCAAAATAGATCGCCGTCACTGAGGGAAATGAGCCCGGTTAATCTGACACCATTCACTACTCATTCATGTTCATAAATACTAGTTTACTCACATTTTTTATAACAGCTAACTCCTGCGACGGATGGTTTTTTGGGACATGCTAACACATCTTGATGTAGTCCTTTCATAGGGCACTGAAACAGACTGGTCTCCGTTCCTTTACACTGGACATCCTTGACCCACACTGTGGTAGCGTCCGAGGAGACCATGTTATTTATCACACCATATGGGAAACCTGCTGACCTACACGCCACAGCTGCATCCTGATCCGTGAACTGATCTCCGCAGATTGTACCCCACGTCCCGTTTATACGGATCTCAACAGGTCCCTGTGTTATGTTAGTAACTCCTACAACTCTAACTTCAACTTTTGGTGTACCTGAAAGAAAGTGTCAAAGAAGTTATATATATATTTATTACACACCTATGCGTGATTTCCATTGAAAACGCCATTAATTAAAAATGGTAATGTCACTAGCGAATTATGTCATTTGTTGTTACGCCATTGACATTACATCGCTTAATGATCTTGACTGAAATTTTGGTGGTTAATCTTTTTCCACATCGCGACTTTCATGCATTAATTATGTGTGTTTTAATCATATTTGGCAAAACAAATTGATGCAGACGTGTAATAAATAGAGTAATCAATTAGTTCTGAGAATTACGTCAAATAATTCATTCGTTGTGACTTTAGTAAGAAACTTGCACACACTCCTTTCTTACCGATGTCTCTCGCCTCTAGTGAATTATTTAATGTAATTCTCGGAACCAATTGATTACTCTCTATTTATTCCACACCTGTTTACGTGAGGCACATGTATTCAACGGAATCACAGCCATTGACGTGAGGCACATGTATTTAATGGAATCACAGCCATTAAATACTTATTGTTGAATATAAACCACAAGTGAAATACAACAGCAACTACTTCTAGTTGACGTTGCCAAGAGAGATGCTGAACATTAGATCAACGATCTGCTTCGGGTGATGCCCCGATCATTACATGGTTATTCATCAGACTTAAATCACAATAGAGGTAGCTATATAGTATCAATGAATGTGACAGTCATGGATTGAACTTATCTGACACAATGGTGTAGAATAAATACAGAACACAACACGCATCTTAATCGAGAATGTTTTATAGAATGAGGTGCAGATGGTGCATGGATATATTTCACGAGAAATAAGGCCAACATAAATAAATTATTAGATTCTCATGCAACTTTTTTTTTAAATTGGGGCGAGTGGGCAAAATAAAATAAAAATTTGTATTCCTTGCTAACATAAATGGTCATGTTCAATTATAGAAATTTAAGCAGTATCCTACCTTATACAATACAAGGTGACTTAAATTGCCCGCTTGGATCAATTAGACTGATGCAAGGGTAATTTCAACGAACTTTGAAGGCCAAGGCATGGTAACACCACTAAAACTTTCCAATCCTTCCCGCTTCAGCTTCACATATTGAAGGTGAAGTATTGAATTCAACACAGAGGAGAATTCTTAACAAAAGCAAATGCCTGTTGTCTAATCCTATATTTCCATATACCGTTATCCGACAGTAATGCCCTAAATAATCGACTCCTTAACCACAGCAGAATTATGGCCGGTGACTTTTCAGGATTTAGTCAGAAATATGGCTTGTTTCCATTCATCGGAAAGCTCTCAGTGAGAGCTTTCCAATGAATGGCAACAAGCCATATTTCCAACTAAATCCTGAAAAGTTACCCATAATTCTGCTGTGGTTATATTTAAGGAGTCGATTACTTAGGGCATTACTGTACATATTGAAACAGGGAGATATACTAGATAAAAAAAGACGTTTCTGACAGACTGTGCAACTTTTGTACCACACAAACTGAGGACGAAATGCAATTATTATACTATTGCCTTATGTATAAAAACTGAAGAAGAAAATATGATTTATTCGATCAACTGAGTAAAAACATTACAACCCCCAAGATGCTACTGAATCCAAAACAATCTCTGCAACAAAGCAACATAGCAAATATGTAATTTTATCAAAGATACCCAAGATATTCACAACATGTGCAGTAGATTTACTTGATGCTGAGCTCTTGTTGGGTTTGGTGTAGAAATTTCTGGTCTACAATCAACACTGAGCTGTCGTTTTTTTTGAGACGGCTCATCCATTGTTACAGGTCAAAAAAGGGGAATAAATCAACTGAAAAAAGTCATACTGACCTCATAATTGCAGATGCACAGGTTCCCATGGTACTAAATATCTGTGAAGTTAAAAAACAATTTGACGTAAAATGTAGGAATACAAGCTTGGAGAAACTTTACAGACATAAAGATGGACAGACAAGCTAATTCCTATTTGCCCCTTATCTATACTCACTTGCAGCTGTGTAACAAATGACAGCAGCAACTCCTTTATTGTTACATCCACTGATGTTACCCCACTGCAAGTCGGGACATCTGCGTAGTCGACTCTCGTTTCCAGTGCAGCCGAGATTGGATAACCATCGCAGATCTGGAACGGGTCCTGTGTCGTAATCTGTAGCGTTCACTAGAGCATGGCCTCCTGCTGAATAACCGATATCACGACAAATCACTGCTGCATCTCTATCGTCAAAGCCATTTGGACAAATGTAGCCTTCACTTTCGAAGTATCTGACCTTGACACGCCCATATGAACCTTCAGATAGTCGGAGCCTGTATACTGAAATTACAAGATATTTGTGACTGTCATTTGAAGACTAAATTTTGAATACGTTTTTGTTGAGGTACTGATGCATGTTCTGAGTAGTTCTGTGCCGACGTGTATTCTGTGCTTAATTTTGATCTGGACTGTACTGCCCGTCTATTATTCTCGATGCAAGGGGATTAACTGTATCTCCTAGTTTTGAATTTTTTTATTAATTTTAGATAAATAAAGGGGGAAGTTTTGGCATGAATCTGAGAAACTCTATCACTTAGTGAATTAACCCTTTACCCAACAAAACGGCCAAAACCGGCCAAATAAAGCTTCAACAGCCTAAAATATCTTCGGTCTGTCTCAATAGAACCATACAAATATGGATATCATTGGAACCGGCTCCTTGACCACATTGTGATAGTTACAGTTATGCCCTGTGCCAATGCATTCTCTTATATATGCGAGTCGACCATAGGTCGCCTCGCATATATAAGAGAATGCATTGGCTTAAAAAAAATCTTTTTTTAACACTTTTTACCATTTTTTCTTACATTCTTTAACAATTTTATAATTTTTAATGTGTTAAGCCAATGCATTCTCTTATATATGCGAGGCGACCTATGGTCGACTCGCATATATAAGAGAATGCATTGGCACAGGGCGCTTCTGTTGGGTAAAGGGTTAACACTCATAGGCTACAGCTTTTCGCGAGTGTATCCTGGTGGAATATCTCATATATATTTTGAAGACCTCTGTCTGTCTGTTTGTCTGTCTGTCTGTCTGTCTGTCTGTCTGTCCTTAATACAAATCTACGATTCTCGACCGATCGGGACGAAACTTGGTACGTGTGTGTAGTTTGACCACGCGGTGGTCATTGTCGTATTGGCGAGCCTGTGCGACGCCCGTGCAGCGCATGCGCAGACAAGATCTCGGAAACGGGTGGAGCTATCGACTTGAAATTTGGTATGTGAATGTATCTTGCCCCGAGTACGAATTTTATCGGGTCGCCGAGCCCGTGCGACGCCAGCTTCGCGCAAGAGCAGACGAGATCTCGGAAACGGGTGGAGCTATCGACTTGAAATTTGCTATGTGAATGTATCTTGCCCCGGATACAAATTTTATCGGGTCGCCGAGCCCGTGCGACGCCAGCTTCGCGCATGCACAGACGAGATCTCGGAAACGGGTGGAGCTATCGACTTGAAATTTGCTATGTGAATGTATCTTGCCCCGGATACAAATTTTATCTGGTCGCCGAGCCTGTGCGACGCCAGCTTCGCGCATGCGCAGACCAGATATCGGAAACGGGTGGAGCTATCGACTTGGAAATTTGGTTTTTGAATAGCCCGGACAACGTAGGGCTCATCGGCTAGTATATATATATTTGGTTTTATTTCATGACAACAACAGTCAACTTAACACTGACTCTGTATAGAAATAATCGGGGACTGCAAGATTAAGTGAGCCTTTCATTTAGCTCGCGGCTAACCAGTCGCGAATAAACATTTGTTTCGTTACTCATGACATAATTTCTGTATCCATGAATAAATACAAGTAGATATCATCTATTTATTACCTTCACTGGGTTCGTTCATGGAGCAGACAACTGAAGAGTAGTCCATCTCACAGTATTTCTTTGTACGTTTGCAATCAGCAATCGACGTCTCTTTTCCTGTGCATTTTAGCTGCGGCAAGAACACGCTGGCCTTAATGTCGCCGAATGCTTTACAACAGAGGCTTTTACCATATGGATATCCCATGGTTTTGCAGACGACAGTTGCTTCTCGATCGGTGAAATCTTTGGAACAAATTGGCTCATAACGTACACCGGTCCATGATTTCACCGCGCCGTACATCCCTCCGGGAGTCAAATAAGCTGAGAAAAAAAATTGTAATCAACACTTAACCCTTTATTTACTGAATGGATTCTCCTGCTCAGTCATAGAACTTGATAGAAGTATACATTGGAACAGTCTATTAATCGTCTGGAGGTATGTTCAGGAAATACAAGCAGACGACAGACAAGATGAACAGAAATACATCTGCTGAATGGTTTATATATAATATTATTCATTGGTGAAAATTGTTCAGATAATAAGTTCAACAAACAGAATCGGTTCCACACAAATGGCTTCTATTGGTTAAACTTACTAAATGAATATTTCCTAAGGGAGATACAGTAATGCTCTACATAATCGACTCCTTAACCACAGCAGAATTATGGGTAACTTTTCAGGATTTAGTCGGAAATATGGCTTGTTGCCATTCATCGGAAAGCTCTCCCCGAGAGCTTTCTGATGAATGGCAACAAGCCATATTTAGAGCATTACTGTACTTATCAATGAGTATTGAGTAAAGAAAGGTTAATTATTTGTCTCCAGTGAGAATGAATGAGGGAAATAAGGTTTTTATATTTTCATAGAAATTAATGTAATTGTATAGATAAAATTTTGAAATTATAAAACCCTACCATTTACCGAGAAATATACAGAAATCATCTGCCATTGTATTCAGTCATTACGTCTTCAAATGAAATATACAATTTTTAATTGTAAGAAATGGAAGATTTGAGATTTGAACTCTTACAAATTTTTGGGTGATGTGTCTGATGCAAATTTTGGATGAGGCCGAGAATACAGTATTTATATTTATCACATGCTTGTTCCTAGAATTAGAGTTCCATATTTACAAATCTGTATGGAACACCCATTCCATAAGCACCTCGTTAGTCACATGTTAATTCAAATTCTAGGATGGGTGGGCCACGGGTAATAAACACTGAACAACATGTGTGTTAATGGGTTTGTCCATATGGCACTTAATTGTGACTTGTGCCATTGCAGAAGGACTGCAACTCAACTTCTATCCTTCTGCGCGAGCACTCGTGTCAAATTGACGAACCAATTAACACACTAATTTCTTTCTGTGTACAGTAATGCCCTAATTAATCGACTCCTTAACCACAACAGAATTATGGGTAACTTTTCAGGATTTAGTCGGAACTATGGCTTGTTTATTGGGCTTTAATCTCACCTTGCCTGTAGCAATAAGCACCAGCATCATCCTCGTGAGACGGACAGTGAGTACTGGAGACATTCCATCCTCGATTAGGGCACTGCAGGATCGACTTCTCCTTCCCATTACACTTCATGCCATCCAGATAGACCGGCCCCCTTCCAGGTCCGAATCGTGAGTTTGGATAAGCGACTCCATCAATGTAACCGAGCTGTTTACAGATTACTCGAGCATCGTACGTCGACCAGGAATAATCACATATTGTTCCGTAAACTCCATCATAACCAATCATAACAGTCCCGTAGTAGTCCTTTCCATCTACTAGTTTAATATCAACACCTATAGAAAAACATTAGCACAATCTTATATTTATAATGTTCATATTTGTGGTGAAAGTCATGCATTTCGAGGATTTTTCAGTTGTACAGGGACATGGTGACGGGTTGTTTGGGGTGTCTAGCCCCCCCCCCCCCCCCCCCCCCCGCCCCCAACTTTGGTAAATTGTTTTGGAAATTTTATGACTGACACAAAATTAGTTGGAAATTTGACACTAGATATAGAGTAATGCGGTAAGTAATCGACTCCTTAACCACAGCAGAATTATGGGTAACTTTTCAGGATATAGTCGGAAATATGGCTTGTTGCCATTCATCTGAAAGCTCTCCCTGAGAGCTTTACAATGAATGGCAACAAGCCATATTTCCGACTAAATCCTGAAAAGTTACCCATAATTCTGCTGTGGTTAAGGAGTCGATTACTTAGGGCATTACTGTAGTTGGAAATTTGACACTAGATATAGGTTGTATTTGTTCTCATCGTATGAATTTCCAGTAATTAGTGGGGAACTTGTTGTTTATAGATCAACATGCAGTAACATATTTTTCTACTTTTGGACAAACTTTTGGTATGAAATCATCATCAGTTGGGAATTTTCCAACCTTAGGGGGTGTTAGGATATTTCTATAAATGGGTGTAAATGAAATTCTAAGAACCTGGGAGATTGGTGTCTGGTTCAAGGTGGATGCAGTTGAAAATTTGAAGGTGCCCCCCCCCCCCTCCCCCCATCAATCATAACAGTCCCATAGTAGTCCTTTCCATCTACTGGTTTAACCCTTTACCCAACAAACCGGCCAAAAACGGCCAAATAAAGCTGCAACAGCCTAAATTATCTTGGGTCTGTCTCAATAAAACCATACAAATATGGAAATCATTGGAACTGGCTCATTGACCATATTGTGATGGTTACAGTTATGCCCTGTGCCAATGCATGCGAGTCGACCATAGGTCGCCTCGCATATATAAGAGAATGCATTGGCCTAAAAAAAAAAATTCTTACATTCTTTAACAATTTTATAATTTTTAATGTGTTAAGCCAATGCATTCTCTTATATATGCGAGGTGACCTATGGTCGACTCGCATATATAAGAGAATGCATTGGCACAGGGCCCTTCTGTTGGGTAAAGGGTTAATATCAACACAAGTAAAAATAACATTGGCAAAATCTGCTGTCAGTTGTACCAATTTTTAAGGAATAATAATCTTGCCTGACATAAAGTAATGCCCCAAATAATCAACTCCTTAACCACAGCAGAATTATGGGTAATTTGGCTTGTTGCCATTCAATGGAAAGCTCTCACTGAGAGCTTTCCAATGAATGGTAACAAGCCATATTTCCGACAAGATATTTCAAGGCTTGCATTTCACAACATTGCCATTGTTTTTCCAAGAACTTCTATTCTGAAATGCAATGGCATTCAAGGCCATTACTTGGTAATAAATTTTCCTGATAGTCAATCATGTGCTCATCAGCAAGCCTTGAAATAGCGTGTCTGTCATTTGCAGAATGAGGTCCCCAGAGGGTGAATTTAGTGATGCTACCCCGCATAGAGGGCTAGCATCACCAAATTCACCCTCTGGGGACCTCATTCTGCTTACACCTCAGCAGAATGAGGTCCCCAGAGGGTGAATTTGGTGATGCTAGCCTGCTATGCGGGGGTAGCATCACTAAATTCACCCTCTGGGGACCTCATTCTGCAAATGACAGACACCCTATTTCAAGGCTTGCTCATCAGTGAATATTTAGCCAAAAATCAAGGTTTTGCGCAAGGCCCCTTATGGCAATTTAAACATTTCCGAGGCATTGAATAATCTTTAATTAGATTCCAGGCTATTCAAGGCTTTCAGAACCCATTTGACAACATGAAAACACTGTATTCTGATAAGGCCTTCACACTGTTGCCGATTATGGCCTAAACTATAACTCGATTAGACCTTTAAATACCTTTTGATCTGTAACAGAGTACTCCAGCAGGTGAATCAGCTTTCATACATTTTCTATTTGTACTTGATTCTTTAACGCAGTCAGACAGCGAGGTTTCATTCCCAAGACAACGCACACTCGACAACCATATGGGAGACTCATAACTTCTCGACACCGATAATCCCAGAGCTTTTCCACCAGCATAACCACTTTGTCGACATAATACGTCAGCTGACTTATCATCCCATCCGTATGGGCAGATTGTTCCGTTCATCCCATATCTCTCAACCTTCACCAGACCATAGTAGCCTTTTTCAATATAGTATCTATCCTCTAAAATAGAAGAATTAAAGTGATGTGAAACACTCTGAAATAGAATAGTTAAATTGATGTGAAAACTATGAAATAGAATATTTAAAGTGATGTGAAACACTCTGAAATAGAAGAAATTAAAGTGATGTGAAACACTCTGAAATAGAGGAGTTAAATTGATGTGAAACACTCTGAAATAGAAGAGTTAAATTGATGTGCAACACTATGAAATAGAAGAAATTAAATTGATGTGAAACACTATGAAATAGAATAGTTAAAGTGATGTGAAACACTATGAAATAGAAGAAATTAAATTGATGTGAAACACTATGAAATAGAAGAAATTAAAGTGATGTGAAACACTATGAAATAGAATAGTTAAAGTGATGTGAAACACTATGAAATAGAATAGTTAAAGTGATGTGAAACACACTGCTGGGGCCAGTCTAGTAATAACTAGACCAAGGTTTCCTTACAGTCAATTCTCAGTCTAGAGACACCGGTACTAAAATTCATTTCCGCGATGAACAGGGAATTCCCTTCTGGTGACGGCTCATTAATATTCATGTTTCCAAATATAGCACTGTTTACTTTTTTGATTGGAGTTATTTGATGCGGCAGACCTTTACCGTAACCGGTAGGAAGAATAGCTAACACATCTTTTTCTGGTTATTATTATTAATAAACTCCTCAGAATAAGTTCCTGTTCTTGCTTCAGTGAATCAATACCAATTTTCTTCAAAACGTTCTTAATTACAATTTCAAGAATTTGTATTTCGTCAAAGTCTGCCATTGTTTTAGCATAGCCTCGCTTTCATCTAGCATTTCCGCCTTCGGTAATACTTATTTTTAGAACTATTGGGCGGTGCTTGTATGAATAATTACTATTGAGTGCAGAATATGAATAGGTAATGGGATTTGCAGGCAGTTATTGATTGGTCGAGCAACGCATTGCCTGGTGCATATTGGTTGGATTTCTCCCGTTTGAAATAATTTATTCGATGAATGTCTCAAGACCGTAAGTTGAAAGTAATGAAAATTAGGTCTAGTTTTAATAAGACTGTGCTGGGGCATACAGAGAATAAACTTGCTCAAAGCAGGTATTAAATTAATTTTGTATCAACGCCATTCTATTATGTAAATCAAATACAGTGACTCATTAAGTAACATAATTCTCATTTGTTTACTAGGGATTTGTTCTGGACAAATGGCGGATTGTTTGTTTACATTTTTGCGTAGTTACGATGCCATATTTTACGAAATGGTACATCCATTGTTGTTGAAAATTCAACAATAACAGTTTAATGATGCATTCTTATGGTGTTATGGCTCATGCATAATATATCAGTTTGAGGTACGAAATTAGGGCATAACATGTCTTTAATAATACAATGTATTGTAAATATAACATTAATTGTGAATTATTCAGTTTTTGTGAAATCCTCTAAAAATCAAATGAATTTCTCATGCTGAAATAAATCCAATTTACTCAACCAACGGTTTGTCAAACTATTGAGTCACATATGCAGGTGATATGTTACACATGAATGCCTAAATAATCAACTCCTTATCCACAGCAGAATTATTGGTAACTTTTCAGGATTTAGTCGGAAATATGGCTTGTTGCCATTCATCAGAAAGCTCTCAGTGAGAGTTTTCCGATGAATGACAACAAACCATATTTCCGACTAAATCCTGAAAAATTACCCATAATTCTGCTGTGGATAAGGAGTTGATTATTTAGGGAATTACTGTATCTGTTGTTATCGGATGATTTCTTTTTATTCTTCTTTTTTATGTATAAAGATAATTTAATTTTAAAGTTCCAGTTACTCTGTATTAGTCTGTAAGGTCAAACATTATTAACAACATCTGGTTTCAACTTCTAAAATGAAAAGGTTCGAGACCGCCAGATCAGGGCGTTTTCAGTAAAAGGCATGCAAATTAAGATATATTCTCACCTATTACAAATGATTCCTTCCTGCAAAGAACTGTTGCATAACCACTAGCCTCATCAGAGCATGTGCCTTTATTGGACATTTGGCACTGGCTGAGGGAGAGTTCGTTCCCTTCACATGTTATATTGTATTTCATAGTGTACTCATAGTCGTAGCTGAAAATTCCCGGCTGCAGCACCTGAGCGTGGGGGTAACCCAGCTCTCGGCAAACGATGGATGCCTCCACGGTTCCAAAGGTGTCTATGCACGCCATTTTCCAGCTGTTATCAGTTCGTTCTCGTATTAGTAGTTTACCAAGAGCAAATTCTGTTGCTATGGTTCCTTTAACCAGTTTTACTGAAATTAAGAGGTTAAAGGTCCACTTAATGTTTGATTATTAATTTCTATACCGGGGGGGGGGAGGGGGGGGGGGGAAGATAAACTAGGTAAAACCAGGGGGGAAGATGCGCAGGGGGGGGGAGATGTCGTAGCACACCGGTTCAGAGTTATTGACTATTGTTGACATGAAATAAAACCAAAAATATATATATTCCATCATTTATATACAGAACAGATGTGGCCTAGGATGTCCACCAAGTGATAGAGATTCTCAGATTCACACCAAGATTTAAAACTAGGAGATAAAGTTATTCTCATTCCATCGAGAATAATAATAATAAAAGAATCGACTAAAAGTCCTTCTTGTTCATCCCCAGTGGTTGGAGGGTTCGTAGAGTGAAAATCCACTGTGGTTAAGCTGTGTCACTGGTGACATCAGAGAGTGTAAAACTCGAGGCCATATCTGAGTGTTAAAGTTGGCGAGGAAGGCAAAAAATCGAGATAAAACTCCAGAGAAAATCTTCAACACTCAGATAACCTGCAGTATAGGTCTAGCGCTTTTGTTAATGTTTAACTTCATCAGGACCGAGTTTTGCATGTGATTTTTGAGGATTTTGCTCGCCTTTTATACTGTTTGTTGAGTCCAGATCAAATTTAAGCACATGCAGAACCACTCAGAACACACGTCTGTACAAAAACAATTTATTCGACAGGATAAGTTGATAATACAATGTATTGGAGCTTCCTCTTTCAAATGCTATATAATATAGAATATTTTGTATAATTTGTGATCTGTGGATCACCAGATCTCACTGATAATCAACGGTTGCTCCTGTGTTGGAACAACAATTTACATGCTTATAAATCAATGATGATTAGCTGCTAATTGAGAGACAATACTTTACTGCTTTGTGGTTTAACCCTTTACCCAACAAACCGGCCAAAACCAGCCAAATAAAGCTTCAACAGCCTAAAATATCTTCGGTCTGTCTCAATAGAACCATACAAATATGGATATCATTGAAACCGGCTCCTTGACCACATTGTGATAGTTACAGTTAGCCCTGTGCCAATGCATTCTATTATATATGCAAGTCGACCATAGGTCGCCTCGCATATATAAGAGAATGCATTGGCCCAAAAAAAATCTTTTT
Source organism: Siphonodentalium dalli (assembly GCA_032622095.1). NCBI lineage: Eukaryota > Metazoa > Mollusca > Scaphopoda > Gadilida > Siphonodentaliidae > Siphonodentalium > Siphonodentalium dalli. The sequence continues at coordinate 236,596,896 of CP136063.1, forward strand.
TTAACACTTTTTACCATTTTTTCTTACATTCTTTAACAATTTTATAATTTTTAATGTGTTAAGCCAATGCATTCTCTTATATATGTGAGGCGACCTATGGTCGACTCGCATATATAAGAGAATGCATTGGCACAGGGCCCTTCTGTTGGGTAAAGGGTTAAAAATAAGACAATGTAGGGGAATCAGTGCTCATTTATATTGATATCGTAACATTGATGGCTAGATCTATTTCCATTTTTGTGGTTCCAATCCATGCGCATTCCCATTATGCGTTTTATTCAACTCAACATTTATGTGTTATTTATTGTGCGTGTTTCTTACATATTTTTGTTTGAGTTTTCTCGATGATCCCATATTTCGGTTTTCAAAATTAGTCTATTAAAGTTTTAAAATGGCCAAAATAATTAAGAAATTGCAAAAAATTGGCCAAAATAATTTTCCCGCAAGCGTGTAGCCTATATATATTCTAAAAGTTTTAAAGACCTCTAAGACCTTTAAGACTTATACAAACTGTTTGAACATCATCTACCCCAACATTTAGAGGTACACAATCTGATTCAATGGTCCCCGTATCATCAGATTCCAACAACAATAACATTTCTTCAAAAGACGCTTTAGTTAATAACAGAATCGATTAATTACCCAAACATAATGCTAACAACTGTCAACTCTAGTATAACAATTTCCAAAACGTGTTATATATATCAACATTTTGTTCAACACAATTTTGTATATGTGAGTCGTATATGTTTGTTAGGCCATGTTTTTTTAATTATGTGGTTTACAGATTTTTTGGACAGTTTTTTAGTAGGGTCGGTCGGAATAAAAAATAAAATAAAATTGTGATTCCATTTAATTTTTTTTAGGCATGTTAACTTTTCACTGCCGAAATGCAAACTACAGTTTTGCTCCTCTGTATAAAATTGGGACAAACATATTAAATGCAGAAATTATATTCAAGTGATGAAAATAGACACAATATAAACTTGAATATGAAATGTTTTAATCAGAACAAGTCTATCATTATAGGCGAATTTATCGAAATCCGATTTAATACCGTAAGCGATGTCGATTACCCCTAAAATTGCATTTATCGAATCCGATTACCCCTATCATGATAGCGTAAAGGTCGGAGGTCAACGTAATTATCGAAACGGTCACGTGGGGTATAATCGAAATCGCTTACCGTAATCGGAGTAATCGTGTCGAGAGCATAATAGCTTTTATTTCGCTTGCATTCAACTGCTTGATTCCAAAATGGCAGTACATATGGGTTGAAGTGAGCGCACACTCTGAATAAAATCGCTCAGTATCGCCATTTACTGTTCTTCAAGTGGCAACTCTTCTAAGAGCGACATAAAAAACCTTATACTTTTCAAATCTGACATATTTAAATAGTTTCGTCATAGACTATAGTGCTTGATTAATGTTTCTCTACAAGGTTGAGGCCCTTTTACTAATAGCAGACGAAGCCATTTTGAGGTTATAAGCAACTAAATACTTGAAATTATGCCCCTTGGCATTTGTGTAGGGAAACTCTAGTCTCGTACCTGACTCAATCCTACCGATACGTTTGCTGGCCTGGGTACTATAGGCTAGGGAAACTCGAGTCAGCATAAAAAAAATGGTGTATAATATCTTCGGTTGTTTAATGTTAATTCCTCGGCCATTTGTGTGGGATTGTTCATCAAGCGGATACATTGGTCGCCAAATTTGGTAGGGGGTGGGGGTATTTTTCTATATTGAAATTTTGTGCACAAAAGGCGGTACCTAGTTGTGGAAATGCCAATTTATTTCCAGGAATAAATATGGTGAGGCACCATTTCTTTTCTGACAACTTATGTCCGACGTGGAGTTCTACACGCAGAAATATTTAAAGTTTGGCTCAGTAGGGCAATGAATCATGGGGATGGCTTAACCCTAACACTGTCGTCTATGGGAAATATTTAGTTGATTGTAACCTTGAACGTTGTGTATACGTTTTAGAACACCCTAAATAGTGTAACAGAAGATGAATGTGTAGCCCACATCGATTTCACAAAAAAATTAAATTGTACCAAGTCTCCGACTTCATTTATCAAAAAGACTCTGTTAAACATCTGAAAGTGTATCTACTATACTGAAATGGAAAGGGTGAATGTTCAATCATAGTTCGCAATGTGCAGTTCTGTGCCGGAGTCGGTAACCTGTTTTATAACGGCCTTGGAAAAGGCGAGTTTAGTTCAAATCGAAAGTAGAATGGTATTTCCATGGTATACTTATTTCCAATGCATTTGCATTTCGCGAGGCCATTTCGCGAAGTGAAACATCGATTTGAACATGAAAAAATTATCGCTGAATATTGAGAATTTCGGAGTTCGTCGGGCATAAAAAAAATAAAAAATCAGAATGCATTTTTTTTATTCATTGGGCGGTCCAGCAGGTCGGTCGACGGATCCGTAAACCACATTATTAAAAAAACATGGCCTTAGGCCGCCAATTATTCCAAGTGGTGAAAAATAACAGATTTCAAATTTTATATCTGACAACTCTGAGTTTGATGGGTGGGTTCCTCAACTCGAATCAAATAATTTTTACTCCCGAAGCCAAAGAAATAGTAATTTAGGGGCGTTAATTCAGATTATGTATCTTTAAGATTTTAAGATAAGGTTCTGACTTACAATTATTCCAGCAGACCGCCCCGACATCTCGCTTGTGCGCCAGGCAATCAGGGGACTTAACCACCTTCCAGCCGGAGCTCTGACATAAAAACAACGATTTTTCGTTTCCACCACATTTAGGATTCTCTAGGAAGATGTCAATACTACTCCTCCCAGCCACTGTGTTTCTACAATACAGATTTCATCAAGATATATATTTATTATACGCTCAATGGTGGCTTATCGAAAAAATCGGGGGTTAAATTTGTCTTCAAATTAGAGTGTCTACTTACTTTTATATAAATTTTGATATCCCCCCAGAAGGGGTTACAGAAGTTTTTACTTTCACACTAACTCGAGAGTGTGCGACCGATTAACTAACTCGAGCATGCGATCGATTATCTAACTCGAGTGTGCAACCGATTCACTAACTCGAGTGTGTGACCGATTCACTAACTCAAGCGATGACCGATTCACTCGAACATGCAACTAATAAAATTATGACTGATTATTAAATGGCCATTTTATGATTGAAATGGGACATTGAGATGTCCATAAGATAGGGCCATGTGATTCCGGCATTATTTTTCCAATACGATTTTCAATTCAGTATTAAAATACGGATGGCGTTCGCGGTGGGTATGCTGTTAATTAAATAGTCACATCCTTTAAAACGGCCAATAACAGAAAGAATATTAAAATATATAAAGTCCTTGTTCTTATACCAATCATAAATATCATGCAAAATAGCATGTTATGTCAAGTTTGACACATTGTTATGTAAACAAAAGCCAAAAACATTAAAGAACCTGGCTTTGTTTACATAACACAGTGTATGAACTTGGCAATAACATACTATTTACGCGATATTTATGATTTGAATAAGAACAAAATATATTTTAATATTCTTTCTGTTTATGACAATCTTAATGGGCATGACTATTTTAACAGCATATCCACCACGAAGGCCAATCGTGCCTTTAAAATAATCCAAATGAATAATAGACCATTCCAATGTATACTTTTCTAACTGAGTCGGAGAATCCATTTAGTATAGAAAGGATTAAGACATATATGAACCCACTTGTAGACCTGTCCAAAGCGGAATCCCATTTGTTTACATGCAACCTTAGCATCAACATTCTTCCATGAATCGTCACATATCGTCCCAAGCTGCTGTTCGTGCTCAATCTCGATTCGACCAAAAAATGCCCCGCCATCCCGAAAATGAACTGAAGGAGCTGAAATATGGAAAATTCAAATAACACAATTGATGAACACAAAATAGCAACACTAGCATTAAGCGTAACATTTGGAATACTTAGGGAATCGTGTGAATGAGAGGTTTTTAGTCGAATCAGATCTGGAATCAAATCAGGGTTGATATTCACAACTTGAAAGGGTTAATGATACGAACTGGAATGCATAGCATTCTCCAAACTATCTCCTCTCCAATTTGATCTACAGTGTCATTGACACTTTCATTAATTTTCCTTATTTTTCCTTATTAAACCCTAACTAAATAAACTGAATGTACAGTGTGAAATTTTAAATTCTTAATTTATCAGCCAAAACTTAATTGGCATTTAACCCTTTACCCAACAGAAGGGCCCTGTGCCAATGCATTCTCTTATATATGCGAGTCGACCATAGGTCGCCTCGCATATATAAGAGAATGCATTGGCTTAACACATTAAAAATTATAAAATTGTTAAAGAATGTAAGAAAAATGTAAGAAAAAATGGTAAAAGATTTTTTTTAGGCCAATGCATTCTCTTATATATGCGAGGCGACCTATGGTCGACTCGCATATATAAGAGAATGCATTGGCACAGGGCATGACTGTAACTATCACAATGTGGTCAAGGAGCCGGTTCCAATGATATCCATATTTGTATGGTTCTATTGAGACAGACCGAAGATATTTTAGGCTGTTGAAGCTTTATTTGGCCGGTTTTGGCCGGATTGTTGGGTAAAGGGTTAAATTAACAATTCCACAAATTCCTTCTCATATAGAATGTTAAGGATACTGGTGTACAATTGTTTACATCAATCCCAGCAAATTCATCTGGAAAGATCATACTCAGACAAAGATATATGTCTCTAACGGTCAGAGTATACAGTGGGGAGAGCTTTCCGATGAATGGCAACAAGCCATATTTCGGACTAAATCCTGAAAAGTTTAATCTATATTCCCAAATGAACCGTGCAGACTGCTAATAAGGTTACTGGTCATGATCATGTGTCATATGTGACAGGTAACCCATAACCATAAACAATGGCCTGTTCAGTGACAGGTGGACTGACAGGTGGACAGGTGAACATTTCAAGCCCTGTATAAAGTGGGGGTTTAATAACATACCTGACCTGCTGTAGCACAGTACTCCAGCACTCCTGGAATCGGAACAATATGCTTGCTTCTGAGGGCAATCATTGAGAGAATTCTCGGAACCATCACAGTTAATCTGGGACATGAGGAACGGTGTCCGTGACTGACGTGGGTACAGGAATGTCACTCCTCCACCATACCCGAGCTCACGGCACGCAGTTCTCGCATCCTTGTTATCCCAGAATGTCGTGCATAGCCTGCCAGTTGTTCCATATTTGTCAATTTCTATGCGGCCAGCGAATGGGTCATCACTGCCTTGTAGTCGCAACTGAAAGACTGAAAATAGGCATGTCTTAAATTTATAATTTTAAGTTATGGTGCTTGATAATCACTACTTATATTAATTTGAAACAACAAGAGCATCGCTAGGGCGTGGCAAAATAAGCACTTGGTAATTTAAAAAATGGGCCATAACTCAGGTGAAAATTGGCAGGTCGAACCCAAATTCGAACTTGAACTATATTTTGGGCTAGTAAACCCGCATACCAAATTTCATTTCATTCAATGCAGATATATTGAAGTTACCATCCGGAAACGAAAATTAAGTGCAAATTCCAACAAAAAGGGCCGTAACTCTGGTAAAATTTGGGTGGGCAGAACCCAAATTCAAACTTGAGCTGTATTTTGTGCTAGCAAATCCACACCCCAAATTTAAGTCCATTCAGTTCAGACTTGCTATAGTTATCATCCGAAATGAATAAAGTGAACGGACAGACAGCAAGACAGATGAATGGAGGGACAGACAAATAACATAATACATTGTTTTTTTCAAAATGGGCATATAAAAAGCAGTGAAGTTGTGATATCGAAGATTCTGTAATAAGTAAATCATAACGTTGCTTTGTCTGAAAAGACTTTAAATCTTATTTCACAGAGCATACACATAAAAATTATCCGAAGACATCAGATTGAATAAAATTCAAGTCAAAGTTTGACAAGGGTTAAGGGATTTCCAGTGTTATAACATAAATTTTTATTCATGTAGATGTAACTGTCTACAACAGTAATATTCAATATTCGATTCAGTGTCGATGTTTTCTGCATTATTCAGTGTTTACAATTGGACTCCCGATTTGAATATATTCGAATATCCAAGTTTACCCTTTATAGAGACATTGTTACCAATTTTGCACATGGCGATGATGAAATAGAAGTCATGCATCGCGATATTTGTCACAACAGGCATATTGTGTTAATTTATCAGAGGCTGGTTCAATTAGATATACATTGTAAACATCAAAAAGTGTGAATAAGAGATGTACAATTTTATGATCAATCTGAACTCTGTAATTGTGTTATCGTAGTAATGGGTATAATAGGTCTATTTCGTAAGCTCCAAACAATTGTGTGTGGATATTTAAATAAATCAATAGTTACGCAATGAATCTTTCATGATTTCATCATTAACTTCAAACTGCACAATTATTTGTGCATGAACATACTCTTACACATGTTAGTTTAATAATAAAAACTTAGTTGAAATGTCTGTAAATTATACAACTGGAGAATTGCACATGCGGTGCTATAAATAGAGCTTCCCGATTCGATATCGGATTTCCAGGGTACTACAATATCTTACTTTTTGAACATTGGTTGCAAAATTATTCTACTCGAGTCACAATATCAATATCTATTTTTGATCCATCATATTTATTCATGGTCTATTCTTTCTCAATTTGGTTAACTTTTCGTTGGTGCTAAATGCACAAAAATGACAATCAAAGGGCCATATCTCTGGTGAAAATGTCCAGCCAGGCCTAGTTTGTGAACTTGTTTTGTTTCAGATATTCCCCTTGTGAACTCAAATACCAAACATCTTTGAAATCAGTCGATAATTGTTCGAAATACCCCTTGGACAACTTTTTGGAATGGACAGAATTAACCCATTGCTATATCTCCCGCCGAAATTGTTTTAGGCGAGGGATAAAAAGTGGTCTACCCATGTAAGGGATAATAACACGTGAGTCAGGAGACGTTCATTGAGGTGTGACAAACAGTGGCTGAGATATCTACTCGGACAGACCGAAATATGTTATCCATGCAGATTACCACTTAATCTTTAAGTTGGGGGTATAAAAGACCTATTTCAGTTACTAAAAGTGGCTTACCCATATAAGTGATAATAACAGGTGAGTCAGTTTAAAAACACATACCTGGGACAACAGTATTATTGTAGCAGCTTAAGGAGGCGTAATTATACACCGCATTTAGACATCTGCCAGAATCAGTCGAACATTCCGACAGCTTAGTTTCATTGCCATAACACTGTAGAGCTGGCATTGTAGTGCCTCCCGAGTTATCACCAAATGCTCCGACGGGTAATATCTGGGCGAACTTAAATCCTAACTGAGTGCAAGCAACCGAGGCATCTCTGTCATCAAAGCCGATCTTACAAAGTGAATGCCATCGATATACGTCCGTGTAAACCTCAAGGATTCCGTTAGCTGCGTCAGCTCTGTGGATGCCGTCTGAGAGTCGGACTGTGAACAGACATGTAACCATTTTATGGCAATCATTTCATCATTTTATAGTAGTCACATTCAACATTTAGCCCATTAAAACTAAATATCTGTAATTATACATTGAAAATAGGATGAATAGCCGTATATTTATATTCATTTAGCATTATTACACCATTCTATTTATTATCAAAGGAATTTATGAATGCTACAGTAAAACAAATTTCCCAAAATATAAAAGTGAAGGTCATATCATAACTTTAACTTTAACCCTTTCCATACTAAATACTCATTGACGAGTAGTTCCTTAGGAAATGTTCAAATAATAAGTTCATCAAATGACCATAGGTCTGAACATTTCCCACCTACAGTAATGCCCTAAGTAATCGACCTCTTAACCAAAGCAGAATTATGGGAGAGCTTTCCGATGAATGGCAACAAGCCATATTTCCGACTAAATCCTGAAAAGTTACCCATAATTCTGCTTTGGTTAAGAGGTCGATTACTTAGAGCATTACTGTATGAATATGAATCATTCTGCTCTTGTTTTATCTGTTTTTCTGTCTGTTGTCTGCTTTTATTACCTGAACAGTGAACACGCCTCCAAATGAATAATAGTCTGTTCCAATATATACTTTCATAACTGAATGGGAGATTACATTTAGTATAGAAAGGGTTAACCAGGAAGGATAACTCTGCAAATCCCATGAACTTGAGTGGTCCAGCATTACTAACCTTCGTTGTCACAAACGACCCAGCCGACACCATCTCCTGCCTCACAAGTTCCATCAGCGTTATGCCACCCAGAATTCTCACAATTAAGTATTGAAGACTCAGACCCGGAACATGATACTGAGGACATCGACACATTGGATGTCTTTGTAGTATCCGGCAGGAAAACTCTACCGTCCGCGAACGAAAGTGATCGGCAGACGACGCGTGCATCCGTGTCAGACCATTTTGATCCACAAATAGTTCCCGCCTTCCCATCGTAAGTGATCTGAACTTTTCCGTAGTTATTTTGACCGTCAACTAGATTGATGCGGATGTCTGAAAATGAATATATATACAAGTGGATTGTTATGTCATTCAAAGTACATATAGTACTGATTTGGTTTAGTGTGCTGGTAACATTTCTTGCAAAGATCTTTTTGACATTCCTAGTGCATAGAGATCTATTCTAGTCGGAAATATGGCTTGTTGCCATTCATCGGAAAGCTCTCCCCGAGAGCTTTCCGATGAATGGCAACAAGCCATATTTCCGACTAAATCCTGAAAAGTTACCCATAATTCTGCTTTGGTTAAGAGGTCAATTAATTAGAGCATTACTGTATGTCACAGGCATCTGGGGAAAATTACTAAAATACCCATATAGACTATAGTCTATATCGGTATTTTAGTAATTGTCCACAGGGGCCTGCATGACTATTGTTACTATGATTCGTCGCTTGTCATTGTGAGCAATGGTCTTGATAGCGGTTGGCCGAATGTAAATTTATGCATACATGATGTACAGGCTAATTGTCTATTCAACCGTTCATAATATATGTAATTTCAGCAACATAGTCATCTTGTATTTCACATGACTGTGGTTTAGATTAAACTTCGGAGTCGTACTATTTTTCGCTCAGTTTTAAATTCGTGCAACATTGGGTGCGCGAAAAATAGTACTGCGCGAATTTAAATACGAGTAAGGTATAATAAAAAAAAATTCTATAAATTTGTAAGGAGCATGGAGCACCAATTTAAGTCCAGGACCACAACAAATGGTACATGTACAGTTTTTTGCGTGTGTGTCATATACCTGTAGTCACATCTTATTATCATAAAATAGTAAGTTCTTGTATGTAGTCGGTGACCAGATTTTTGTTGATATAACCATTCACAATGAAACATATGAGAACTTTGAAAGTACTATTAAAGTAATAGAAAAGTAATTAATTAAATTGTCATTTAATTAATTACTTTGTGCTTTTAATTGTAATTAATTACTTTGGTTAAGTAATTGACTCATCCCTGTAGATAACTAGTTTTATATAAAATTGTGAAAAAAGGAAAGAAGTGATATGAAAAGCTGAAAACATTTCGCACTAAAACATTTAATTTTTATAACTTCGGATATTTCCAATTCTATACAAAATGATTTGTTGTAATGTGTGCTTATATTCGTAATTATCAAAATAAATATAGCCATTAAACTGTCTGTATAGCAACACCTTCTGATAGATCTGGATGAGTAGAAAAAGACCTGTGTTTTTGAGGTAATTATAATGACAATCCCATCTAAACCTGTGGAGTCTGGAAATAGTGTGTCTGTCATTTTCAGAATGAGGTCCCCAGAGGGTGAATTTAGTGATGCTACCGCGCTCAGCGGGCAAGTATCACTAAATTCACCCGCTCGAGACCTCATTCTGCTAATAGGGTATATCTTCTGGTAGTATCTATAGTATCAAATTAACATTGTTTCTAGTTACTTTTCCCCGTCTGTTCAGTTTCAATATCCCCTAATTTGCAGATGATAAATTGCATAATTGAGGCGACTAATGGGTGAACAACATCAACTGGGAAACTTCAATCTGATCCTAGCTCTTCCAAAGCAGAGGGTGAATTTGGTGATGCTAGCCCTCTGGGGACCTCATTCTGAAAATAACAGTCACACTATTTCCAGCCTTGAAACCTGCCTATTGAAGCACTGATTGATGGATAATTTTCTTACCTTTGTTATAACACAGAACATAAGCGGTCCCGTGTGTAGAGTAAGCTTGTCCCTTAGTGAAGTATGAACAGTTCATTAGATTATCCTCAGTGCCATCACATATTATACTGGTGATCCAAATAGCCTTGTTCCCATCTGTACCTGCACCGTATGCTCTCCCGTTCTTATATCCCTGATTACGGCAGACGACTTTGGCAGAATTGTCGTTCCATTTTCTTGCAGACACTCGTCCCCAAACATCCTTGAGTTTGACCTCAACTCGTCCCCAGTTATCGCTGCCATTACGGAGTCTGACGTCAAATGCTGAAAGCAAACTGAAATAATGTTAACTCATTAGAAATGGAAAAAGATTCAAATGAAAGTAGAAACATTTGACAAAAAGGAGGCATGCCACCATGAGTTTGTCCATTGGCTTTATTACGCTCCTTTTAATTAGATACAGTAATGCCCTATGAAATTGACTCCTTAACCACAGCAGAATTATGGGTAACTTTTCAGGATGTCGATTTAAGGTTAAGGAGTCGATTACTTAGGGCATTACTGTATCATATTTTTGCCTTGAGCGACCCATTATCAACCTCAGCTGATATTGCCCCAAATTGGCTGATAATTTTCCCACTAAACTTGGCTGATAACCCACTAAACTCAGCTGATATCATTTGTGAAGTCAATTTAACAAGCGAAGCACAGTGTTTACATCAAGCGTAACTGTCAATTTGGGGACATGATCACAGTGATTATCCTTTATAAAAAGAATTTCTTAATTGTCTTGAAGGTGCAGGTTCCTACCATTTAAAACTTATGTCTATTTCCTAATTTCCAATGGAGTTACATGTGGAGTGTTTCACATTGCTTTAAACCCAACATGCTGAAAGTAATGATAATGGTAATACATTACTTCTCATTTTATTAGTACATGTAATTATAATGGTAATGCAGGAAATAGCAAGTAATGGTAATGGTAAGGCATTACTTTGCAAATAAATGATGGACCCATCCCTGGTCCCGGAACAAGTTTGTTTACGCTACTAGTACATGTCACATTTTTGACATTACTATTATGCATGCAGGAACAAAGCAAGGCAGTCAACAGATATTGTGTCAGTCATTTAATAACCGCTCCTTTTTCTTAGTAAACAATTTATGAAGCAACAATGAGTTATTGAATCCATTAAAAAACATGATATAAAACAATATGACAAACAACAACTGTTTATTGACACAGAAAGCAAGAGTACGAGTCGACAAATTTACATGATATATTCAAGCTTGAATTTAATGCGTCTGACATTTGCAGAATGAGGTCCCCAGAGGGTGAATTTAGCGACGCTATCCTGCACAGGGGGCTAGCATCACCAAATTCACCTTCTGGGAACCTTTTCGTCTGGGAAGTATCTATAGTCTCAAATTAATATTGTTTTTAGTTACTTTTCCCCCACTGTTCAGTTTCTATATCTGAAATTTGCAGAAGATAAAATGACTAATGGGTGAACATCACTTCAACTGGGAAACTTCAGGTTACAATACACCAAATGATTTACATAGGCCTCAGTTTTAACAAATCCCGCTGGCCTATATTCGCAGGCAAGCTTTGACCCTGCACGAGTATTTGAAATTAAAGAACGTCCTTTTATACACACAGAAATGTGCCAAAAAGTACTTGTTAGCGTGGTAAATCATACTGCAGCTTGACAAATGACACACTACCCTTAAAATTGAGAAAAAAATGACATCGAAAAAAACACAAACACCTCCCATAAATTATTCGCCACTTGCACAGCCATAACCGTTTACCATGTGGTTATATTTTATGTTTCTCGACGGGAAACACATTTGTGCATTTTTTCGTGCACTTTTCATCCATGTATCATTGAGCATTCAGCTGCCAGATTTTTTTTTATGCTGATCCTAGCTTGGTAGTGCCAGGGGAAATCACTCTACTAATTTGTATTTGGTGTATTGTAACCTTCAATCTGATCCTAGGTTTCCCATAGCAGATGAGGCCTAAGCAGAATAAGGTTACCAGAGGGTAAACTTGGTGATGCTAGCCCACTGTGTGGGATGGCATCACTAAATTCACCCTCTGGGAACCCCATTCTGTAAATGACAGACACACTATTTCCAGGCTTGGATATATCCATTTAATATGTGAAATAATTCTCTGGCTAATTTGAATAACAATACAAACTGTCAGGAGTACTTTCTAATCTCATATATCACATAGCGAGAAAACATCACCGTTATGATTGATTGGTGTCTGACAAGTCGATGTACTGTATATATATATATATATGTATGCAAGGAACGTCACTACAACGTAATCTAGCCTGAGTTTATTGAGCCTGTCATTTCCAGAATGAGGTCCTCAGAGGGTGAATTTAGTGACGCTATCACCCTCTGGGACATCATTCTGCTTAGGCCTCATCTTCTCTGGAAAATTTCATTATTATAAAATTTCTATAGAAACTTCTTCACATAGAATCTATTTCTATTTTAGTTTAGTTTCTCTATATCCCCAAATTGACCAACGACACATGGCATTATCGAGGTTTCCAATGGGTGTACATCACAATATTCACCATTTGGGAACTTTAAATCTGAGTCTATGTCTCCCATAGATGAGGCCATGAAGAATGAGGTCCCCAGAGAGTGAATTTGATGATGCTAGCCCACTATGCGGGATAACGTCACTAAATTCACCCTCTGGGGACCTCATTCTGCAAATGACAGGCACACTAAACTCAGGCTTGAATGTAATCGTTCGGGGAGTGTCCAACTACAAATTTCAAACTGCATCCCCCTACCATGGTCAGACTTACCACCAATGCCAAACTCTGGGAAATTACATGAAATATTAGTGGGGGAAATTAAATGAAATATTAGTGGGGGAAATTACATGAAATATTAGTGGGGGGAAATTACATGAAATATTAGTGGGGGGAAATTACATGAAATATTAGTGGGGGAAATTACATGAAATATTAGTGGGGGAAATTACATGAAATATTAGTGGGGGGAAATTACATGAAATATTAGTGGGGGGAAATTACATGAAATATTAGTGGGGGAAATTACATGAAATATTAGTGGGGGAAATTACATGAAATATTAGTGGGGGGAATTACATGAAATATTAGTGGGGGGAATTACATGAAATAATAGTGGAGGGAAATTTCATGAAATATTAGTTGGGGAAATTACATGAAATATTAGTTGGGGAAATTACATGAAATATTAGTTGGGGAAATTACATGAAATATTAGTGGGGGGGAAATTACATGAAATATTAGTGGGGGAAATTACATGAAATATTAGTGGGGGAAAATTACATGAAATATTAGTGGGGGGAAATTACATGAAATATTAGTGGGGGGAAATTACATGAAATATTAGTGGGGGGAAATTACAATAAATATTAGTGCGGGAAATTACATGAAATATTAGTGGGGGAAATTACATGAAATATTAGTGGGGGAAATTAAATGAAATGTTAGTGGGGGGAAATTACATGAAATATTAGTGGGGGGGGGGCCCGGGGGGGGGGGGGAATTAAATGAAATATTAGTGGGGGGAAATTACATGAAATATTAGTGGGGGGAAATTACATGAAATATTAGTGGGGGGAAATTACATGAAATATTAGTGGGGGAAATTACATGAAATATTAGTGGGGGAAATTACATAAAATGTTAGTGGGGGGAAATTAAATGAAATGTTAGTGGGGGGAAATTACATGAAATATTAGTGGGGGAAATTACATGAAATATTAGTGGGGGGAAATTACATGAAATATTAGTGGGGGAAATTACATGAAATATTAGTGGGGGGGGGGGGGGCCCGGGGGGGGGGGGAAATTAAATGAAATATTAGTGGGGGGAAATTACATGAAATAATAGTGGGGGAAATTACATGAAATATTAGTGGGGGAAATTACATGAAATATTAGTGGGGGAAATTACATGAAATATTAGTTGGGGAAATTACATGAAATATTAGTGGGGGAAATTACATGAAATATTAGTGGGGGAAATTACATGAAATATTAGTGGGGGAAATTACATGAAATGTTAGTGGGGGGAAATTACATGAAATATTAGTGGGGGGAAATTACATGAAATATTAGTGGGGGAAATTACATGAAATATTAGTAGGGGAAATTACATTAAAATATTAGTTGGGGAAATTACATGAAATATTAGTGGGGGAAATTACATGAAATATTAGTGGGGGAAATTACATGAAATATTAGTAGGGGAAATTACATTAAAATATTAGTTGGGGAAATTACATGAAATATTAGTGGGGGAAATTACATGAAATATTAGTGGGGGAAATTACATGAAATATTAGTGGGGGGAAATTACATGAAATATTAGTGGGGGAAATTACATGAAATATTAGTGGGGGAAATTACATGAAATATTAGTTGGGGAAATTACATGAAATATTAGTGGGGGAAATTACATGAAATATTAGTGGGGGAAATTACATGAAATATTAGTGGGGGAAATTACATGAAATGTTAGTGGGGGGAAATTACATGAAATATTAGTGGGGGGAAATTACATGAAATATTAGTGGGGGAAATTACATGAAATATTAGTGGGGGAAATTACATGAAATATTAGTGGGGGAAATTACATGAAATGTTAGTGGGGGGAAATTACATGAAATATTAGTGGGGGGAAATTACATGAAATATTAGTGGGGGAAATTACATGAAATATTAGTGGGGGAAATTACATGAAATGTTAGTGGGGGGAAATTACATGAAATATTAGTGGGGGGAAATTACATGAAATATTAGTGGGGGAAATTACATGAAATATTAGTGGGGGAAATTACATTAAAATATTAGTGGGGGAAATTAAATGAAATGTTAGTGGGGGGAAATTACATGAAATATTAGTGGGGGGGGGGGAAATTAAATGAAATATTAGTGGGGGAAAATTACATGAAATATTAGTGGGGGGGGAAATTACATGAAATATTAGTGGGGGAAATTACATGAAATATTAGTGGGGGAAATTACATGAAATATTAGTGGGGGAAATTACATGAAATATTAGTGGGGGAAATTGATGTTTTATAACAATCTCAACATATTTTTCAGAGTGAAATTTCAAGGTCAGCTACGGTTGTTGTTTCAGGCAAGAAATTCATCAGTGAAATTCCCTAATCTGTTTGAAAAAAAGTTTTTTTTATGAAGTTAACCCTTTTATGACGGGAGCTGCACTGATGCAGTGTTAAAGATCATGTGCCAGTGCAATTTTTAAAATATCTGAATCTCACATATATAAAATGCACTGGCTTACAAGGTCAAGGTAAATAATGTAAGGCCAATAAGCCTGAAAAGTTACCCATAATTCTGCTGTGGTTAAGGAGTCGATTATTTAGGGCATTACTGTACACTATCTTTAAGAAACAATATCAATTTAAAAACATGTAGCATTATTATATGGATTAACCCTTTCATGATAGGAGATGTGCTGGTGCAGCATTAACCCTTTACCCAACAAAACGGCCAAAACCGGCCAAATAAAGCTTCAACAGCCTAAAATATCTTCGGTCTGTCTCAATAGAACCATACAAATATGAATATCATTGGAACCGACTCCTTGATCACATTGTGATAGTTACAGTTATGCCCTGTGCCAATGCATTCTCTTATATATGCGAGTCGACCATAGGTCGCCTCGCATATATAAGAGAATGCATTGGCCTAAACAAAATTTTTTTTTAACACTTTTTACTATTTTTTCTTACATTCTTTAACAATTTTATAATTTTTAATGAGTTAAGCCAATGCATTTTCTTATATATGCGAGGCGACCTATGGTCGACTCGCATATATAAGAGAATGCATTGGCACAGGGCCGTTCTGTTGGGTAAAGGGTTAAAGATCCTGTGTCAGTGCATTCTCTTATATATGTGAATCTCCCATAGGGAGGCATATATAAAAGAATGCACTGGCGAACAAGATCAAGGTAAATATTGTTGGGCCAATGTATTCTCTTATATATATGAGGCTCCCTATGGGAGACTCGCATATATAAGAGAATGCACTGGCTAACAAGGTCAAGGTATATATTGTTAGGCCAATGTATTCTCTTGTATATGCGAGGCTGCTTGCTGATAAAAAACAAATACTTATTATTATATTAATAAGATAACGACTAATCTAAAATCATGTTTTTGATGAGATTTCGAGATGCTGTGTGACTTTTTGCACACTTGAGAGATCCTATGTGTCTTTTTGCACGTTTGAGAGATCCAGGGTGTCTTTATGATACCATGCGATAATGACCAATACAGCAGTAGTAAACATACTGAATACCCAATTCTAACCAAAATGAGAGAAGGGTGTGGGGATATCACACTCGGGGAACAAGCCTTGAAATAGTGTGCCTGTCATTTGCAGAATGAGGTCCCCAGAGGGTGAATTTAGTGATGCTACCCCGCATGGCGGGCTTGCTACCCCGTATAGCGGGCTAGCATCACCAAATTCACCCTCTGGGGACCTTATTCTGCTTACACCTCAGCAGAATGAGGTTCCCAGAGGGTGAATTTGGTGATGCTAGCCCGCTATGCAGGGTAGCATCACTAAATTCACCCTCTGGGAACCTCATTCTGCAAATGACAGGCACACTATTTCAAGCCGTTTTAAGGGGGGGGGGGGACAAACTCACGACTTCAAGCAAGCCAAGCCAAGTGAGTATCTCTCCATGAGACCAATAGATCACAAGAACTCAGGCAGAGCACTAATTGTCCTGTTTTAACTGTTCTGCACTCTGCAGTGCAAAACTATAATAATATTACACGGTATATTAAGGTCAGTATATATGTGAACATCATACTGTATAGGACCTATACACTGAGCAATGAAAAGCTATGAAGCACAATTGATGTCTTATCATATTTTCCAAACAGCAGATTGCACTATAGGTGGTCTTTGTGTACTTCTTTGACATGAAATTGAATAGCAGGCATGAATTGAATCCATATACAGTAATGCCCTAATTAATCGACTGCTTAACCACAGCAGAATTATGGGTAACTTTTCAGGATTTAGTCGGAAATATGGCTTGTTGGCATTCATCGGAAAGCTCTCCCCGAGAGCTTTCCGATGAATGGCAACAAGCCATATTTCCGACTAAATCCTGAAAAGTTACCCATAATTTTGCTGTGGTTAAGAGGTCGATTAATTAGGGCATTACTGTATGTGTCATCCTTTCTATACAGAATGGATTTTTTCATTAATTTATAAAAGAAGTCATTGAAATCGCTTCTTATTTAATTAGAGAAGTGTTACAATAAGACAAATGCAGAAGATATATGCGTGATTCTTATTCTTTCATTTATAGGATATATGCTTAGAAAATTATTTGCCAAAAGCCTTAACCCATAACTCTCGGGATTCAAATAAAAGAAGGGTGCAGAATAAAAGTACGAGGTGGAAACTATCCCCTAACAAGCCTTGAAATAGCGTGTCTGTCATTTGCAGAATGAGGTCCCCAGAGGGTGAATTTAGTGATGCTACCCCGCATAGCGGCCTAGCATCACCAAATTCACCCTCTGGGAACCTCATTCTGCTGAGATGTAAGCAGAATGAGGTCCCCAGAGGGTGAATTTGGTGATGCTAGCCCACTATGCGGGGTAGCATCACTAAATTCACCCTCTGGGGACCTCATTATGCAAATTACAGACACGCTATTTCAAGGCTTGTCCCCTAATCAACTAAGATTAGGGGGCAGAATAAAAGTAGGGGTGGGAAATCTGAAGGCTATTATCAAAACATTCGGTGTTTCAGTACAAAATCCCTGATAGACACATACTAATACAGCGTAGGTACTTGTAACAATGGTTAGAATATAATGATTATAATCAAGAAATTGAAATGATTTGCATAATTGGAAGTCAATCCAGTCAATAAGATGATATAAATTTATATCAATTTTGATAGGGTATTGTCTCCCACTCAGCAGGCACCTAACTATTACAAAATATAGCAAAATTCTTCCATAATCCCAAAGCAGAGTAAGAAGATACCATGTCATTGGACTTTTAGCAGCTGAAACTACAGAGAAAATGGAAGAAATTTATAAATGTAGGGTCTAAATAAATAAATATAGTCTATAAGATGTGGCATATCTAATAATATAATACCAGGTACCATTTGATACTCACTGTTGTAGGGGCAGGTAGAGCTGTGATTATTTTGACAGAAATAAAAATATAGCAGTATGTTTATTTGGATCCCAAGATTATTCATTCATCAAAGTTGAGTTACCAATAGCTCCATACATGACATACATACAACGATAAATTATGATACTATTGGCATGAGGAAATTCTGGTACCATCGCAATGAGAAATTATGTATGCTTATCAACTGAAGAAGACATGTGGCTGAATTTTTTTGAAAAGAGCTTGTTAATTTAACCTTTTCATGACGGGAGCTGCACTAATGCAGCATTAAAGATCCTGTGCCAGTGCATTCACATAGGGAGCCTTGTATATATAAGAGAACGCACTGGCTTACATGGTCAAGGTAAATATTGTTAGGACCAGGGGCGCCGGAAGCATCCAAGGGCAGGGGGGGCAGAGCCTACAAAAAGGGCACTTTTCAGCAAAAAAGGGCATTTTCTCCGCAAACTCGGGAAAATAACGATAAATTTATTGTGGCAAAAATCCCTATTTTAATTGTATTTCTCGATTTTTATGGCCGTGATAAAATTGACAAAAAATTAATATTCCTTGTGAAATTGGTGGTATTTAATTGGACCAAAAAAGTCACATTTTGCTATAAAAACACGAGATTAAACACACAAAAAGCATTTTCTGTCTCCAGAAAAAGGGCAAGTCCTGCTGTCCCCTGTGCCCCCCCTCTTCCGGCGCCCCTGGTTAGGACAATACATTCTCTAATATATGTGCATATATAAGAGAATGCATTGGCACAGGGTTTTCGCAAAATTTCAGGAAGCTCGAGTCATGGAAGGGTTAATAATTCAGCCTACAGGTATGGCTCCTTATCACCTGTACCATTTAACCCTTTCTATACTAAATGGTTTCTCCCATTCAGTTATAAAGGTATTTATTGGAATGGTCTATTATTCATCTGGATGGATTTTCAGGAAAAATAAGCAGACGACAGATACAGATACAGTAATAGTAGGAGTCCTATTTATGGGTGGGAAATATTCAGATAATAAGTTCACCAAATGACCTATATTGTCTGAACATTTCCTAAGGGATAACTACTCGCCAATGAAAGGTTTAAATTATATTGCACTCCCGTATGGAGCCTCACACGGACCCAAGCAGACAACAGTCATCAGTACATCATTCATTCTCTGTCTGGGGCTCCATAAGGGATAACTACTCGCCAATGAGTATTTTTAGTATAGAAAGGTTTAATTTATATTGCACTCCCATATGGAGCCTCACACGGACCCAAGCAGACAACAGTCATCGGTGCATCATTCTCTCTGCCTGGGGCTCCATAAGGGATAATTACTCATCAGTGAGTATTTAGAATAGAAAGGGTTAAACAATATGAACACCTAATTTGGAGGTTCAGACAATTTTGAAAATGTTCTTCATACAAATTTGGTACGAGTTATGAAGATGGCTCAACAATCAGACAAAGATTCAAATGGTGCCTGGTATTATATTATTACGCACGCTCCGCGTGTATACTAATGTAGACATTCTTGTTTCGCCTGGGCGCATGGGTGTTTTATTTATAGAATGGGATTTTTGTGAGGATTAAAAGTCGAACTGCGACCGGAGGCCGGGTCTGGTAAAAAGTGTAGTTGGGAATTTCAATTTCGTTTATTGTCGTTAACATTATGTCAATAATGCTGATTTTTGGTATGTGATAAGCTATGCCAATTACAAATAAAAGAAATGAAAAAGATAATTTTTAAGTCTTATATTTCAACTTTTATAGACATTTTTCGTTCTGCAGCCCACTGGGGGTTGTGGTCGGAGACGGTCGAGTCGGCCGCTGGTTCGTTAATTAGGTGCTGGTTGTTATTGTTATTTTAACGGAATTCTGAGTTGGTCATTCGCAAAACCAATATATTTTATATTCTATAATTACATCATGGGTATATAATATATGATCTTGAGCACGTTACCATTTCTGACATTGGTTTTCTTGTTAGATATGCCACATCACATTTTCATTGTAAATGCATAGTCCTGAAGATGAACAGACAGCTAGGCCACAACTTGCCCACAAGTGAAGCTAAATCAGACTTTTATGTGGCATGTAGATGTAGGGAAAGAACTTATTTTATATTTGGACATTTACGACTGTTCTTTCCCTTAACCCTTTCATGATGGGAGCTGTGCTGGTGCAGCATTAAAGATCCTGTGCCAGTGCAATCTCTAATAATGCGAGTCTCCTCACATATACAAGAGAATGCACTGGCTTACAAGGTCATGGTAAATATTGTTAAGCTAATGCATTCTCTTATATATGTGAAGCTCCCTATGTGAGACTCTCATATATAAGAGAATGCATTGGCACAGGTTTTTTGCAAAATGTCAGATAGCTCCAGTCATGGAAGAGTTAAAGGGCAAGAGGACTAGTAAATGTCTAAATATTAACCCTTCCATGTCTGTTGCTTCCTGATATTTTATGAATATAGTGAGACTCGCATATATAAGAAAATGCACTGGCACAGGATATTTAGTTCTGCACCAGCGCAGCTCCCATCATGAAAGGGTTAAAATGCCCGATAGGTCTAGTTTGGGGGACTAATGTGCAAGCCTGAGTTTAGTGTGCCTGTCATTTGCAGAATGAGGACCCCAGAGGGAGAATTTAGTGATTTTATCCCACACAGTAGGCTAGCATCACCAAATTCACCCTCTTGGGACCTCATTCTGCATGGCCTCATCTGCTATGGGAGACAAAGAATAAAGACTCAGATTGAAGTTCCCAAATGGTGAATATTGTGATGTGCACCCATTGAGAACCTCGATTATGCAATGTGTCATCTACCAATTTGGTGATATAGAGAAACTAAACAATAAAAAAGAAATAGAATTGAAGTTTCAGTACAAATTTGACAATAAATAAATTATCAAAGATGCCGGAAGCACCAAATTAAGGGCACGGGGGCAAACCAATCAGGTGCGCACTTTTCGGGCTAGGGCAAGACAAGTGCCCCGCAAGCCCCCTCTCCGGCGTCCCTGTAAATTTTCCAGAGAAGATGAGGCCTAAGCAGAATGAGGTCCCCAGAGAGTGTATTTACTGATGCTAGCCCGCTATGCGGGATAGTGTCACTAAATTCACCCTCTGGGGACCTCATTCTGCAAATGACAGACACACTAAACTCAGGCTTGGTTGATACCACATACACGAATCGGACGTCTGCTTGTGAGCTCAGTGGATCTACTGGGCTTCAACTATAATTAGACATTATATATTAGCCTGAGTTAATGTGTCTGTCATTTGCAGAATGAGGTCCCCAGAAGGTGAATTTGGTGATGCTAGACCACTATGTGGGATAGCGTCACTAAATTCACCCTCTGGGGACCTCATTCTGCAAATGACAGACATGCTATAATCAGGCTTGCTAATGTGACATGTAAGAGATAGAGTGATAGACTCACTGTTATTGACTTGATTCTTCTCGGTGTCATAGCATATAACTGACGCGAGTCTATCCTGGGAACATCCCGCCCATTTTAATCTTCGCGGACATGAAGCAAGTTGTTCCTCGGAACCTGAGCAGTTATAGTTATGGTAGGCTTCATCCAGATAGTTTCTTGATTGACTTCCAAGTGTCGAACAGCATTGAGCAATGCCATCTATATAGCCTAGTTCCCTGCAAGTCACACGGGCATCATTGTCGTCCCAGCCCCGGTCACAGACCTCTGCCCATCCGTCGTCACCTCTCACCTGTACGACACCATATGGTTGATCACCTGTGGAGTCACTTTTCAATTTCACTGAAAGGAGAAACGGGAATGCCATAGATAACTTACTAGGGATGTACTAACGTAGCTAGAGGGGTTCTCTGTTAGGAGAGGATGTCAACCTTAGAATTCCATATGCACCCATTTGATCAGGCCAAACCCAAATTTCCATGTCTGAGAAGTTCCATTCCATTTGCAGCCCTCACCCCACCCCCCAAATAAAAAACCTTGGGTTGGAATTTTCCAACTGGTACCTCAGCCTAAGTTTACATTACAGTTACGAATCCCCCCACCTACATGTACAGTAGTGCTCTAAGTAAGCGACTTCCCCGAGAGCTTTCCGATGAATGGCAACAAGCCATATTTCCGACTAAATCCTGAAAAGTTACCCATAATTCTGCTGTGGTTAAGAAGTCGCTTACTTAGAGCACTACTGTATATGCCATAATAGTGGTTGGCCAGGAATAATAGTCCACTCGTCTCAGTCCTCTTGATTGTGGATTATTTTTCCTCTTGGACCACTATATTAGAACAGTCAACTGCAAGCCATGCAGCATCTATATAAGGCCTGGTAAATAAAATAGTTTGTTTCTCAAAGACGTTTTTCAAGTGATGAGAGAGGTAACTATTCAAATTTATTATTTGTGTCACATTTTTTTAGGAGGCAGGTGTTAATATATGAGATACATATCATATGCCAATTAATGCAGATTCAGACAAATTTATTTGTAATAAAAGTTGTAAGGAACGTACTGTGATACGTATGAAGACATCGCAACCTCATCTTTAAAATTCAATCAATCATTCAAGTGTCTAAATATGATAGTACTTGGCACAGCACTCTATTTAGCTATTTACTTATGGCAGGTTGTATAATAAGTGTGTACCGGTAAGAAGCGAATGTTTTTGCATCATACACTAGAGTAATTAACGAACCAAAGCAAAACCACTCATATGAGGGTAGCTGTGGCTTTTTTTTTTTTCTTTTTTTTTTTTATCAAAATCAGTTTATAGATTCTCTGGTATTCCCTCCAAATAAGATTCACATAAGGCTATATTTCCTGGTTTCGTCGAATGAATGGACCCCAATCGTAATTTCGGGTATAAATTAGGCAAATCGTACTTCCGGGTAGCCTTGATCGACAGCTAGACTATTCATGGTTATAAACTATTAGTACCAACATCAAAGCGAAAATAGTTATACCTTGTTGAGATGGGAACGGGAACATCTTTAATGAATATAACCAATTTATTTCTTTTCTTGAAGCTGGGTGAGCACTGTGGGTGGAGATACTATACCGAGAAGCATGTCCATTTCATAGTTGTTAATTTCATTCAAATGTGTCAACGTGTCCATTTCAACGAAACTCGACGAACAACGTCATCGTGTAACTTTCTCCCATTGACCGAGTTTGCCTGAATGTATCTTCTGCTTTGTTTATGATTATGTGTGCCTTTCGATTTCAGAACATAGTATATTTATGGATATCATATGGAAGTATGTACTATATAGTCTTATGATAACAATTAATTCCCTATTAAATATATGTTATTTCGTTTCGCACAGTACCGCACTGTACCAAGTCCTGTACATTAAATGCCCACCTTCGCACAGTAGAACGGTAAATTCGTGATGACATTCTTATTATATTTCACATCAGGAATTTCGATCACTTTTCACTCGCCCCGATGTGTCTAGACTGTAGTTACTATAGTGTCGTTATTTAGTTGTCTTATTTTCTCAATAAAAGGTAAACTAACGCTATGAATGAAATTACATTGTAATTCAAAATTCATAATTTTCATTTGCAATACCAGTAATCATTAGACACAGTATAACAAGATTTTCCAATTACAACATTAATGCTTTAAGCCCACCAATCTACTGTGCGACAAAAGCGCTCACGAAATTCAAAACAGCAGCATCGTACTAGATAATAATTGGTGACGTCACAAAATCAGATATCGTCTATATACGACCCAAAGCGTCCGGCTTTGGTTCATTATTATCTGGGTAGTAACGACTTGAAAGCTGCTTGAAGCATACATTCAAGTCTTGAAATAGGGTGTCTGTCATTTGCAGAATGAGGTCCCCAGAGGGTGAATTTAGTGATGCTTCCCCGCATAACGGGCTAGCATCACCAAATTCACCCTCTGGGGACCTCATTCTGCTTACACCTCAGCAGAATGAGGTTCCCAGAGGGTGAATTTGGTGATGCTAGCCCGCTATGCGGGGTAGCATCACTAAATTCACCCTCTGGGGACCTCATTCTGCAAATGACAGACACCCTATTTCAAGGCTTGCATACATTTTCATCTTCAGTAATAATTTACCTGTGGTTGAATAACATTTGACACTGGCATCTTCCGAGTGTCGACAATTGTGGCGCCCCCATTCATTATGCTTGCAATGCCCAAGATTTTTCTCTGTCCCCTTACAGTATACCTCGTCAAGGAATATGCTACCAGTTCCAGCTCCGTAAGTAGCACGTCTGAATGCCTAGAAAAGATAAATGGTTTGGATCATTGGTATTTATCATTGTTCCAACTACTAGGCCATATATCATGTCAGTTTAAAGATACATAATCCGAATAAGGGTGCTTTGACTTCGGAGTAAAAAATTTGTTATTTGAGTCGAGGAACCCACCCATCAAAGCTCAGAGTGATCCGATGTCAATTCTTTATGTTTGTTTTTCTCAAGATGTGCAATTATGTGTGGCCCAGAAAAATGTCGTCAAATGTTCAGTCTCGAACAAAATTGCGGATGAAGATGGTTAACTCTAAAATCAAGTGGTAATACAGCCAAACTTCATGATACTCAAGTGGTAATACAGCCAAACTTCATGATACTCAAGTGGTAATACAGCCAAACTTCATGATACTCAAGTGATAATACGGCCATATTAATCATATTTCATTGAACAAAATGTTGACAAATAACAAGTTTTGGAAAATTTGATACATAGTTGACCATGGTTAGCATTATTTTGTTGCAATTAATCGATTCTAATAACTAAAGCGTATTTTGAAGAAATTTTATGATATGGGGACAATCTAATCGGATTGAGTACCTTTAACCCTTTAGGGGATATAGATTTAGTCGAAAATATGGCTTGTTGCCATTCATCGGAGCTTTCCAATGAATGGCAACAAGCCATATTTCTGACTAAATCCTGAAAAGTTACCCATAATTCTGATGTGGTTAAAGAGTCAATTATTTAGGGCATTACTGTATATATTCTTCTCTTTTATGCCACTGGAGGCGTGGGAACACTTTATGTTACTAAACCTTTATTTATGCTTAAATTCACACTCAACCTGATGTTAAAAATAAATTTAGCACCCATTTCCAACAATGATTTGGTAGAATGCACAGCTGGAATACATGGAAGTTTCGTCTAAAGCAAGTGTTGGTTTGTGTGTGATGTTGCATGACGTCATTTAAAAAAATGTCATAAGAAATAGTGTCTACTTGAATGCAGATACATCGTTTGGGGACTATGTTCGATCTGGTTTTCTTTGACCAGTCACCATGAACTTTGGTGAGTCATCTTTTATGACATAATTTAGGCCAATGTCCAAATTTTGGCTACATTGGACACATGGTTAAAAAGTTAGCATGACCGAGTTAGACAAACACACACACAGACAATGGGTTATATATATATAGATATAAGCAGTAGTATAGGCCTATTATAAGGAATATACTATATAGTACATAATTAGACTACTCCTTATATTTATTTATAAGGGCCACAGGCACCCCCAGGGCTGTTGTTAAAACGAGAGTAAAATATAAATTCAAAAAATCTAAATTCAAAAAGAATGTGCCACTTAAACAAACGCATCACTGATGATATAAACACAATATATATATATCACATGAGGCTCCTATATCATTAAAAAAGCCATAAATATTTCATTATCTCTCACTAGTTACATATCATTTGGCATCGTGCCAACAAAATGACCATGCATCTTTTATGTTGATTCAGGCAGATTAATACTATTTCGAGTTTTAAAGTTAAATTCTTGTCAATCTCCATTACACGAACGAAAATAGACACAAAAACAAACAGGCAAATTGGGGGACTAAATATTCTGCCGCCAACCCAGGAGCGTGCAATAGTGTTGTGTACCGTTGTGAAGCATCTCAGCCAATGCATTTTGCAGCTTCTTTTAAGTCTTTTGATTTGTTAAATAGGCATAAAGTTCTAGTTTTTTTCATGTGATATACAAGACCTTCAACTCGTTATGTTGGGAGATATAATATTTTATGAAACTCGTTTCATAAAATCTTATATCCCAAAAAATAACGAGCTGGAGATCCCAACAAAAATATCACAAAAACATTTATTTCTTCTAATCTGTTCTAATGGGGATTTCAATGCAGCTAAAAGGAAAACAAAATGAAAATTAACTTATGACTCACCTCACCCCAGACATAGCCTAGTTGTTTACATATGACAATTGCATCCTCGATGGTCCAGTTATCATCGCACACCGTCCCCCAAGTAGAGTTATCTCGTGTTACCTCGACACGCCCTGAGCTCGCATCGGTACCATTAACCAGCCGTACAGACAGATGCAGATCTGAAAAAAATTAAATTGAAACTTGGATGATTTTAAAATATCGCTAAAATTGCCAACAAACCAAAAATGCTGCGGTAATCAGACAAACGAGACATTATAATATAGCTTCATTAAGGATCATTAAAGTGGATATCCATATCAATTGAAATGAGAGCTTGGTGTGGGTTCCAAAAAACCTGGGGGTGGTCGGTGCACATAGTGCTGCAAACAAAATCACCCCTGTGTCTGAAAATTGTTTCCCGAGCCCCCCCCCCCTCCACTCCCCCTAGCTCCCCCGGTTATCACGGATATTAAAACTTTGTCAACAGGTATCTGTCCTTGGCATGACGGGTTCTCCGAAGATGAATGTGTTTTTCGTTAACCGAATGACAAACATTTCTTGGAAACTCATTGTAAATAATTAGACAAATAGTTAGATGCCGACACAGACCCGCTTACCTGACAGATGACATGACGATTTACGCCCAACTCTCAGCGATTATCTGGGCATGCGCATCCGGATTCCGTCTACATGGGACTGCACATCCGGATTCCATATATAATGCAGTAAGATTGCATGCAGTCAGTGAGCCATTTATCAAAAAGACGCTTTGTTTTCGATTTCGTTGCAGCCCACCCACCCCCACCGTTTTCATTTATATAATTATATCATAATGTCTGGCCCACGTCTTCCGCCGGTCACAGTGATAATAATATCAGGTTATAAAGTGTGTCCAAACTCAAAATGTTGAATCGGTTCGAGACATGAATGGGGGATACTATTTTTTAGCGCCCATTTCCAACAAAATAATATATTCTTACCCATGGTACTGATTTCGGTCTATCTTTCCGAATAGAACACTATACATCACCATAACTAATGCGCATATAACATGCTTCTCCGATAATCTGTTCAATTTCCGTGACGGAAAACACCACAAATTAAAAACATGCGTGTGCTGCTGCAATAACACTTCAGAAAGGCATCATTACGACATGTTATACGATAATGCTTAGCTAAATCTAAAACTCAATGTCCAGTCGACTTTTATATAATTTTGATTTGGCATTCCTGCCAAATCATAGTCGTAAATGGGTGATCGAGTAGAGGTTGAATACTATTAGCTGATTAGCTACATTGGCGCCAATTGTTTTGGCGGGAAACAAATTCCATGGAAACAGAACACTATAAAGAATGTGACCGCTGTATGGATTCAGAAGGCGTGAAAATCGACTTTTAGTCGGTAATGAAGTTGAGATCGGACATCAAATCATAACATAACATTATGAATGGGGGTGGGCATCAATCTCTACCAGAGTTGATATCCATCTCCCATTCTGGACTCCTCGACCTATGACCTATGCGGCCAATCTCTCTGGTGCACTTGTTGAACTTATTATCTGAAACGGTGACGGAATCTGACGAGGTTTGCCGAATGATCCATCTCCATGCAACTGTTATCTTTCATTAGCATATTCCGGTTTCAAATCGCAGACAAGAGAGCCATCTCAGTATCATGTAGATTGGAGGCATATATAAGGTCACCTATGCTTTCTGGCACGTGCCGTGAATTTAACCCACATTCACAATTTGATATACATTTTGGTACGCATGCACATTATGACACCAACTTATATTCCTACCCATTGTTTCTAGGAAATTCGTTTCCATACCTATTTTACTTCACTATGGAAAGGTGTGAAAATAATGCAAAATCTATAATTATGTGTTTTATTCCACATTTTCTTGAAGATTATGATACACTGTAAAAAAAATCCCGTAAATTGTTACGGCATAAAGTACCGGAAGCTATGATACCGACTCAACAGTTAATCAAATACGGTAAATTCCGTTTATATAACTGTACGGTAAATGCCGTAAATTCATACGGTAAATAATCCCGTAAACTGTAGGCAAAAACTACCGGCAGCTATGATAGCGTTGGAATCGGCCGTAACTTTTACGGTAAATTCCGTTTATATAATTGTACGGTAAATCCCGTAGATTCCTACAGTAAATTGTATTATTTCCCAGTAAATACATTTCGGCACAATCTCCCGTATACAATAGTGGTATTTCTGTTTAAAATGTAAATATCACAATCCCTTATCGTGGTTGAATTCATTAAACAGTTTGTACGTCCGTGAGGGGGATTTGAGCATCTATTGGGCGAGGTTATGTCGAGCCCAATAATGCCAAATCCCCTTGTCCGACATAAACAGATTAATAGACATTGAAACAAATTCTCAATTGATGGACAATCAAATTATACGTGCAATTGTACAAATTGTGGTTACAAATCATTAAAAAGCTCACTAAAATAAGACAATTATACAGATATGCTGAATGATGGGGCATACCTTATAACAGAGTACAGAGGGCAATTTCAATCAGTATCCAAAAACTTGTAAGATATCAATTTAACGCATGTGTGTACTAGTATATCTAGAATAGTTAAACAAACTCACAACTGTAATTGGGTTACATGATTGTGTTACATTATTGAGTTACGTGATTGAATGACCAATTGACCATCCAAATACATACTACCTGCATCTATATTCTAAAACACGTAGTCCATGTGTCATGATGTGAGCTAATTGCATGATTACGAGTAATACTTTTTATTTTCGACCAAACTAAAACACACGAGCCACCCGTTTCAAGTCATAAAGGAACACAGGCTTTAGCTATCAGTCATAACTTATGCTAAGGTAAAACACTTAAATTGGCAAGTGTGGGTAAATCCGGGTAAAAGTCATGGCTTAGTCCCCAAATTAGATATAGATGATGATGATGATGATGATGATGATGACCGATGCATTAAATGTGCATGTATCTTGATCTGTTAAATAAAATAGAACGACAGATTATGACAATTCTAATTAAATATTGACTACCGAACTGAAGGGCACAGGTCATTTTGAATAACAGCTGAACAAAATCATTGATCGAAAAAATATAGCTAGCTCACAATGGGTATAAAATGTACATGTGCTTGCGCTGAATGTAATTATATCTATATGAGTAATGTTATACATATGTATGATATCACATGCTGATTAACTGGGGGGGGGGACTTCTCTCTCCATATATGTACAGTTACGACTGACATTGAGGGAAACATAACATCGTAAACTACCAAGCAGGCTATCTAACTAAATATGTAGCAAGTGAGATGTTGACTTTCAATAAATGAGACTTTCCACAAACATAGAGATATCTGCGGTTGGTCACGTCGAGTCTACCTGTTGTTGGCTGGTGCCTCTAACCCCCACCACCGATTACGCTGTTTGCTCGGCATTAGCAATGCGACTTATATTCGCACTCACTGTTTGACGTCAATTATTCTGCCTATCTATCGTTGACATGTTACATACTACGGGTCGTACAGAACGAAAATATTTGTCCTTAGGATCACATCTGTATACATTTTGCCGGTACGACAAAGCTTATTAAAACTAGTAAGAACACAGCTGATTGAACAGGTATGTTGGAGGGTATCACCCCTCCCCCTGAATCCTGAATACCAGTTAATTTTGGGGGGTGAATCCTGAATACATGTTAAGAAATAATATGCGATCAATGACATACAAATTGACTGTTTTAATATCAGACAGATACAAGCAGAAGTTACATAGACACATTATGATCCATTATAATATACCTGACATGATATTGGAGTAGAGTATTATGGGCGTTATGAGGCCGTTATGATACGATTAATTATACTTTATGATGACATGGTGGTCGAATATGCCCAAGAAGCTATTCTACCCACTCATTCATACAGATAACTAGCACAAAATATTATTTTGCTCCATCAAAACATGCGTCCAAGATGTTTTGCTTGAACCCGAATACCAGTTAATTCCGGGGTATGAATCCCGCGTACGGCTTCAAAACACCCTGAATCCCGAGTACCGAAGGGGGGGGGGTGATACCCTCATGTTGCGTTGATACATGCAGACTAAATTCCCTTCGTTCTAGTCAGTGCATGCATGCCTGATGCTGAATTGGTCATTGTCACGTAGTTTCATGAAACAAAGACACCAGACACCCATCATCTCAAAGACACCAGACACCCATCATCTCAAAGTAGATTCAAGGATACGGATCTGCGGTGCCAGTCAAACTCAAAGTGAACGGAATTCTCATTTGTAACATTCCGTTGAAATTCCATTCCGATCCAAAACAAATATTTATTATAATAATATTTAATTAGCAGACCACTTTTCTAAAATCATGTAAATGATATAATCCGATATGCTAGGTGACTACATGTATGTACCCGAGATGAGTCGTTGTGATAGCTCATCAGCTTGCTGATTTCTTTCGAATATATAGAAATTGCCATGCGCGATATTTTGCCGCCATGCATTTTCGAGCAATTTATGAAATATAGGTTACCGGCCCTGCATAATTATGGAAATATATAGACGCTTACTGCATGGCGGATTGATCACTCGCGTCGGTTTTTTTTGTGATACAGTTACCAAGGTTGGTGAGAATTGTGATAAAGTTACCTAGGTTAACCCTTTACCCAACAAAACGCCCAGAAAAATAGCCCAAATGAAGCTGCAACAGCCTAAATTATCTTGGGTCTGTCTCAATAGAACCATACAAATATGGATATCATTGGAACAGGCTCATTGACAACATTGTGATATATAGAGTTACAGTTATGCCATGTGCCAATGCATTATCTTATATATGCGATTCGACCACAGGTCGCCTCGCATATATAAGAGAATGCATTGGCCTAAAAAATATTAATTTTTTAACACTTTTTACCATTTTTTTCTTACATTCTTTAACAATTTTATAATTTTTTCTTACATTTTTTAACAATTTTTATAATATTTTTCTACATTCTTTGACAATTTTATCATTTTTAATATGTGTTAAGCCAATGCATTCTCTTATATATGCGAGGCGACCTATGGTCGAATCGCATATATAAGAGAATGCATTGGCACAGGGCCGTTTTGTTGGGTAAAGGGTTAAGCAATTATCACAATATGAACGCGATTTAAAAGTGACTGAGAGAAATACTGTTCAGTTTTTGCTAGAAATAGCTCTCGATCATTACTTAAGCATAAATTAAGAAATATTAGTACTGGAGGTAGTCATTTTGATCGCAAAATATGAATATTTTGTTGCTAAACATGAAATTTTATTAACCTGGGTAACTTTATCACAATTATCCCCAACCTGGGTAACTTTATCAAAATTTCAGGAACCTGGGTAACTGGGTATCACAGAAAACTGATGAGAGTGGCCAATTCAGCCTTGCTGCATGGCGAAGACGAAAGGAATGTGGTCATGCACATATCATCATATTACCATGTTCCCTTCGCCAACACGGTCTGTCATTGCAATAAGTGGATAACAAATAATCAATAATACACACAGGGTCTAGATTCATAGATGTCTGAGTGATGGACACTCTGTCAGACGGAATCAGCTGTCTAGATTCATAGATGTCATGAGTGATGGACACTCTGTCAGACGGAATCAGCTGTCTAGATTCATAGATGTCCCGAGTGATGGACACTCTGTCAGGCGGAATCAGCTGTCTAGATTCATAGATGTCCTGAGTGATGGACACTCTGTCAGACGCAATCAGCTGTCTAGATTCATAGATGTCCTGAGTGATGGACACTCTGTCAGACGGAATCAGCTGTCTATAGATTCATAGATGTCCTGAGTGATGGACACTCTGGCAGACGGAATCAGCTGTCTAGATGCATAGATGTCCTGAGTGATGGACACTCTGTCAGACGGAATCAGCTGTCTAGATTCATAGATGTCCTGAGTGATGGACGCTCTGTCAGACGGAATCAGCTGTCTAGATTCATAGATGTCCTGAGTGATGGACACTCTGTCAGACGGAATCAGCTGCAGTGGTTACATGATGTTATGATATAGAATAGAATATAATTTATTAAACAAAATACGCAACTGAGTTGGGACAGGTTGCCATATAAGGTAATATAATATATAATGTGATGGTTTAACACACAAAGTAAGAATAATAATGACATCAATCATAGAACTTAAACTATATTATACAATAATATATTGATACATAATGTTCGATCTTCACTCGAACAACCTCCTGTCTATATTATACGTTGCAAATTTTCGCGCAATTTTGTGTACTGTCATGTTATTATCTAATATATGTTTCAGTTGGTCCCATCTAATCACCAGTCGAATATTAATACAAACTTCCCTCCATTAGTTTTAGTAATTCGCTACGTTGAGGGGAATAATGGGGGCCATAAATTAAGAAGTGCAATCGTCTTCGATGACCTTGTCTTCACAGCAAACATAGGTTAATGATAGGTCATGTTACATGGCATAGGTTAATGACATGTCATGATATATGCCACCTAGATAATGTCATGAATCTGTGCTCTGGTTATACACCCGTATAGAAATCATACTCAATCATTTCAAAACCTGGCAACTTTTTGATGTTCTGACATGAGGGGAAGTTTATAACATTGAGAAAAAATAAAATGCGGGTAACCGTAATGCATTTCTCGGTTGATATATGTTTCTTAATATTGCATTTAACAGAACGTGAAGATCCCAGCTCGAGATTGCATGATTTATGTGACTTTGGTGAGCCCATTTTTCTTTGCGTTGCTTACAATCATCCCGGGTAATCAATTCAATGTTTATTGCTATACCGGCTAACATAAGTCCCAAAATCATGCAAACTGCTGGGACCACCCCTTACTGTGACATATATTATATTACTAAGGAACACATGTGAACAAAGACATATATTTCCTGCATTGTTTGTTCAATTTTATAAAGTTCTCCGTCAAAACAGGTCAGACCATAAACCAGGACCAATTATAACCTATCTACATCTATACTATAATAAAACTCAATTATGTTTGTTCGTTTGTTTGTTTGTCCAGCTATCGGGGTTGGTCATTTGTATATACGGGTAATTTCACCCGGAGACCCGTTGACACCAGGTGTCTTTAAAATACCAGCCGAGGCTCCGCACGTAATGTTGTTAACAAGTTACTGCACATAACTGCATCACGCTCTTTATTCATACCATATTAGGAATATATCAAATGTGAACGCTCTTTATTGTTAATCTACAGACCGCACTCAACGTCACACATTGCCGCGAATAGCATAAGCTCTTTATCCACAGTATAGCTTAGCATGACTCCCATTGCCAGTTATATGTTGGGTGCTCGATGGTTGGATCATTTCACAACGTATCCATAATGCAGCAGAAGGGAAGTCCGTCAATGTGGTGTACAAAGAACTTCTTTGAAATTGAGTAAATGCATGTCAAAACACTTCAAGTTGTTTCCAATTTTGCTCGGGTACCCCAGTACGTCATAATTTCAACATTCGTTTTCCCCCTACATTTTCGTGGCTCTCAGCAAGTTATTAGAATAATGAGATATCCCAACAATTCAACTCATCTCGGATGCTGCAAAACACCCGATATCGAACAAATTTATTTTTAAAGATGCATAGTTCACCGAATTAACGCTCCTAAATTACTATTTCTTTGGTTGGCTTCGGGTGTAAAAAAAAATAAAAAATTGATTCGAGTCAATGACCCCCCCCCCCCCCCAGTCAGATTTATATGCGGACGGGATTCACAGTGACATGCAAAAATTGCTACATAAGTTCTTGCCTCGAAAATGGTGACCGAAGTCACATGAATTAAGACTTTATATCTTCTCAACAGTCAAATTTATATGCGGACGGGATTCACAGTGACATACAAAAATTGCTACATAAGTTCTTGCCTCGAAAATGGTGGAATATAATATCTACGGATGTATAGCCAAAGTAGAGATTCGTGACATGGTCTGTACGCCACCATGCACGGGTCTGTATGCCACCATGCACGTGTAGAGATTCATGACATGGTCTGTATGCCACCATGCACGTGTAGAGATTCATGACATGGTATGTATGCCACCACGCACGTAGAGATTCATGACATGGTCTGTATGCCACCATGCACGTGTGTACCCATGTTTTGTTAAGTTCATATATAATCCGGAACGAACGTGGTATACGTATAAATGGCATAAAGGACGTTGACTGGTGTTTCAATGGCATAGGTTAATTGCTTGAAATATCTAAACTTCGTCAAATTAGAGAAAACATTACAAGTATGCACATCCAATTACAATGAGTAAATGTCTCGATCAATTTCTGTAATGACACATATACAGTGAACAAATAAAAGTCTGGGTCTAAAAGTTGGCGAAACTTATACATGATTGTTGCTTTATCGTTGGCCACAGAATTATTTTTTAGAACATATATACACCAATGCATGGGGCGGAAATACATGACACTTATCCCTTTCTATATATATATACTGAATGGAGTCTCACATTCGGTTTTAAGAGTATACATTGGAACGGTATATTATTCGACAGACAACACAAGAGCAGAATGATTCATATGCATTGGTGGAAAATGTTTAGATAATAAGTTCAACAAATATCTTGATTTTTATGGAGAAAAACATCCAATAAAAGTAAGAATATCTTTGATTTTGAAAAAAAATGATGCTCTACGTAAAATCTTAAAGTGATGTGAAACACTCCAGTAGGGTGATCAAAGAGAAATGTTGAAAAATCTTCCTCAACGTAGTTATATTTTACATATATATTATATCCAAATTGACAACACACATCGTCATTCTTATATATTAATGAAATATAGATATAGAGTGCAACAACCCATGATGGAATATCGTAAAATTCGTCAGTGGAAGCCTCAAGAGAGCCTAAATAGCGGCACAACCCTTCTAATGAATGTGGACAGATTTATGGTTCTTCTTCCCCCCCCCCCGAGTTCAAAAGTTCTCTCAATTTAATAGTTTTTGGATTTCGGTAGAAATATGATGGGATAAATTTCTGTCGGATATCATGTAAAACTGGACATTTCAGTATTACATGAAATTCATCGCCCAGTTCTGATAGACATAAAGTACATTTTCTCTCAGAGTAGACTATTTTGTTCCAATA
Organism: Siphonodentalium dalli; assembly: GCA_032622095.1. Taxonomy (NCBI): domain Eukaryota; kingdom Metazoa; phylum Mollusca; class Scaphopoda; order Gadilida; family Siphonodentaliidae; genus Siphonodentalium; species Siphonodentalium dalli. The sequence goes on from CP136063.1 coordinate 236,632,642, forward strand.
CCACCCAGAATGCGCCCGCGCCGTGTGACCGACTGAGAAAGGGGTTCGAACTTGCTTTTATACATAAATCCACGTAATGGCATCCGTCACTGGAGTAATTAGTTTACACGGAATATTTGCCCCGGATAACGGGGGGACGAATTGCATGCATTTTACGACTAAACGACATACCCTGAACACAAACATGTTTAGTAATGCATACATCTGGACCAATGAGACGAACTTCAAAGCGACGGCGTGTCCGTTTTGACAGACGCCATGTTGTATGATAGATTATTTATAAGGAATGACAACGGTACATGTTTGAATGCAGTTAGACGTACACTTTATTGTCAAGTCATATGGTTATCACACCAGAAAGTTTATGAATAAAATGTCTTTCATTGCATACCATAATACGAATGGAGGGTTCAGGTTACTACGTTTTCATATTGTTATATATTTTTGATCCAGGAGCCAGTCTATTCAACAAGAGACATTTGGATTCGCGCAAATAGATAGACTAGTGGGTCGCAGATACAATATCTGACGACAGCGAGACAGCATTTTTCATTCACTAAGCAATTATATCATCTTTGAGACGAACATATGTTATTAAAATGTGATTTTACTTATACACAAAGTATAGAAACTTAGACAGTTAATTGCTGCCGAATTTCGCAATTTAGACTGGTTCTTGTCCCAAAAATGAACCAGTCGCCGATTGATTCGTAGTAACCTGACCCTTTCTGTCATAATACGATCCGTGGTAGATCGAGTTTCCACGACATTGACACAGTTACCTCCCTTTCCATTCAGATACATTCATTCGCGACAGCCGGCCAAACAAGGGGGGCTTCTTCGGATCACATAACCGCGATCCATAACACGAATTTTGCAGCGAAAAGATGAACGTGCATCTCGAATCCTGGTTCGTGCATGACGTTAGATCATGGACGCGCATCTCGAATCCTGGTTCGTGGCGGACGTTAGATCACGCCGTGCATCTCGAATCCTGGTTCATGAATGACGTTAGATCATGACGTGCATCTCGAATCCTGGTTCGTGGCGGACGTTAGATCACACCGTGCATCTCTATTCTGGCTAACGCATGCACGTGGAGATCATATTCCACGATTACAAAACCTTCGAACTTTTGAAGTTTTGACAGGGAACCTCATAGAGTCGAAAAATAACGCGGGGAATATATTTCTTATAGATAATATCTGTTCCTTAAAGACCCGGTTGGCCTTGGCGGTGGGTATCCTGTGAAAATATCTCCACCCGTCAAAAACCGCCACAAACAGAAAGAACATCAAAATGTAGATATACTTTGTCCGTATACAAATATGAAATATCGCATAAACAGTATGTTATGGTCATATGTTTGACCATTGTCATGTAAACAAAAGCATAAAAAGTAACTTTTCTGGTGATTGTTTATATTATGATGGTAAACATAAAGAGCGTTCTTTGTTGGTGAATACCTGATATGGAACTAATAAAGAGCGTTTATGCCATTTGTGTATGATTAGCCAGTAGCATTGTGCTGTCTTCTGCAACACAATCAGACTCTTGCTTAGGTAAAATATAGTACGTCTTTATGATAACATGCTGTTTACGCGATGGTCATGGTATGAACGGAACTGTATGCGTTTTAATGTTTTTCTGTTTACGGTGTTTGGAACAAATATGAATATTTTCGACAATTAAGGCCGCACGTGCCTTTAAAGACATATTATGGACTTATTCGGTGCGTGAAACTGATTAGTTAGTATGCAGGTGCTATGCCAACTGGAGGAATGTAGCATTCTACTAACATCACCGAAAATCTCAAGCAAGTCGACTGTACCATTCCATAGAAAACATTGTCTGAACTACGCTCAAGTGTAAATATTTACAACTCGAATCGGGACGCACTATCGACGATAAACTAACGAAAACGATTGCCAAATTGGATATAATATTTGAAAAAATTACTACTTTGAACAAGATTTTTATACTCCATTTCTATTTGATCACCCTATACTGGAGTGTTTCATATCACTTTAATAATGTATTTTATTGTAGGTGAAAGTCCCAAATCGAAATTGCATGCTTTTGTATGACTTTTCTGAGCCGATATCGGAATAAATATTTAATTGGACCTTCACCTGCAGTGAAGTACATCATTAAGGAACAAATACCCGCGTTATTTGTTCAACTTCATAATATTCCCTTCAAAACTTCAGAACGTTCCAAGGTTTTGTGCCGCTGGAATATGATCTCTATGGGCGTTAGCCAGAGTAGAGATTCATTTGCATGGTCTAGCTTGACGTATTCGAGTAACGCCTTTGAGTAACTCCAATGAGTCTTTGAGCTAACATGGCGATGGGTGTGACATCTTTGTTCTCTCTCTACTACACCACGAGTGAAATTTCGACTATAGAAATGCGACATCACTTACTGGTAAAGTTCCTAAATTACCCATTTGTCCTGTGTTCGAATTCCCAAGAACAGTTTGAACCATAATAGAAAGTGGATTCGAATATGCAACAAGAATTGGTCAAGGAATATAGGCTGTGGAACGGGCAATTCATCATTGAGACGCAATCAAACCATGATGCAATATATATACCAAGGAAATGGCCACATATAAACCCTTGACTTACTGCCAAATCATTTTCTCTAATGTTGAGTTGTTATTGTCGTTATATTATGTATTATATGTGCTATTCTTGAGAATAAAATATTGCATGTTCACACTAAATTAAAAGCCAAACAAAATGTCCACACCTTCATGCAATGTATGCCTATTATAAATCAATGAAGAGAACGTTCAAGGTCAGTTCAAGGTCAGTCATGAACATGAAGCAGATTATTGTCAGAAGAAACTTGAGATACCCATATGAAATTTCCATTTCCGATTTGAAGTGAAGACGGGTACATCTTCGACAGAATTTCAATGTTTCAATTCTATGTTGTTGGATATAGTTAACCACCAACATTCATAACACTAAAGAATATTAATCAATTTGTTCGCGCACATATGAAACAATATTTACGCTCACGTAACTTTCAATGAGCTAGGAGAATGGCAGCCAGTTGACTCGGTTGCCAGTGAGTGTAAATATAAGTAATGGATGTTATTTTGTTTTTGCGTTCCATAGAGTATGGATGCAAGTTGGTCTGACATTTTTATGTCTGAAATTGCCCATATAAAAATCGGCCATGGTTTCCAATGTTTCGAGATTTTTTTTATTCAGGTTCGCTAAATTGAGTTATTTATTCAGGTATTAGCTGCTTTTTTCAGGTATTAGCTTATTGAATAATGATGGAATAAAATCGCCTGCATTGTATGAGGAATCGAAATGTATCCTATCTACTTGAACGTGTAATACCCTGTTATATAACATACCAGATAATTGCATCTGTTTATACCATTTCATCAATAGTGATACATCTGCGTTCAATTAGACCCACATACCCCTAACACAAGAAAACAATCAATACCCGAATAACTGTAACAAATCACCCTGACCTAAATATTTCAAAATTTTTGCTCACTTAGGAAATATTAAACCTTGTCACAACTATGTATCTGTTGCAAGTTAATCATCTGAACGTATAATGGCCATTGATATTATATAGTTGGTTTAACAATGTACAATGCATCAATGTTGGGACAGCAATCATGCGTGTAAATGACGAACCTGTTTTATAGTAGGTCCGACTCAGCAATATACATCAGCGTGGAAACATCACACACTTCTACATTTACTATCACTGAATTGGTAATTTAACCCATGGTTACAGTGGTTTGAAACCACTGGTTTCGGGATTTTCTTATTCAGGTTCGCTGAATGGAGATTTTGGTTTTTACCCAGGTTGGGTATATCTTGTTTAGATGTTGTGATTTCAGAGTTGTCATTTGGTTAAAGGTACGGTTGGCCTTGGCGGTGGGTATCCTGTGAAAATATTTCCACCCGTCAAAAACCGCCACAAACAGAAAGAACAACAAAATGTAGACAGTCTTTGTCCGTATACAAATAAGAAATATCGCATAAACAGTATGTTATGGTCATATGTTTGACCATTGTTATGTAAACAAAACCATAAAAAGTAACTTTTCTGGTGTTTGTTTATATTATGATGGTAAACATAAAGAGCGTTCTTTGTTGGTGAATTCCTGATATGGAACTAATAAAGAGCGTTTATGCCATTTGTGTGTGATTATCCATCAGCATTGTGCTGTCTTCTGTAACACAATCAGGCTCTTGCTTAGGTAAAATATAGTAAATCTGTATGATAACATGCTGTTTACGCGATGATCATGGTATATATGAACGAAACTGTATGCGTTTTAATGTTTTTCTGTTTACGGTGATTGGAACAAATATGAATATTTTCGACAACTAAGGCCTCACGTGCCTTTAATGATTTTGAGACAATTATTGCGTTGAAATTGACTCTCACGACATCTTCTCTCATTTCCCTGCCTCTATATGTATTTTGTAGAATGCGAACGCGTCCTATTTCTCGGCTAAGCGGGACACGAAAAGGTGATGGACTCGATAGAAGTCGCCGATATTATCTCATATATATTTTGAAGACCTCTGTATGTTTGTCTGTCTGTCCTTTATAGAATCGAAAACGGGTTGACCGATCGAGACCAAACTTCCTATCCAAAGGTAAAATCCCACGGACACAGTCGGCGTCGCGTTTTGGAGAAGCTCAGAGTACCCGTTCCCCAAACTCAGTCACAAAAAACCGCACTGCGGTGGTTAATCAAGTGATAATTTAATGAGCGTTTGTTTTTGACGCATCGCTATAAAGAGCGTTTTTTTTACCATTCAACGTTATTAGCATCTGCTGAGAGATATACGGGAACATCTAATATATAGAAACGGGTGGAGCTATCGACTTGAAATTTGGTTTGTGATGTATCTTGCCCCGGATACGAATTTTATCGGATCGCCGAGCCCGTGCGACGCCAGCTTCGCGCATGCGCAGACCAGATCTCGGAAACGGGTGGAGCTATCGACTTGAAATGTGGTATGTGAATGTATCTTGCCCCGGATACGAATTTTATCTGATCCCCGAGTCCGTGCGACGCCAGCTTCGCGCATGCGCAGACCAGATCTCGGAAACGGGTAGAGCTATCGACTTGAAATTTGGTTTTTGAATGGCCCGGACAACGTCGGGCTCATCGGCTAGTCTATAATATATTTTGAAGACCTATGTCTGTCTGTCTGTCTGTCTGTCATTTATACAAATCTACGATTCTCGACCGATCGGGACGAAACTTGGTACGTGTGTGTAGTTTGACCAGGCGGTCGTCGTTGTCGTATTGGCGAGCCCGTGCGACGCCCGTGCAGCGCATGCGCAGGCGAGATCTCAGAAACGGTGGAGCTATCGACTTGAAATTTGCTATGTGAATGTATCTTGTCCCGGATACGAATTTGATCGGGTCGCCGAGCCCGTGCGACGCAGCTTCGCGCATGCGCATACCAGATCTCGGAAACGGGTGGAGCTATCGACTTGAAATTTGGTATGTGAATGTATCTTGCCCCGGATACGAATTTTATCGGGTCGCCGAGCCCGTGCGACGCAGCTTCGCGCATGCGCATACCAGATATCGGAAACGGGTGGAGCTATCGACTTGAAATTTGGTATGTGAATGTATCTTGTCCCGGATACGAATTTGATCGGGTCGCCGAGCCCGTGCGACGCAGCTTCGCGCATGCGCGTACCAGATCTCGGAAACGGGTGGAGCTATCGACTTGAAATTTGGTATGTGAATGTATCTTGCCCCGGATACGAATTTTATCGGGTCGCCGAGCCCGTGCGACCAGCTTCGCGCATGCGCAGACGAGATCTCGGAAACGGGTGGAGCTATCGACTTGAAATTTGGTTTTTGAATAGCCCGGACAACGGGTGGAGCTATCGACTTGAAATTTGGTTTTTGAATAGCCCGGACAACGTCGGGCTCATCGGATAGTCTCTTATATATTTTGAAGACCTCTGTTTGTTTGTCTGTATGTTTGTTTGTCTGTCATTTATACAAATCTACCATTCTCGACCGATCGGGACGAAACTTGGTACGTGTGTGTAGTTTGACCAGGCGGTCGACGTTGTCGTATTGGCGAGCCCGTGTGGCGCCCGCTTCGCGCATGCGCAGACGAGATCTCGGAAACGGGTGGAGCTATCGACTTGAAATTTGATATGTGAATGTATCTTGCCCCGGATACGAATTTTATCGGGTCGCCGAGCCCGTGCGACGCCAGCTTCGCGCATGCGCATACCAGATCTCGGAAACGGGTGGAGCTATCGACTTGAAATTTGGTTTTTGAATAGCCCGGACAACGTCGGGCTCATCGGCTAGTCTATTATATATTTTGGAACTTCTGTCTGTCTGTCTGTCTGTATGCATGTGTGTTATAGACTTGAAAACTGTTCGACCGATCCGACTCAAATTTGGTGTGTAGGCTCACTTTGATCCCGGGAACAATATGCATGCATGGGCGGGTCCAATTTTACGCGCGACCGTGTCATTGGCCTTGACCTCGCGCATATACGCTCAAATAGGCATTGTTTCTGGACAGATCGAATAATAGGTTTTTTTTGGTCACCCACGATCGACGGTAGATATGGCTAACTTCAGGTGAGAAAGAAGCAATTAAATTCAGTCGTGATTGTAGTGTCGTTCGACCTTAATTGTCGCGAATTGTCGTTGCCGCGACAGCAGGTGGGAAAAGACCCTTAAGCTAACGCCCACTTTAAAAATTCGCCACGAATGCGTACTTGGGTGGGAATAGACCCTTCGATCCTAGTGCTGAAACGGTCATTGTTGCCACGTTTCAATGTGTTGTGTGCCCAGCTTTACAAAAAGTTTTTTGGGTACCCAGTTTGACATTTGCTGTGTCTTTAGCACACCGCTAACACAAAAAACTTGCATCCGATCACACGCCACACGGGTAAGCATCTTTAAAACTGTTATCATATACATGCCTCATATTTGCTTTGTATCGGAGATATAGCTTTACTCTAAGAAAGGTGATGATTTCTATAAAATAAACCCACAAGGGTCAAGCTGTGTACCGAACACACCAAGATGGGGCGACAATTACCCCCTCAGTCTTAATATAATGAATGGACAACTCAATTTGAAATTATGAATATTCGTGTAACATGGAAAGTGACTTATAACCCGTCATGCGCGCTTAATTACCTCGAATTAGCAATGCATGGCCATGTACGCACAAAATGACTAAGTTAACAGTTATAGCAACTCAATCAATCACACAAAACACATCACACCACCACGGAAGTACAGTATGTAAAGAACATGCGTATGCAAAAACTCAACACGATGGATATATGTACCCCATGCAAAACTTGAGCCCACTGTGGCTCACCAGGATGTAGGGTGATTTTTTGGCGGTGATTTAATTAAATCAACAGAAATCCCGGAGAGTGATCAGAGCTCACCGAGATTCAGCGTGAACTACCGGGAATCAGCGTGAACCACCGAGAATCAGCGTGAATAACTGAAAATCGCAGCAAAACATGGATAAAGATAAGATTTTATTTAAAAGTCGGAGGCAATCATTCATACAAACACAAGCTCGGCAGAGCTTTTGACCGACTGTAAAAAAGACTGAACAACTGCTTAGAATTATTTACGTCACACCTATTTATTTTATAGCAATAGGAACTAATTGCCTTGTCTTACTTGATTTGTTCATGCTTTTAAAGGTACCCAATCCGATCAGACGCTCCTAAATTACTATCTATTTGGCTTCGGGGGTAAACAATATTTGATTAGAGTCGAGGAACCCATGCACCCATCATATCAAAGCTCAGAGTGATCAGAAATCTATTTTTGAAATTGGCCATTTCTCGAGATGTGTCACAACATGTGGCCCAGAAATACGTGGTCAAACGGAGGGTCTCTGACAAATTAGCGGATGAAGATGGATACCTCTAAAATCAAGTGGTAATACGGTCAAATGTCGTGATACTTTAGTGATAATACGGCCATATTTTTTGGAACAAAATGTTGATAAATAACAAGTTTTGGGAAATTTGATACCATAGTTGAGTGGTTTATAGCATTATTTTGTTGCAATAAATCGATTCTGATAACTAAAACGTATTTGGAAGAAATGTTGTTGTTGTTGTTGTATCTTGATGGTGTGGGGACCATCTGCTGGGATTGAGAAATTTATAGAAATTGTTGACCTATGAAATGCGATACCCGATGTATATATATAGAAGGTTCGCTGGCATTACCAGTGATCCATGCCGTTTGGCGGTGATTCATGTCGTACAGGTATAAAGTGAGGTGAGGAGAAAGCTCTCATTACCATTTTGATTACATCATACCTCTATCTAATCTTCGTAAGATTTTTGTGTTTAGTGAGTCACCCTGAATCACTCTCCCAAAAAACAAAAATCGCCGCGGTGTTGAGTGTTTTGCTTATCGCACACTCTTTACATACTGTAACCCCGGCAGCGTGTGAATGGCCATGACATAACCACATTAAGTGACATAGATATGAACATTTAGAATTTTTTCGTCATCTTTTTTGACACTTAATTGGTGTATTATTTGCATGAACAAGTTTGCGACCCAGAAGTATACGAGATTGCAACTGTCAAAACAAAGATGTCCACTGGATGTGCGTTGTATGTTCAACCCGGTACAGTATATAGGGTATAAAACAAACTATGAAAGAATTTGTTCAAACTGCAAATCAGAGTTCAGTCCCTTCGTCACGCTGGTAGATAGTCTTTATTCATTCACCATTGTATATACATAAGTGTTATATACATGTAATGGAATTAGAATATATGGAATTATAGGTATAACGGTCAATACGCAACAACAATTTTGAAATAGAAAAGAAAATGATGCGGCGTGCAATGAGTAAGTTATCCAGGAGAGCAGTTTGCAGTTTCATTAATAAGTCTAATAAACTTACATAACTTTCTCATAATATGTGTCTTACTATTAGCCAACAGAATTTTGAATTTCTTTTCATTGTGATTTCTGACATATGATTTTGGTAAATAAAGATGTCATTCGAGGGCAAAAAACTCGCATTAAAAAATAACATGGTATTCATTCCCAATGACTTTCTTCGTACAAAAAGTGCATTTCCGATACACTGCCATAACGTACACAGAAGGTAAGGAAATCTTAGATTTTGTATTTTTTTACTTTTGTCCGTTAAAATCCATTCTGCATTATTCTGAGAAACTGGTCCATATTCATTTAGAAATTGGTCGGATAAAATCAAAAGAATTGTGAACGACAAAAGACTTGAATAAAAATATAAGATTTTCTTCATTCTGTATCCGTGATGGCAGTGGTCAGACCAGCGTAGAGAGGGGACTGAACTCTGCCTTGCAGTTAAGTATTTGTGTACTAATGCCATATATAGGCAACGTTTTGCTGACGTCTGTACTTCCGAGTTCGAATATGATTCATTGTTGGTTCAACCACCAGCCCCATGTCACGCCGCTTACAGTTTTATTGTTGTTGAAAAGAGCACCAAGCACTTTCAAGAATGTCAACCCTATCACGAATAAGTTTCGTTGGTGCAGCATTAACTATCATGTGCCAGTGCATTTTCTTATATATGCGAGTCTCACATAGGGAGCCTAGCATATACAAGAGAATGAACTGGCTTAATCAAGGTCAATATAAATATTGTTAGGCCAATGTATTCTCTTATATATGCGAGGCTCCCTATGGGAGACTCGCATATATAAGAGAATGCATTGGCACAGGGTTTTCGCAAATTTTCAGGAAGCCCCAGTCATGGAAGGGTTAATGACACTGGGAAGTCACTCTGCTTAATGTAGAAACCACCAACCCAAGTAAGAAACTGATAAACTGGCCTCGATACACACATAGTTTGTTATATACCTTCCCCTTGTGTGGGTTAGAAATCCGAGTTCATGGAAATCAAAATATGCAGCCTCGCCAGCATTATTGTCGGCTAATTGCAGAATAATTCACAATGGATAGTACCACCCCTGGTCAAAGGCCGAAAAGTGTACTTTTTACTTTAAACATATTTTTTTCGTATATAAATATACAACAGGGATCGGGGCACAAGTTATTTTAACTTAGGTAGCCCCTCTCCCCAATACATTTTATGAAATGACAGGAAGGCGATAACAGAAACGTTTGTACATGGTGAGAAAACAATTTGAGTTTGTATTATATGTCGAGTAACATCTTTCAGCGTATGTGTCTATGCGCGCATATCTGTATATGTTGTGACATTTAAGGAAGATGTGAAATATAGATTTCATATATGTCTCAAACATTTGACTGTAAGGTTAATCTGAATTGGTATATATAGTAGATAATTTGGCGACTGGTCCGATGACGTCCATTGACAGTAACCCTGGAAGAAATTATCGATGTGTATAGAAATGGTGGATGTGGCCGAAAAGTTAGTGTACATGCGCTTAGTATGACACGGGTCAGCAACTTGCAACTGATGATGATTCTATTGTTTTAATTTGACTTTGGTTTGTAATAACAATTTACTTCTTTGGTCTTTTAATTTCAAAAAGTTTAAAAGTGATATTTTATATTGTAAATTTCAGAAATGTGACCCGCCATATCAAATCCAGTCGTAAGTCGGGATTTGTTTACCCTGTGCCAATGCATTCTCTTATATATGCGAGTCGACCATAGGTCGCCTCGCATATATAAGAGAATGCATTGGCCTAACAATTTTTTATCATTTTTTTTAAATAAATGTTTCTTACAATTTTTAGGACATAAAATAAAAAACATCCATTACCCTGCAGGGAGCCCCACACATATATAGAAGCATATTGAAGAGTGTCGTCTGCTCATGTTTGTCTCAAGTTCTCATCGGATTCTACTTTTTTCCATTTATATTTGATGCTTTTGTTTGATTGAGACTGCGACTGATATACCATATGGTCATGAAAATTTAATGTCAATTCAATTGGACGATGATTTGAGACATTTATTGAACAATCATCATATATACGGGAAGAATATAGAAGGGCCCTATTCTCCTCGAGCAATAAAAAAATGGTCTATGTTGGTGCCAGGGGACATTGCTTCGTCTGTAGTATGAACGAAAGTCTTCGGTTGCCACTATATATAACTGGGACAAAAGACGAGTTAATGGTCTTATGCCAGGGACAGGGCAGTCGCACTCTCTCATCCGCAATCGCGACCGGAACTTGTCGAAAGTTAGACGGCAAAGATAGTGATTTTCAACTAAAAATACGAACACGACAGCTTCAAAAGTTTCAGTCTGAATTCACCCAAAGGCGCTGAAATTCAAAATTGCTCCCCAACTAATTGAGTGTTTTGTCATGAGTCTTTTGTTTCGTTGAGAAGTACAGAAGCATTTAAAGTTAAAATTTGACAACATGAGCAAATGGATTTCCCAACCAACACAATGGGAAATCAGTCACTGCGAAGGAGAATTACGGTCATAAACATTACTTCGAAGAATACCACAAACGTTCTATCATCTTCACTGCTGATACTTTGACCGTTATATATAAGTTACCTTACGTAGCTCGTTATATATAAGTTACCTTACGTAGCTCGTTATATATAAGTTACCTTACGTAGCTATTGTCGTGAAGGGATTGTGGATTTTGGGTTTAAAGAAGTGTCATCCAGCTGAAACCTGAAGGTGCGATGACACCATATTTTGCATCTCGAAAGTACTAATGTGTGCCTTGCGAAGACTGGTAAAACATTTGACACTACATGAGGCACTTTACCCCCCCCCCCCGTTGAGTGGTAACATTTATCTCGGCTGCCAACCCTCCGGTGGCGTGGCAACTTGGCACTTTAGGGAGCTAGTGGAATAATGCATCTCTTGATGTGCAAATATCTCATCTCAGGGGGGATATTTCAGTAGTCGGGGTTTGAATGGTTGTACATTTATATATTAACTATCTGTACTATAAATGCGTATGACATCAGTCTCGGAACAACAAGTCCAAGGTTTCAATACAGTCAGAACTCATAATTTGATTGAAATGAGACATGGTCTATATAGTTTTAACAAGGGTGACTCTACATCGATACGACCCATTATGCATATTTAGTCAGCTAACGTAGCTGATCTTAATGAAGGTAGATGTACACATTTATCAGCAATTTTGGCCAATTTGGGATGGGTGCTGTATTTCAATCTATATATATCCTTGGCATAAGCCCATGTATCTATTTCTTATTTCAGACAGCAGTGGTTAACGTAAACAATTGTCCGTACTTGGGTTTGTTCGAAAATTAAATCACCGAGTTATGCCCCTTGGGTTCCACACACACACAGCGTCCAATTTTAACAATTGTTTTACTAAAAAACACAAAGACAGACCACGACAGCGAATATCAGTAAAGAAGCTTCTTCGTGAAATAGAAAAAAAAACACACAATTCAGAAGCGCAGATGACAAAGTTCAAGAGGGAGATATCGGGTTATTTCCCTATACCCAAACACACGGAGTTACATGTATAGTCTACACTGTAGCTGAATACGAAATCATGTTTCGCATCCAATTTGCTTACGTTATTGTGAACTTTCACATCTCTATCAAATAATTAAACCATCAAACCAGAAAAATGCCACATTGAACACGGGTCATACTGGCAGTTATATCCCCAGAAGGCCCAGGTACGTATTTTCCTATTGTTCAGACCTACTATACAACCCTCGAAATCGTATATACAGCTACCTATAGCTCACCTCAGTTGTATAACATTTATGAGGTCACATAGACCATGAATGTTTCATTCATAGATAAAAAATGAGGATATATGACGTAAGTTCGTGCATGGGGAAAAATACCGAATATGCGACTATATACTTAAATATCTCCTTAAATGTTGCGACGAGGTACTCTCGGCGAAATCAATGACACTAAGTCCCGACTCAAACTAATTAGTTTAGAATAATGTAGACATCAAAGTGGCGTTCGTAACATTAATGTTTGCACCAAATAAACTGCCCCTTAAGTGTTATTACTGGATGTGGTGACAACCGGGAACGACAAAAATATTCACAACAGCGAGACATGGCAAAAATAAGCTAGATTCGAATGTGATCGAGAGTAAAACAAACTGGTTACATTGAGACCGGTTTGAAAAGCTGGATTCATCTATCCATTCGTGCGAAGCCTAAAACAGAAGTTATGAAACACACCACCACACAGCGTGTGAGTGATGATTTTTGTCAGTAGTCCTATCCTAGTATCTTTATGCACATGTGAATAAGTAATTCCTATATGTGTTTATATATTTTTGTTAATAAAATATTCAAATAAAAAAAGATTCGATTGTGAACTACAGTGAAAACACTGGCTACAATTGTGACCTGTCTGAAAAGCTGCATTGACACCCCGATGTGTTGTGATTTGGGCTGTGGGGAGCTGGCTAAAAGTGTGGCCCGTTTGAAAAGCTGGATTAACCCCCTCGATGTGTTGTGATTGGGTGGGGAAGCTGTCTGCAATTGTGACCCGTTTGAAAAGCTGGAATAACACGTACCTCCATGTGTTGTGATTGGGGTGGGGGAAGCTGGCTATATATGCATGCGTGAGTGGTTTCAAAGTAAATTCAAACTATGGCTATGAAAGACATCGGTGCTTGATGCATAACGATCCCGGCAGCCAAAAATAAGGCTTTAAAGTCTGGTCCACATCTACATCACAATTATATAATGCACAAATCCGCAAAGGATGTAATGAAGGTGACATGCATGTTTTACTTGCATGGCCTCGAGCTCAGCTTTCAGTATTCGACCATGTTCATGAGCAATAAATATATATATGTTACCGCCAGGTAGTCTGTAGGCACAAGATTCTGACACCCTTCCCCACTTGAAACGATTAAGATTAAATCCCTCGAAACTTTCAGTGATAACATTAAACTGTTAGTCTTCCAGTGGTCGAAATAACCGACAAAAAAGTCTTCAATAAAACCATTTAAAATTGCCTTACACTATGTATATGCGATGGCAGTGGTCAGTCCGGCGTAGCGATGACACCACATACAAATACTGTTAATTAGTCAGATTTATTCTATACCCACACATCCCCAACCTCTACTAAATGTATTTTCTACAATCAGATCAGGTGCGATTTTATTAGACCTAAATACTTGTCACTTCCATGTATCAGCAGTGTAACAATATTGATGAAATTCAGAACCAGAAACCATAAGTTAGCGATAGAAACCGGATCGTGGAATAACATAAGTCACTCTCATCGAGTATGTTCCCTATGTGAGCAAGGTATTGGTGATGAATACCATTTTGTTCTCACATGCGAAATTCTTAAAGAACTAAGAGAAAAATATATTGATAGATATTTCTATAACGACCCTACCATATCAAAGTTGATTAAGTTATTCAATACACACGACGAAGAAACGGTTAATAATCTCGCGACATTTATTAAGAAAGGGACGCGAAATTGTAACCACCTCAAACATTGATAATCTATAAATATGCAATGACCGGGAGTGCATCAGTGGGTGGTCATAGTAAGCTGAATATATACATGTATATATGATGTTACATTCAATTACGTATTATTGCATTTATGTATTGTTACTTTCATTATACATGTGTGTCAATATATATATATATATATTTTATGCCACTCACTTGATTATGTAAGTCATGTATACTCTCTTATCACAAATGTGAAGAGAGAGATATAGTTAATGATTAAAACTTGAAACTTGAAACAAATCATTGAGGGTGTCACCTTTCTGCCACGCGGGATTCGGGTTAATTTTAAGAGGTAGATTATTCTACCTGTATGTATTCAGGATTCATATGCCCAATTTAACAGGTATTCAAAAGTGGACAAACGGATAATTTAATTATTTCTTTGTACAGCCCATGACTAAGTTCATGTGGTGAAAACATAATCATATTGCTTACAGTGTTCAATCTACGGCGTCCTCATTTTTAGCAAAGGTATGACAATTACCATATATATTAAAATGAAATATATATCTTGTACATATTCTGTATTATCTTTTTGGCAACTCATATTGTTATATATCTCAAATGAAACCTCAAACTGCAAGGACTTTGGTAGAACTCAGTCCCAACTATGGACTTAATACTACCGTGCCATCACGTACACATAATGAGAGGAAATCACTAACAAAAATTATTTAAGACTATTGTCGGTTATACTTGCTTGCTTGCTGTGGAAATCCCTCCTGTAGGTGAGGAGCACCCCATTATATTGGGTATATAAAATAATAGTAGTAAAAAATCTAGTAAAACTGTTGTAAATGATAGAAGGGTTGATAAAACTGTGGTGATAGTGAATTAAGAGATTATTTGTGTGTGTATATTAACACATACGAGCTTTATGAGTTGAACCTCCATATATACATATATGTACACGTATATTTTTGTTTTGTTTTTAAGATTACTATTTGTTAAAATTGTCGTATTGACAAGAATACTTACAAGTAGTTGTCATGCCTGTACAGCTGGGTTTGTTGCTGAGTTATATGCGCTTATCTGCTTCTGTTTTTAGAGTGTTTACTCTGTCCACATGGATTGAGAATAACAAAAATTATTGCTAGTTTCTCAATTTGTCTTTTCTCTATGTCAGTAAGGTTCCAGCTTTCTAATTTTGTGCAGTCTATAGTTAACTGTGTTAAGAGGTCTGGTTGCTCAATATTATAGGTATCAGTAATGGTTTTGGGAGACATAATTCATTCTGCATTATTCTTAGAAACCGAACTGTCCACATTCATTTTTAAATTGGAAAGATCAAGTAAGAATGAATTGTAGTGACACAACACTTAAATAAAAATGTTATAATTAATTACGAAAATATACATGATGGCAGCGACCAGCTAGCAATGAATTATGGCTGAATTGGTTATGTTTGTGAAAAGTATGATTCATGAGTCTCTTCTTTTGGGTAAAATGACGTCCCCTGTTCCTTCAATCGCATCACGCTAAACGAACTGATCTTCATGTTTTCAGACTCAAAACATGACCTTCGCCCATGTAAATGTGCACCGGGGGGGGGGGGGGTGTGGGGGTCACGTTTGCATTATATTAAAAGGAAGGTTCAAGGTTATGTAACCATTTTAAATGGGGATTTCCATGCAAATCTCCGGAGCAGAAATTACGGATTGACAAGTGTTTCGATGTGATTTTGATGCGACGATATTGAAAATAACAGATTATTCATCTGGCGGATAGCCTTTAACATGTTTCATTAACACTGTTGTATCTTTAAGTTTTAATTTTTAATTAATTAAAAAAATACGAGGTCGACCTATAATTTAATTTAGAGAAAAGTTCTCAAAAATAATTTTACCAAAGTCATCCGCCTGGCATGTATACATAGCCGCCTATTCGGTGCAGATCCTTCACAAGTATATCGAGTATAACTTATGCTTTAGATGTTTGCATGGAAAATATCATATAAAATTAGTCAGTTGACCACCCCCTTACCACCCCCTTAAACTATTTCTTACCTGTAGCTTGTATGAGGGAACACGGTACTCCGATGATCAGAAACGTCACGAACGGTAACATAGTTGAGGGGTGGCAGCAACTAATCCGACGTCGTGTCTCATGTAATTAACCAGGAAACTGAACTAC
This sequence comes from Siphonodentalium dalli, assembly GCA_032622095.1. Lineage (NCBI taxonomy): Eukaryota > Metazoa > Mollusca > Scaphopoda > Gadilida > Siphonodentaliidae > Siphonodentalium > Siphonodentalium dalli. The sequence goes on from CP136063.1 coordinate 236,649,266, forward strand.
AAGTGGGATGACACCAGCTACCACAATATATATTCCTCGGCGCAATAAATCTTGTTAAATGTCCATAGTCATGTCCATCAATGTTTACGAACGGAGTCAACAAAGCCACGGGTTATTGCACACCGCAATATACAAGGTAATATGCAATAGCCACTACTGCAGGCCATTCATTCAGCCCGTAATGGGACTAAAATTAGAACAACCGTCTTCCAGTTCATTCACACCTGAGTGAGTTTAAGTCTCAGGCACACAAGAGAATGTTGCTGTCACACCAAACCACAACCGTTAGTTGATCTTGCGTTCGATGTCTTCGTTGTTGCACAATCCCAGTGGAAAGCAGAGTTTTGCTTCGCAGGTATTCGCTTTACCTGGATTTTTCGGCGGTTTGCTTGACACGCACAGGTAGACTCCGTGACAAATGCTGCGAAAGTATTCTGCAACGTGACAAAGGGTCTGGTAAATTAGCTTTGCTATTGTTAAAGGTCGCCAAGTGGAGATAGCCGTGCTTACTCATTGTTTTGTGAGAAGAAATCCTTGGCCCCAGGCTAATTCACCTGGGAATAAATCATATAATGCATACGAGTCGAATGATGATAATTTTTTTTATCTAGAGTGTATCTCCGCCTCAATCAGTAGTTCCTTCGGGCAGATTTGGGTCTGGTACTATTCTCCACACTGGTCCGTGTCATCCCTGTTAAACATGTAAACCAAGATTTTGAGACAATATATTTCATATCAAGAACATATCGCGTGCCTATGCATGATATTACCATAAGCGACTTGTTTGATATTTATTTGCACACCTGTTCTCGAATTTAAAGTCACATGGCGGTTTGGAGCCCGACACTTTACATACCACATTTGTTCGCTAATGTGACATTCCGACCCCGGCCGGTTCCGGAATCAAATTAGGTCGATAATTACGTGATTTGTGACGTACTCACGTACTATATACACAAATCTGTATCCAGCATGAAACAACACAACAATGGTGTAATAATATGAAATTCTTTTTCAAGTCGAGTTTGTGTAAAGGCCACTTGGCGGTTTGAGCTCTAAAATACATACACATAATAATATTCGCTTTGAAATTTGTCCCGGTATCGAAATAGGTCGATAAATACTTCAACTACCTTTCGGATGAACATTATATATGTCCAAGTCATACAAAATACAAACTAAAACACGATGTTTGCCCTCCCCCAACGGCCATTTGTATGTCATGGAACATAAATGAGCGTTCCATGTAAGTATATTCCTGATAACGTATACACCAAGAGCGTTTTTCACTTATGTGCGAACAAATTAAAACAGTTGGGAAATGACTGTGAAGGACGGAAGTTTTTTTTCCAAAGCATATATATGAAGCCGGCATATCAATATTTCGTGTGTATGTCAACCTATCTTATACCCGATTCTAAATTACGGAGACAGAATGTGGAAGTTCGAATGAGCCATGCACAGAGACAGTCCAGGGCATATGGTGATATGTATACCTAAATCCCTGTTCAACAAATATATAAAAAAATATCAAAACATTTTAAGAAAAAAATAAACCGTGCATATTCATGATATTGCCATAAGCAACTTGTTTGAATTTTATTTGACACACCTGGTCTCGAATTTAAAGTCATTTGGCGGTTTTAATTTATGTTTGTAATTCTTTTTCACCATCTGTACCACGATTGTGGTTTATGTGAATAAACAATTTGACGTTTGGAGCCCAAAATTATAGCTACAGACTTTGTTGGCTTAATCATAACGAGACCATCACCACGCTGTCAAGCCGTGGCACATGGTTGAGTTTTTTTTATTTACATAATATAAAAAAGGAATTGGGCACATGTTTTTTTGCAACTTATGAAGCCCCTCTCCCGATACAATCTAACACACATGTGATCAAGATGATGGTATACACGTATATACATGGTGATCGGTTTTGAAATCTATAATTTGCAGTGCCTTCCATCGGTTATCAGGCTAGATCGAGGTTGTTTCTCGTCTGAGAGGAAATTTATGTTAAAATAATGTCACTATATTATTAGACCAAGTCATCTCGGTCCACAACATCTTAGTATATCCGTTGGGTTGATGATGTTTTGGACAGAGTTCCGTCATGTTACTCTTCTATAACATACTTTCACTGAAAAGACGTACTGCATTTAGACGTAGACCCGGGCATTCACACACATGAACTCCTGAATGTGATTAATCAGCTGACATGTCCATGATTAATCTGTCTTCAAAATAATGTATAATTTACCGTGATAGAAAAAATGTAAAGTGATGATACGATCGTTTAATATATTGTTTACATACATTTTCTGATATCGCGACAATTAGAAATTATATGGAAAACAAGGCTTTGTTTACTTTAAAACCCTGTACCCAACAAACCGGCCAAAACCGGCCAAAACCGGCCAAATAAAGCTTCAACAGCCTAAAATATCTTCGGTCTGTCTCAATAGAACCATACAAATATGGATATCATTGGAACCGGCTCCTTGACCACATTGTGATAGTTACAGTTATGCCCTGTGCCAATGCATTCTCTTATATATGCGAGTCGACCATAGGTCGCCTCGCATATATAAGAGAATGCATTGGCCTAAAAAAAATCTTTTTTTAACACTTTTTATCATTTTTTCTTACATTATTTAACAATTTTATAATTTTTAATGTGTTAAGCCAATGCATTCTCTTATATATGCGAGGCGACCTATGGTCGACTCGCATATATAAGAGAATGCATTGGCACAGGGCCCTTCTGTTGGGTAAAGGGTTAAATATCGCTGCTTTGACATTCAACGGACCTCTGATATAAGCACGTATGATATCATCTTCCTTGGGTAAGGCTGCACTCTATAGGTCCATACACGCAAAACGTCCATCTGACCTAATCGGAAGACATACAAGCAAGATAACTCCCGCCCACGATTAGGAGCGTAAAGTCTATTATAGAAGAGTAACGGGATGGGACTCGGTTCAAAACAGTATATCAACCCTACCGATGTACAAAGCTGCTGTGGCCAGAGAAGTCTTGGTCTATATAATATGATGAATGTTTGGTAGGATTGGCGAGTGATAATCTACAATTTATGTAGTATGTGTCAGTCGAAATTAAATCCGACGGTATATATATACTAAATTCACTATTGTACTCCGAATTAATAATGGACCGTCGGATTTCAATTCGAGTATTTGTATGTTGGAGGTAAACCATAATGATACACGTGATACACGTGTACTCGATTTTGGTTTTTTGTTGTGCTCTGGACGACAATACAGATACTTAATCAGAATGATATGGCAGTTGGAGCTCCCAAATTATATCTTATAGTTATGCTCCCTTTTGTCATATTCCGTCACCGAGGACTAACATAGGTAGAGAAATACGCTAAGCACGTTCGCACGGACTTTATATTCCGACGAAAGATGTATTCAAGTCACAGAATATATAAAAATCTGTCGCCAACATTAAACAACACAACACAACAGTGTTTTAATAATATATGAAACTCCCTTTCAAGGCGTGTTTACGTTAATAATTCTCCAAAACATCGAGATAATCTGGTGTTACAAATACATGTAATTCACTGATTATAGATAAAGGTATTTCATTGTTTTGTAAGAGGAAATCATTTGCCCCCAGGCACGATACACCTGGACATGAATCATATAATTTACAGGAGCCGAATGACTGATATCTATGACTCGGGGTTATCTCAGTCCCAAATCAGTAATCCCTTCAGGCAGAGCTTGGATGTGTGCGTGGATAAAATCATCATAACTGTACAAAACTAATATTAAAACAAAAATTATACTTAATTTTACTACTATATTGCATTATGTGATTAAAATGTAGATATGTCTTGCAAAATGCGATGCTCTTCAATTTGGAAGAAATAAAGATATCATCACCTCCATAGTGGTCCTTGTCATCTCTGTTCAACAAATATATCGAAAGATGTTAAGACAAATTGCAATATATGTCATATGAAGCTCGTATAGTATAATATCGCGTGCATATTCATGATATATTGCCATAAGCGACATGTTTGAGATTTATTTGACACACCTGTTCTCGAATTTAACCCTTTCTTTACTAAATGGGTTATCCCACCAGTTTTAAAACTGTATATCGTACTGGTCTATTATCAATTTGGAGGGGTGTTCATCATATATAAGCAGGGGCCTCGGTGGCTCAGTCGGTAAGGGGTACAACTCCAAGCCATTTCGCCATCCAGCGCTTGCGATAAGGGTTCAAATCCACATGATTCCTTCGTGGACTTTGTAACTGGAAATCGTTATCTGGTGGAGTTGCCAGTTACGCGCCGATGGCCGATGGTTTGCCGCACCTGGTCGACGAGTTTATCAGCCAATGAAATCACTGTAAATATTAGCCGTATAAGTGGGGGATTTCCTCCACCACTAAAACTGGTATGCAATGTCGTGATATGGCCTTATTTGCTGACAACGACATTAAACCCCAATCAAGCAATCAATCAATCATATATAAGCAGCCGACGGGCAGAACAGATAATACATGAGCAGAAGGATAAATATCCATTGGTATGAAGTGTTCAGATAACAAGCTCAACGTGGCAGCTTGTTGAACTTATTATCTGAACATTTCCTATGGGAACTACTCGTCAATGAGTATTGAGTAAAGAACGAGTTAAAGCATAGTCTGCCAATATTTATGTGAATCAAACTGATATCACCCATGGTTAAATGGTCCTGCTATTATGCCATGACGTTGGTGGTCCTGCTTAATTTTCTATGATGCTGGTATGGCAAACTGATGGCGTTACGATTTGTACCGTTATTTTTTTCTCAAAAATTGTCATTTTTGCGGTGTTTGGCTAATCCGAGCGATTTGAGAAAACGCCAGTGTGTGTATGAAACATTCAAGAACATATTTATTGTTGAAAATTTTAATAATGCCTGCGAAGGTGTTTGCAAAACAACGTGAATAGCCATCTTGACTATAGTCGATTTGCAGCAACTAATGCAACCAGTATTAAAATATTTCGCGATATGTATTTTGTTGAATGTTTGATACATAATTATAGTGACTTTTCATAGACATGTCCAGATGATCCAAATATTGCGAAAATTACAACTTTAGAAAAATAACGTTACTTTTTCTTAACAGCATCAGTTTGTCATAACTGCATCATAGAAAGTGAGAAGGACCCGCCAGCATCATAGCACATACATATAGTGACTCATGCACTTTTCCACTGAAATAAAGTATCGTTCAACTTATATTACCGAGTGTTCCAACCAATATTTAAATCTCAGAATACACTATGGCTGAACTCCACACAATTGTACAAAAAAATGGTCCTCAGTTCTGAATTTTCGCGATAAACAAACGCTAGTGATTGGTAAGAATGAAGTGGTGTGCTGCTAATTTTGGGTGTCAAATTTGTGATATATTGTATTCCATTCGACCACACAAGCGGAGTGTTCCATATCACTTTAAAGTCACTTGGCTGTTTGGAGTCCAACATTATAAGCCGATTCTCGTCAGATACCTATCATATACATAAATAACCAAACACTGTCATTCTATTATTTTGTCAACCCATGTATAAACTATTCATGTAATCATTTAAATCTGATGGGAAATATAAACAATGTTTAAACCAAGCTGACACCAACCATTTTCTTCGCGTATGTGACATTGCGACACGGTTCCGGGATCAATCTCAGAGACGTGGCGATAGGGGGGGGGGCGTGTTCCAACCCCCAACTTTGGATAATATTTTCAAGTCGAAAATTCCATGCCTGACACAACATTAGTTGGAAATTTTACACCACATATTAGCTTGAAATTGTTCTCATTGTTTTAATATCCAATGATTAGTGGGAAATTTGTTTGATTTTAGAACAACAGTAGCATATCTTTCAGCTATATATATGTCTAAAATTTGGTCTGAAAAGGCCATCAGTTGGATATTTTCCAACCATAGAGGGTGTCAGAGTAGAAATTTCCAACAGTTAGAAGGTTTGAGGTACCAGTTGGAAAGTTCCAACCCCAATGGGGGGGGGGGGGGGGTGCAAATGGCATTTTGCGAACATACATGTTTGGTGTGCAGGAGAGGGACGTTGGAAATTTCAAAACTGACACCCTAACACAGACCCTCTGCCAACTAGGTCGATAAATACTCTCATATTCGGACTTTATATATGCCGCATAACAAATGTAGAAGTCACAGAATGTTGAATAATCGGTCTCCACCAGGAAACAATAAAGAACATTTATCGTTTGTCTGTTTCTGATTTGGCATCAAGCAAAGATGTCTGAAAACCGACCCTTTCAAAAATGCTATTGAGGTGAAAATGCCACGACCGCCAAGGTACTATAATTCAGGTAAACGTACAGTAATGCCCTAAGTAATCGACTCCATAACCACACTTTCCGATGAATGACAACAAGCCATATTTCCGACTAAATCCTGAAAAGTTACCTATAATTTTGCTGCGGTTATGGAGTCGATTACTTAGGGCATTGCTGTACACTGAACATTCTTCGTTGTAGAATCAGATGCTGCTGTATAGTGATCTTAATCTCGATAGATAAAAAAACTAGATAGCTTTATCTCCATCATGCGTGTCTGGCAAATAAGACAGGAACTATTCGATAATTTGATACAATTTGACAATATAACCCCGGAAAACTTAGTAATGTGAAACCCCTTATTTAGTGACCGCGATAATACTGAAATGTTATGGGCCTTTCATAAATACATTGCACTGTCAGAACGATTGCACTGTCAGAACGATTCTCGTGAACCCAGTGGACTTGGATCAGTCTTACTTCTTACAAAACTTCTTACTTCTTACAAAACCTAATACAAAACAAAATTACATACATGTATGGGAGTTACCCAATATATCATTTTCTTTGTTGCACTAACTGCAATAAAAAAAAAATTGCCGCATTTTACTTTGTTTAGTGGGGCACCGCCCTACCTGGCCATGCACAACTCCCACCACACATCAGACCATTAACCAAGTACTCATCACGCCCCTCAGTAATCAGCAATCAAGATTTCACTGAATCATTTATATGTTATATGTTACAAGAAAACCATAGTCAGAAATGGTAACGCGCTCAAGATCATATATTATATACCCATGATTGTAATTATAGAATATAAAACATATTGGTTTCGCGAATGACCAACTCAGAATTCCGTTAAACGACCGGGCGTTTTCGATCACAACCATCAGTTGGCTGCAGAACGAAAAATATCTCTAAAAGTTGAAATATAAGACTTACAAATTATATTTTTCATTTCTTTTATTTGTAATTGACATAACTTATCACAAACCAAAAATCTACATTATTGACATAACGTTTATAATTAACGACAATAAACGAAATTGAAATTGGTCAAAGTTCTGGAGTAGCTCCATGCATATATGGAAATGCTACTCAAGAACTTTGACCTGTAGCACTAAAGCCACGGAACCGGGGCTGTATGAATCACTGAAGCTCGGAATGGGGCTGGATGAATCCAATACGGCCGCGACTCAGCGATCTCGCTTATTACATGATGTGACCGGATCGTGGTTCGTCGTAATCAGTATATTGTAACCACGATAAATGCGGCATAAATGCGGTGCCCGTTCTCTCGTGTAAGAACCGCCGGTAATCGGGATTGAGTGGCAACATGTATCCATTTCTGTACTAAATGTGTACTCCCACTCAGTTATAGAAGTATACAGCATTGGAGTGATATATTTTTCACTTAGAGGGATGTTAAGGTGATCAACACAGACGCCAGATAAATAAAAGTGCAACATGCAGGATCGCTATTTATTGCACGAATCGTCAACAAGCGATGGCGTTCTTGAATTAAGCTCCCCTGTATATATATCACATCCTTGTCCGGTTCCAGGGATATAAATAGGTCAATAAATATGTTAAATACATTTCTACAGCTTTATAAATATTTATTCAAGTCATAGAATTAAGAAAAATCAGGTTAAGACTTTGCCGAATGCTAACTTCTGAGTAAACAGCCGTGCACGACTTTGCCGACAGCAAGTTTGTGTGTTTCTATCACTTTGTGGTACTTTCAGGTTAAAGTCAATGATCCGACATTATGCTATTTTACTGTGGCTTGGCTACATCAGCACCTGTCAAATTCTGCCACATGCATAAACTATTTATATAAAGTTCGTGTATGTAACGTATCTGTTGAATAATTTTTTACCTGTATCATTCAGTGGGCGAGAATAACATGTACATGTACCGACTGATACTTAAATATTGAGTTTAAATCGATAAAAAAAAAATGGCTACAGTTCACGAACAAACCCAGCGACAACGGAAAGCAAAGTGTGTCGAATTCAACAGCTAATTAATGAAAATACTAAGACACGCGAGTTTCAAACTCGATTATAGCGGTGCTATGCTGCTAATCTGCTTATTAAATCAAAACATTAAAGTGGTTTGAAACACTCCGGTATGGTGGTAAAATAGAAATGGAGAATAATCTTGTTCAAAGTAGTTATTGTTACAAATATGATATCCAAATTGACAACACACACCGTGGCAGCTTGTTGAACTTATTATCTGAACATTTCCTATGGGAACTACTCGTCAATGAGTATTGAGTAAAGAACGAGTTAAAGCATAGTCTGCCAATATTTATGTGAATCAAACTGATATCACCCATGGTTAAATGGTCCTGCTATTATGCCATGACGTTGGTGGTCCTGCTTAATTTTCTATGATGCTGGTATGGCAAACTGATGGCGTTACGATTTGTACCGTTATTTTTTTCTCAAAAATTGTCATTTTTGCGGTGTTTGGCTAATCCGAGCGATTTGAGAAAACGCCAGTGTGTGTATGAAACATTCAAGAACATATTTATTGTTGAAAATTTTAATAATGCCTGCGAAGGTGTTTGCAAAACAACGTGAATAGCCATCTTGACTATAGTCGATTTGCAGCAACTAATGCAACCAGTATTAAAATATTTCGCGATATGTATTTTGTTGAATGTTTGATACATAATTATAGTGACTTTTCATAGACATGTCCAGATGATCCAAATATTGCGAAAATTACAACTTTAGAAAAATAACGTTACTTTTTCTTAACAGCATCAGTTTGTCATAACTGCATCATAGAAAGTGAGAAGGACCCGCCAGCATCATAGCACATACATATAGTGACTCATGCACTTTTCCACTGAAATAAAGTATCGTTCAACTTATATTACCGAGTGTTCCAACCAATATTTAAATCTCAGAATACACTATGGCTGAACTCCACACAATTGTACAAAAAAATGGTCCTCAGTTCTGAATTTTCGCGATAAACAAACGCTAGTGATTGGTAAGAATGAAGTGGTGTGCTGCTAATTTTGGGTGTCAAATTTGTGATATATTGTATTCCATTCGACCACACAAGCGGAGTGTTCCATATCACTTTAAAGTCACTTGGCTGTTTGGAGTCCAACATTATAAGCCGATTCTCGTCAGATACCTATCATATACATAAATAACCAAACACTGTCATTCTATTATTTTGTCAACCCATGTATAAACTATTCATGTAATCATTTAAATCTGATGGGAAATATAAACAATGTTTAAACCAAGCTGACACCAACCATTTTCTTCGCGTATGTGACATTGCGACACGGTTCCGGGATCAATCTCAGAGACGTGGCGATAGGGGGGGGGGCGTGTTCCAACCCCCAACTTTGGATAATATTTTCAAGTCGAAAATTCCATGCCTGACACAACATTAGTTGGAAATTTTACACCACATATTAGCTTGAAATTGTTCTCATTGTTTTAATATCCAATGATTAGTGGGAAATTTGTTTGATTTTAGAACAACAGTAGCATATCTTTCAGCTATATATATGTCTAAAATTTGGTCTGAAAAGGCCATCAGTTGGATATTTTCCAACCATAGAGGGTGTCAGAGTAGAAATTTCCAACAGTTAGAAGGTTTGAGGTACCAGTTGGAAAGTTCCAACCCCAATGGGGGGGGGGGGTGCAAATGGCATTTTGCGAACATACATGTTTGGTGTGCAGGAGAGGGACGTTGGAAATTTCAAAACTGACACCCTAACACAGACCCTCTGCCAACTAGGTCGATAAATACTCTCATATTCGGACTTTATATATGCCGCATAACAAATGTAGAAGTCACAGAATGTTGAATAATCGGTCTCCACCAGGAAACAATAAAGAACATTTATCGTTTGTCTGTTTCTGATTTGGCATCAAGCAAAGATGTCTGAAAACCGACCCTTTCAAAAATGCTATTGAGGTGAAAATGCCACGACCGCCAAGGTACTATAATTCAGGTAAACGTACAGTAATGCCCTAAGTAATCGACTCCATAACCACACTTTCCGATGAATGACAACAAGCCATATTTCCGACTAAATCCTGAAAAGTTACCTATAATTTTGCTGCGGTTATGGAGTCGATTACTTAGGGCATTGCTGTACACTGAACATTCTTCGTTGTAGAATCAGATGCTGCTGTATAGTGATCTTAATCTCGATAGATAAAAAAACTAGATAGCTTTATCTCCATCATGCGTGTCTGGCAAATAAGACAGGAACTATTCGATAATTTGATACAATTTGACAATATAACCCCGGAAAACTTAGTAATGTGAAACCCCTTATTTAGTGACCGCGATAATACTGAAATGTTATGGGCCTTTCATAAATACATTGCACTGTCAGAACGATTGCACTGTCAGAACGATTCTCGTGAACCCAGTGGACTTGGATCAGTCTTACTTCTTACAAAACTTCTTACTTCTTACAAAACCTAATACAAAACAAAATTACATACATGTATGGGAGTTACCCAATATATCATTTTCTTTGTTGCACTAACTGCAATAAAAAAAAAATTGCCGCATTTTACTTTGTTTAGTGGGGCACCGCCCTACCTGGCCATGCACAACTCCCACCACACATCAGACCATTAACCAAGTACTCATCACGCCCCTCAGTAATCAGCAATCAAGATTTCACTGAATCATTTATATGTTATATGTTACAAGAAAACCATAGTCAGAAATGGTAACGCGCTCAAGATCATATATTATATACCCATGATTGTAATTATAGAATATAAAACATATTGGTTTCGCGAATGACCAACTCAGAATTCCGTTAAACGACCGGGCGTTTTCGATCACAACCATCAGTGGGCTGCAGAACGAAAAATATCTCTAAAAGTTGAAATATAAGACTTACAAATTATATTTTTCATTTCTTTTATTTGTAATTGACATAACTTATCACAAACCAAAAATCTACATTATTGACATAACGTTTATAATTAACGACAATAAACGAAATTGAAATTGGTCAAAGTTCTGGAGTAGCTCCATGCATATATGGAAATGCTACTCAAGAACTTTGACCTGTAGCACTAAAGCCACGGAACCGGGGCTGTATGAATCACTGAAGCTCGGAATGGGGCTGGATGAATCCAATACGGCCGCGACTCAGCGATCTCGCTTATTACATGATGTGACCGGATCGTGGTTCGTCGTAATCAGTATATTGTAACCACGATAAATGCGGCATAAATGCGGTGCCCGTTCTCTCGTGTAAGAACCGCCGGTAATCGGGATTGAGTGGCAACATGTATCCATTTCTGTACTAAATGTGTACTCCCACTCAGTTATAGAAGTATACAGCATTGGAGTGATATATTTTTCACTTAGAGGGATGTTAAGGTGATCAACACAGACGCCAGATAAATAAAAGTGCAACATGCAGGATCGCTATTTATTGCACGAATCGTCAACAAGCGATGCCGTTCTTGAATTAAGCTCCCCTGTATATATATCACATCCTTGTCCGGTTCCAGGGATATAAATAGGTCAATAAATATGTTAAATACATTTCTACAGCTTTATAAATATTTATTCAAGTCATAGAATTAAGAAAAATCAGGTTAAGACTTTGCCGAATGCTAACTTCTGAGTAAACAGCCGTGCACGACTTTGCCGACAGCAAGTTTGTGTGTTTCTATCACTTTGTGGTACTTTCAGGTTAAAGTCAATGATCCGACATTATGCTATTTTACTGTGGCTTGGCTACATCAGCACCTGTCAAATTCTGCCACATGCATAAACTATTTATATAAAGTTCGTGTATGTAACGTATCTGTTGAATAATTTTTTACCTGTATCATTCAGTGGGCGAGAATAACATGTACATGTACCGACTGATACTTAAATATTGAGTTTAAATCGATAAAAAAAAAATGGCTACAGTTCACGAACAAACCCAGCGACAACGGAAAGCAAAGTGTGTCGAATTCAACAGCTAATTAATGAAAATACTAAGACACGCGAGTTTCAAACTCGATTATAGCGGTGCTATGCTGCTAATCTGCTTATTAAATCAAAACATTAAAGTGGTTTGAAACACTCCGGTATGGTGGTAAAATAGAAATGGAGAATAATCTTGTTCAAAGTAGTTATTGTTACAAATATTATATCCAAATTGACAACACACACCGCCAGTCTTATATATTAATTAAATGCAGTGACTGCCGATGGCGAAATCGTTTTCGTTAGTTTATTGCCGATAGAATCGTCCCGATTCGAGTAGTAAATATTTACAAGTTAGCGTAGTTCAGACGATGTTTTCTATGGAGTGGAACGGTCGATTTGGTTGAGATTTTCGGTGATGTTAGTAGAATGGTACATTCCAACAGTTTCTCCCCCCCCCCGAACGAGTACATAATATGTCTCTAAGAAACGAGAGTTTCAAATTAGATTCTAGCGGTGCTATGCTGCTAAACTGATACTTTTGGGTATGGGAGGAAAATTCCGAACAGACGTCCTAACAGACGGATAGACAGACAGATCATACACCAACACCATAGCGTAATAGAAGGACCATTTACACACCAGTAGTTATGAAGGCCAAAGAAGAAATAACATAGCACGACCAGCAATGAAGGGTGGGGCCACCTACACCATTTATATGCGTATAAAAGAGTAATTCAGGACAAGCTTAGGAAAAGCTTAGAAGAAGGTATATCTGACTGTCCGTTTTTTTCTCCCAGACTGCTGGTCCTATTTCAACCAAATTTTGTGTGGTGACTGCGAATCCTGGTGGAAGTTATAACGGCATTAGTTTTTCAAAATTTTGATTTAAAAAAAAAAAGATTAAATAAATAAAAAACAAAACAAAACAAATAAGCTCACTTTGGGCCTATTTCAGCACCATATGTACGCTCTTTATATATGTATTTTCACTGTGACCCGCGCCATCCAACTGAATAACTGGTATAAGTCCACTATGGGCTTATTCCAGAACCAAATAAGTCCAATATGAACCAATGTCAATAGTTAGGTCCAATATGAACCTATTTCACGAGGATATATTGAAGTAGCATAACTGATAGTATCTATATATATACAAGAGTAGGGTTTGTCTGTCATGTGCGCAAAGCGCACACAGGGGCCTCATGCCCTAACGCAGGCTCCTCTGTGAAGTGGCCACAGGTCCCTCCGACGCTGAATAAAGGCTCCCGAATGGAGATGATTCCATTCCCATCACACATAAACTGACATACTGTCCAACATGCGACGAATCCATTACCATCATATATAATGCACCACGACGAATATGTCGGGACTCGTGCTGACCTTGGGCTCAAGAATTCCGGCTGTGTGTGGTCAAATTGTAATTATCACTGATGTGGGGACCACAATGACGTACTCACCATGTTCGTGGGTTATGCGTGTTGAGTGTACTGGAGCCCTAAAATCGGGACATAATAGCGATAATGTTCGGTTTGTACATAGCAGTACTGAAGTCCATGATGATCTACTTTTGCCAAATTTCAACTGCGTGGGGTAGTTTTCCATTACCAGTGGTTATACGCTGTCTACTAATATCGTACAATGTATGTGGATGGACATCCCTGTAGATTGTCCTGGCACCTTGAAATCAGGTAAATAAAATGTCAATTGACATGAAATCACGACCAATGTCGGGACTATAGTGCTGACATTTTTTTCTAAACACACCTCAATGTGATGCATTTAAGATTCATTACATCAATAAATACCAAAGATAGTTCCAAATAGTCCAAGCCTGATAAGTTAGAATTTTGAGAGAAAATTCCAATATTTTAGTAATGTAATCTTAACAAAGATGCATCATAAATGTTAGTATTCAATGTAATTACGACATAATATCCAATTGTATACATCAACCACAACTTTTTTACAAGCGATTGTTTGGCACACTGGGACCATATTTACCATTTTCCATATTTTGGCCGCCATTTTGACAGCCCTTTTTTAGCCAAAGTGACAATTTTGATTCCATTGGGTTAATATTGTCACAAGTAATGGTATGCATCACTTACATTGTGCAGTTCTGCTCATTTCTTGTTGAAATGTGACTGGGATAACATTTATGATTTTTGGTGAAATCTTATACTGAATTCTGTAAAAATCGATTTTTTAAGGTTTTCAAGTGGATGGAACCCCACGAATGACATATTTCATTGCTACAATGATCAGTTAACATGAACATCACAAATTAAAGTCAAATTCTCAACCAGTTCCAAACAGCTGAAACTGATATAGAATATATTAGTGAATAAATGTCAGATTTTCCACTTACGGCTGCCATTCTGAGGGCCATCTTGGACGAGGGGTTCCAATTTTGGACTAAAATGTATCAATATATCTCGCAGTGTCATACTTACTGGATATGCCTAATTTTTAATTGCATTGTCCATGGTAAGGTAATTGCGACATTTAGTAAATTATATAATTATGAAACGCTCTTTAAATTCGCGAAATCCATAAAAAGAGGGGTTAAAGTGAAATTTCAGCGTGGTGCCTTACCTAATATCAATTCGTATGTGAATATGTACATATGTGCAAAATTTCATACTTTAGTCATAAAGTGAACAATTTTGTTGCTAGTCTATTCCACTATTTATCCAATATCGGAATTTAAAGGGTTAATAAAACCGGCGGTGGATGACACAGCAAATAAACGTTCGCAACCTATACTTAGTATGTATCTCACTACTATAACTCTCCCGTGTTCTTTTAGTCAATATCGGCATTTAAAGGGTCAATAAACACGCCGGTGCACCACACAGCAAGTCAATTTTCATAATCTATGCTTATTTTGTATCCTATTACAATAAGCCATCACATTACACTGTCCGCGGGCCCATGGGGCTGCCCGGGCAGTAAAGCCCGGGCAGTAATTGGTCACACCCGGTCCAGGAATAGCATATTCTCGGACATTATCAGTGTTACGTTCAGAAGAAAAAAGAAAAGAAAGTACAATTGATGTATTTCCTAGCTGACCTCCTGTTGGTGGTAGGAATATATTACTGGTTCCCCGGCACCAGCAGTATTGCGGTTCCGATACAGTGTTCAGTGCGGAACGGATACCGAATGTCCCGGTGCCGTGTCGACAGTACTTTGCGAACCCTGGACCTGATACAATTAATATAGGTGGGCACCAGATTTTATATCAGAAGCGATGAACCGCACATCCAATTCAATTCTATTCAAATATTTTATTCTCAAACCAAATATATATGGTAATAGAGACACACTAGATCAACATGCCCCCCTTTCATGTTCATAACTAATGTTCATGTATAGTTAAAGGCGCACATAATGTACGAATCCCCAGATCACATTATACCATTACATACAACATTATTCTATAGTGTATAACATTATATACAACATATCCTATAGTATATACCATTATATACAACATATTCTATAGTATATACCATTATATACAACATATTCCACATTATATACAACATATTCCACATTATATACAACATATTCTATAGAGTATATAGCATTTGAAAGAGGAAGCTCCAAAACATTGTATTATCAACTTATCCTGTCGAATAAATTGTTTTTGTACTGACGTGTGTTTTTGGAATCACGGAACTAAATGGTTTCCCATAGGCGACAGTGTTAACGTTTCGGCCAAATTCGCTGAATTGAAGCCTGCAGGCCATACCAGTGATGTTTACCCAGCTAGATTGACACCAGTTGATCACGAAAATGCAAGAAAAATCATAGGTCATGTGTTTACTTTTTAAAATAAATCCCCAAGTGTACGACAGGGCTATCTCACAGCCAAATTTGATCTGGAAAAACCCAAATCTACAACAGCTAGTTAAATACATTTCCCGCTCACAAAAATCCGTTCCCCCATTCATTCACCAGTTTAAATTATTTAGATATTATGTACAAATCAAATAAACGCGATGTAATCCTTTAATAACGTGTCGCATGTATCAGGTGAAGGTCATTCTTCAGTTACCTTCACCTTTAGGGTTCCACGGTAATAACAACTTATCATGGTGAGACGTGAAATTTCGTAAAATTCAAATTTTTCTTATATATATGTATATGTGTGAATAACAGCGTTTCTTATAGTATTTTATCAAAATATAGACCTTACTGAAATCAAAAATGGATTATATCGAGCAGTAGTGGTTTATTTTTCCAATATGAGGCATCCTGAAAATTAGTGTCAATCCTCAAAATAAAGCAAAAAAATTTAGCTTTTTTTTCAATTTTACTAGCTAATGCATCTTGTATAACTGAAGTATGTCCTTATATACCATAATATTACTAAATTGAAGAGGAAATGTTAATATACATTTTGAGAGGGATATATTGTCCAATTTTAAACCCTTTTCGTGCAGAATTGGCAATTTATAATAAATATTTACCAAAATTAACAGAAAATAATTTTTTGTTGTTTTTTTAATAGCAATGTAAAGCAACCATAAGTCAATTTAAATATCGAAACATTATGATACAACATCAGACACAGCCTCAGGCATGAAATTTTACCAGATGGCAGGGCATACTGTCTGTTTAACAAAGCTGCCATGACAGTTTTGCACGACAGTAACTCTAGTGGTGATGCCATCACCCCCCCCCCCCCCCGACTTGGGGTGGGGCTACGGTCCCAGATAAGGCTACTGGGTGCCGGAAAAGCTTAATTGGGTCAAATGACACATTTTCCCAATAGGGGGGGGGGCTAACACTCCTCAAAATTGTGGGGAGGGGGGGCTTTAGACCCCCTGACCCCCTAATGGTACATGACATCCATGGAAAATTACCAGATTTATCACTTTCTTTACTATATACAGGCGAATCCATGCGTTTCTTCTTTAAATCTGTCCAAAATGTGGTCATTTTCATTTGAAAATAAGAAAATATGGAAATAACAACTTATCATGGTGAGACGTGAAATTTCGTAAAATTCAAATTTTTCTTATAGGAATCACGGAACTAAATGGTTTCCCATAGGCGACAGTGTTAACGTTTCGGCCAAATTCGCTGAATTGAAGCCTGCAGGCCATACCAGTGATGTTTACCCAGCTAGATTGACACCAGTTGATCACGAAAATGCAAGAAAAATCATAGGTCATGTGTTTACTTTTTAAAATAAATCCCCAAGTGTACGACAGGGCTATCTCACAGCCAAATTTGATCTGGAAAAACCCAAATCTACAACAGCTAGTTAAATACATTTCCCGCTCACAAAAATCCGTTCCCCCATTCATTCACCAGTTTAAATTATTTAGATATTATGTACAAATCAAATAAACGCGATGTAATCCTTTAATAACGTGTCGCATGTATCAGGTGAAGGTCATTCTTCAGTTACCTTCACCTTTAGGGTTCCACGGTGTACTCGCTCCCCGACTCTATAACACATTTAGCTCCCTGATTCCTATATATATGTATATGTGTGAATAACAGCGTTTCTTATAGTATTTTATCAAAATATAGACCTTACTGAAATCAAAAATGGATTATATCGAGCAGTAGTGGTTTATTTTTCCAATATGAGGCATCCTGAAAATTAGTGTCAATCCTCAAAATAAAGCAAAAAAATTTAGCTTTTTTTTCAATTTTACTAGCTAATGCATCTTGTATAACTGAAGTATGTCCTTATATACCATAATATTACTAAATTGAAGAGGAAATGTTAATATACATTTTGAGAGGGATATATTGTCCAATTTTAAACCCTTTTCGTGCAGAATTGGCAATTTATAATAAATATTTACCAAAATTAACAGAAAATAATTTTTTGTTGTTTTTTTAATAGCAATGTAAAGCAACCATAAGTCAATTTAAATATCGAAACATTATGATACAACATCAGACACAGCCTCAGGCATGAAATTTTACCAGATGGCAGGGCATACTGTCTGTTTAACAAAGCTGCCATGACAGTTTTGCACGACAGTAACTCTAGTGGTGATGCCATCACCCCCCCCCCCCCCGACTTGGGGTGGGGCTACGGTCCCAGATAAGGCTACTGGGTGCCGGAAAAGCTTAATTGGGTCAAATGACACATTTTCCCAATAGGGGGGGGGGGCTAACACTCCTCAAAATTGTGGGGAGGGGGGGCTTTAGACCCCCTGACCCCCTAATGGTACATGACATCCATGGAAAATTACCAGATTTATCACTTTCTTTACTATATACAGGCGAATCCATGCGTTTCTTCTTTAAATCTGTCCAAAATGTGGTCATTTTCATTTGAAAATAAGAAAATATGGAAATAACAACTTATCATGGTGAGACGTGAAATTTCGTAAAATTCAAATTTTTCTTATAGGAATCACGGAACTAAATGGTTTCCCATAGGCGACAGTGTTAACGTTTCGGCCAAATTCGCTGAATTGAAGCCTGCAGGCCATACCAGTGATGTTTACCCAGCTAGATTGACACCAGTTGATCACGAAAATGCAAGAAAAATCATAGGTCATGTGTTTACTTTTTAAAATAAATCCCCAAGTGTACGACAGGGCTATCTCACAGCCAAATTTGATCTGGAAAAACCCAAATCTACAACAGCTAGTTAAATACATTTCCCGCTCACAAAAATCCGTTCCCCCATTCATTCACCAGTTTAAATTATTTAGATATTATGTACAAATCAAATAAACGCGATGTAATCCTTTAATAACGTGTCGCATGTATCAGGTGAAGGTCATTCTTCAGTTACCTTCACCTTTAGGGTTCCACGGTGTACTCGCTCCCCGACTCTATAACACATTTAGCTCCCTGATTCCTATATATATGTATATGTGTGAATAACAGCGTTTCTTATAGTATTTTATCAAAATATAGACCTTACTGAAATCAAAAATGGATTATATCGAGCAGTAGTGGTTTATTTTTCCAATATGAGGCATCCTGAAAATTAGTGTCAATCCTCAAAATAAAGCAAAAAAATTTAGCTTTTTTTTCAATTTTACTAGCTAATGCATCTTGTATAACTGAAGTATGTCCTTATATACCATAATATTACTAAATTGAAGAGGAAATGTTAATATACATTTTGAGAGGGATATATTGTCCAATTTTAAACCCTTTTCGTGCAGAATTGGCAATTTATAATAAATATTTACCAAAATTAACAGAAAATAATTTTTTGTTGTTTTTTTAATAGCAATGTAAAGCAACCATAAGTCAATTTAAATATCGAAACATTATGATACAACATCAGACACAGCCTCAGGCATGAAATTTTACCAGATGGCAGGGCATACTGTCTGTTTAACAAAGCTGCCATGACAGTTTTGCACGACAGTAACTCTAGTGGTGATGCCATCACCCCCCCCCGACTTGGGGTGGGGCTACGGTCCCAGATAAGGCTACTGGGTGCCGGAAAAGCTTAATTGGGTCAAATGACACATTTTCCCAATAGGGGGGGGGGGGGCTAACACTCCTCAAAATTGTGGGGAGGGGGGGCTTTAGACCCCCTGACCCCCTAATGGTACATGACATCCATGGAAAATTACCAGATTTATCACTTTCTTTACTATATACAGGCGAATCCATGCGTTTCTTCTTTAAATCTGTCCAAAATGTGGTCATTTTCATTTGAAAATAAGAAAATATGGAAATAACAACTTATCATGGTGAGACGTGAAATTTCGTAAAATTCAAATTTTTCTTATAGGAATCACGGAACTAAATGGTTTCCCATAGGCGACAGTGTTAACGTTTCGGCCAAATTCGCTGAATTGAAGCCTGCAGGCCATACCAGTGATGTTTACCCAGCTAGATTGACACCAGTTGATCACGAAAATGCAAGAAAAATCATAGGTCATGTGTTTACTTTTTAAAATAAATCCCCAAGTGTACGACAGGGCTATCTCACAGCCAAATTTGATCTGGAAAAACCCAAATCTACAACAGCTAGTTAAATACATTTCCCGCTCACAAAAATCCGTTCCCCCATTCATTCACCAGTTTAAATTATTTAGATATTATGTACAAATCAAATAAACGCGATGTAATCCTTTAATAACGTGTCGCATGTATCAGGTGAAGGTCATTCTTCAGTTACCTTCACCTTTAGGGTTCCACGGTGGGTGTACTCGCTCCCCGACTCTATAACACATTTAGCTCCCTGATTCCTATATATATGTATATGTGTGAATAACAGCGTTTCTTATAGTATTTTATCAAAATATAGACCTTACTGAAATCAAAAATGGATTATATCGAGCAGTAGTGGTTTATTTTTCCAATATGAGGCATCCTGAAAATTAGTGTCAATCCTCAAAATAAAGCAAAAAAATTTAGCTTTTTTTTCAATTTTACTAGCTAATGCATCTTGTATAACTGAAGTATGTCCTTATATACCATAATATTACTAAATTGAAGAGGAAATGTTAATATACATTTTGAGAGGGATATATTGTCCAATTTTAAACCCTTTTCGTGCAGAATTGGCAATTTATAATAAATATTTACCAAAATTAACAGAAAATAATTTTTTGTTGTTTTTTTAATAGCAATGTAAAGCAACCATAAGTCAATTTAAATATCGAAACATTATGATACAACATCAGACACAGCCTCAGGCATGAAATTTTACCAGATGGCAGGGCATACTGTCTGTTTAACAAAGCTGCCATGACAGTTTTGCACGACAGTAACTCTAGTGGTGATGCCATCACCCCCCCCCCCCCCCGACTTGGGGTGGGGCTACGGTCCCAGATAAGGCTACTGGGTGCCGGAAAAGCTTAATTGGGTCAAATGACACATTTTCCCAATAGGGGGGGGGGGGGCTAACACTCCTCAAAATTGTGGGGAGGGGGGGCTTTAGACCCCCTGACCCCCTAATGGTACATGACATCCATGGAAAATTACCAGATTTATCACTTTCTTTACTATATACAGGCGAATCCATGCGTTTCTTCATTAAATCTGTCCAAAATGTGGTCATTTTCATTTGAAAATAAGAAAATATGGAAATAACAACTTATCATGGTGAGACGTGAAATTTCGTAAAATTCAAATTTTTCTTATATATATGTATATGTGTGAATAACAGCGTTTCTTATAGTATTTTATCAAAATATAGACCTTACTGAAATCAAAAATGGATTATATCGAGCAGTAGTGGTTTATTTTTCCAATATGAGGCATCCTGAAAATTAGTGTCAATCCTCAAAATAAAGCAAAAAAATTTAGCTTTTTTTTCAATTTTACTAGCTAATGCATCTTGTATAACTGAAGTATGTCCTTATATACCATAATATTACTAAATTGAAGAGGAAATGTTAATATACATTTTGAGAGGGATATATTGTCCAATTTTAAACCCTTTTCGTGCAGAATTGGCAATTTATAATAAATATTTACCAAAATTAACAGAAAATAATTTTTTGTTGTTTTTTTAATAGCAATGTAAAGCAACCATAAGTCAATTTAAATATCGAAACATTATGATACAACATCAGACACAGCCTCAGGCATGAAATTTTACCAGATGGCAGGGCATACTGTCTGTTTAACAAAGCTGCCATGACAGTTTTGCACGACAGTAACTCTAGTGGTGATGCCATCACCCCCCCCCCCCCCCCGACTTGGGGTGGGGCTACGGTCCCAGATAAGGCTACTGGGTGCCGGAAAAGCTTAATTGGGTCAAATGACACATTTTCCCAATAGGGGGGGGGGCTAACACTCCTCAAAATTGTGGGGAGGGGGGGCTTTAGACCCCCTGACCCCCTAATGGTACATGACATCCATGGAAAATTACCAGATTTATCACTTTCTTTACTATATACAGGCGAATCCATGCGTTTCTTCTTTAAATCTGTCCAAAATGTGGTCATTTTCATTTGAAAATAAGAAAATATGGAAATAACAACTTATCATGGTGAGACGTGAAATTTCGTAAAATTCAAATTTTTCTTATAGGAATCACGGAACTAAATGGTTTCCCATAGGCGACAGTGTTAACGTTTCGGCCAAATTCGCTGAATTGAAGCCTGCAGGCCATACCAGTGATGTTTACCCAGCTAGATTGACACCAGTTGATCACGAAAATGCAAGAAAAATCATAGGTCATGTGTTTACTTTTTAAAATAAATCCCCAAGTGTACGACAGGGCTATCTCACAGCCAAATTTGATCTGGAAAAACCCAAATCTACAACAGCTAGTTAAATACATTTCCCGCTCACAAAAATCCGTTCCCCCATTCATTCACCAGTTTAAATTATTTAGATATTATGTACAAATCAAATAAACGCGATGTAATCCTTTAATAACGTGTCGCATGTATCAGGTGAAGGTCATTCTTCAGTTACCTTCACCTTTAGGGTTCCACGGTGTACTCGCTCCCCGACTCTATAACACATTTAGCTCCCTGATTCCTATATATATGTATATGTGTGAATAACAGCGTTTCTTATAGTATTTTATCAAAATATAGACCTTACTGAAATCAAAAATGGATTATATCGAGCAGTAGTGGTTTATTTTTCCAATATGAGGCATCCTGAAAATTAGTGTCAATCCTCAAAATAAAGCAAAAAAATTTAGCTTTTTTTTCAATTTTACTAGCTAATGCATCTTGTATAACTGAAGTATGTCCTTATATACCATAATATTACTAAATTGAAGAGGAAATGTTAATATACATTTTGAGAGGGATATATTGTCCAATTTTAAACCCTTTTCGTGCAGAATTGGCAATTTATAATAAATATTTACCAAAATTAACAGAAAATAATTTTTTGTTGTTTTTTTAATAGCAATGTAAAGCAACCATAAGTCAATTTAAATATCGAAACATTATGATACAACATCAGACACAGCCTCAGGCATGAAATTTTACCAGATGGCAGGGCATACTGTCTGTTTAACAAAGCTGCCATGACAGTTTTGCACGACAGTAACTCTAGTGGTGATGCCATCACCCCCCCCCCCCCCCGACTTGGGGTGGGGCTACGGTCCCAGATAAGGCTACTGGGTGCCGGAAAAGCTTAATTGGGTCAAATGACACATTTTCCCAATAGGGGGGGGGGGGGCTAACACTCCTCAAAATTGTGGGGAGGGGGGGCTTTAGACCCCCTGACCCCCTAATGGTACATGACATCCATGGAAAATTACCAGATTTATCACTTTCTTTACTATATACAGGCGAATCCATGCGTTTCTTCTTTAAATCTGTCCAAAATGTGGTCATTTTCATTTGAAAATAAGAAAATATGGAAATAACAACTTATCATGGTGAGACGTGAAATTTCGTAAAATTCAAATTTTTCTTATAGGAATCACGGAACTAAATGGTTTCCCATAGGCGACAGTGTTAACGTTTCGGCCAAATTCGCTGAATTGAAGCCTGCAGGCCATACCAGTGATGTTTACCCAGCTAGATTGACACCAGTTGATCACGAAAATGCAAGAAAAATCATAGGTCATGTGTTTACTTTTTAAAATAAATCCCCAAGTGTACGACAGGGCTATCTCACAGCCAAATTTGATCTGGAAAAACCCAAATCTACAACAGCTAGTTAAATACATTTCCCGCTCACAAAAATCCGTTCCCCCATTCATTCACCAGTTTAAATTATTTAGATATTATGTACAAATCAAATAAACGCGATGTAATCCTTTAATAACGTGTCGCATGTATCAGGTGAAGGTCATTCTTCAGTTACCTTCACCTTTAGGGTTCCACGGTGTACTCGCTCCCCGACTCTATAACACATTTAGCTCCCTGATTCCTATATATATGTATATGTGTGAATAACAGCGTTTCTTATAGTATTTTATCAAAATATAGACCTTACTGAAATCAAAAATGGATTATATCGAGCAGTAGTGGTTTATTTTTCCAATATGAGGCATCCTGAAAATTAGTGTCAATCCTCAAAATAAAGCAAAAAAATTTAGCTTTTTTTTCAATTTTACTAGCTAATGCATCTTGTATAACTGAAGTATGTCCTTATATACCATAATATTACTAAATTGAAGAGGAAATGTTAATATACATTTTGAGAGGGATATATTGTCCAATTTTAAACCCTTTTCGTGCAGAATTGGCAATTTATAATAAATATTTACCAAAATTAACAGAAAATAATTTTTTGTTGTTTTTTTAATAGCAATGTAAAGCAACCATAAGTCAATTTAAATATCGAAACATTATGATACAACATCAGACACAGCCTCAGGCATGAAATTTTACCAGATGGCAGGGCATACTGTCTGTTTAACAAAGCTGCCATGACAGTTTTGCACGACAGTAACTCTAGTGGTGATGCCATCACCCCCCCCCCCGACTTGGGGTGGGGCTACGGTCCCAGATAAGGCTACTGGGTGCCGGAAAAGCTTAATTGGGTCAAATGACACATTTTCCCAATAGGGGGGGGGGGGGGCTAACACTCCTCAAAATTGTGGGGAGGGGGGGCTTTAGACCCCCTGACCCCCTAATGGTACATGACATCCATGGAAAATTACCAGATTTATCACTTTCTTTACTATATACAGGCGAATCCATGCGTTTCTTCTTTAAATCTGTCCAAAATGTGGTCATTTTCATTTGAAAATAAGAAAATATGGAAATAACAACTTATCATGGTGAGACGTGAAATTTCGTAAAATTCAAATTTTTCTTATAGGAATCACGGAACTAAATGGTTTCCCATAGGCGACAGTGTTAACGTTTCGGCCAAATTCGCTGAATTGAAGCCTGCAGGCCATACCAGTGATGTTTACCCAGCTAGATTGACACCAGTTGATCACGAAAATGCAAGAAAAATCATAGGTCATGTGTTTACTTTTTAAAATAAATCCCCAAGTGTACGACAGGGCTATCTCACAGCCAAATTTGATCTGGAAAAACCCAAATCTACAACAGCTAGTTAAATACATTTCCCGCTCACAAAAATCCGTTCCCCCCATTCATTCACCAGTTTAAATTATTTAGATATTATGTACAAATCAAATAAACGCGATGTAATCCTTTAATAACGTGTCGCATGTATCAGGTGAAGGTCATTCTTCAGTTACCTTCACCTTTAGGGTTCCACGGTGTACTCGCTCCCCGACTCTATAACACATTTAGCTCCCTGATTCCTATATATATGTATATGTGTGAATAACAGCGTTTCTTATAGTATTTTATCAAAATATAGACCTTACTGAAATCAAAAATGGATTATATCGAGCAGTAGTGGTTTATTTTTCCAATATGAGGCATCCTGAAAATTAGTGTCAATCCTCAAAATAAAGCAAAAAAATTTAGCTTTTTTTTCAATTTTACTAGCTAATGCATCTTGTATAACTGAAGTATGTCCTTATATACCATAATATTACTAAATTGAAGAGGAAATGTTAATATACATTTTGAGAGGGATATATTGTCCAATTTTAAACCCTTTTCGTGCAGAATTGGCAATTTATAATAAATATTTACCAAAATTAACAGAAAATAATTTTTTGTTGTTTTTTTAATAGCAATGTAAAGCAACCATAAGTCAATTTAAATATCGAAACATTATGATACAACATCAGACACAGCCTCAGGCATAAAATTTTACCAGATGGCAGGGCATACTGTCTGTTTAACAAAGCTGCCATGACAGTTTTGCACGACAGTAACTCTAGTGGTGATGCCATCACCCCCCCCACCCCCCCCGACTTGGGGTGGGGCTACGGTCCCAGATAAGGCTACTGGGTGCCGGAAAAGCTTAATTGGGTCAAATGACACATTTTCCCAATAGGGGGGGGGGGGCTAACACTCCTCAAAATTGTGGGGAGGGGGGGCTTTAGACCCCCTGACCCCCTAATGGTACATGACATCCATGGAAAATTACCAGATTTATCACTTTCTTTACTATATACAGGCGAATCCATGCGTTTCTTCTTTAAATCTGTCCAAAATGTGGTCATTTTCATTTGAAAATAAGAAAATATGGAAATAACAACTTATCATGGTGAGACGTGAAATTTCGTAAAATTCAAATTTTTCTTATAGGAATCACGGAACTAAATGGTTTCCCATAGGCGACAGTGTTAACGTTTCGGCCAAATTCGCTGAATTGAAGCCTGCAGGCCATACCAGTGATGTTTACCCAGCTAGATTGACACCAGTTGATCACGAAAATGCAAGAAAAATCATAGGTCATGTGTTTACTTTTTAAAATAAATCCCCAAGTGTACGACAGGGCTATCTCACAGCCAAATTTGATCTGGAAAAACCCAAATCTACAACAGCTAGTTAAATACATTTCCCGCTCACAAAAATCCGTTCCCCCATTCATTCACCAGTTTAAATTATTTAGATATTATGTACAAATCAAATAAACGCGATGTAATCCTTTAATAACGTGTCGCATGTATCAGGTGAAGGTCATTCTTCAGTTACCTTCACCTTTAGGGTTCCACGGTGTACTCGCTCCCCGACTCTATAACACATTTAGCTCCCTGATTCCTATATATATGTATATGTGTGAATAACAGCGTTTCTTATAGTATTTTATCAAAATATAGACCTTACTGAAATCAAAAATGGATTATATCGAGCAGTAGTGGTTTATTTTTCCAATATGAGGCATCCTGAAAATTAGTGTCAATCCTCAAAATAAAGCAAAAAAATTTAGCTTTTTTTTCAATTTTACTAGCTAATGCATCTTGTATAACTGAAGTATGTCCTTATATACCATAATATTACTAAATTGAAGAGGAAATGTTAATATACATTTTGAGAGGGATATATTGTCCAATTTTAAACCCTTTTCGTGCAGAATTGGCAATTTATAATAAATATTTACCAAAATTAACAGAAAATAATTTTTTGTTGTTTTTTTAATAGCAATGTAAAGCAACCATAAGTCAATTTAAATATCGAAACATTATGATACAACATCAGACACAGCCTCAGGCATAAAATTTTACCAGATGGCAGGGCATACTGTCTGTTTAACAAAGCTGCCATGACAGTTTTGCACGACAGTAACTCTAGTGGTGATGCCATCACCCCCCCCCCCCCCGACTTGGGGTGGGGCTACGGTCCCAGATAAGGCTACTGGGTGCCGGAAAAGCTTAATTGGGTCAAATGACACATTTTCCCAATAGGGGGGGGGGCTAACACTCCTCAAAATTGTGGGGAGGGGGGGCTTTAGACCCCCTGACCCCCTAATGGTACATGACATCCATGGAAAATTACCAGATTTATCACTTTCTTTACTATATACAGGCGAATCCATGCGTTTCTTCTTTAAATCTGTCCAAAATGTGGTCATTTTCATTTGAAAATAAGAAAATATGGAAATAACAACTTATCATGGTGAGACGTGAAATTTCGTAAAATTCAAATTTTTCTTATAGGAATCACGGAACTAAATGGTTTCCCATAGGCGACAGTGTTAACGTTTCGGCCAAATTCGCTGAATTGAAGCCTGCAGGCCATACCAGTGATGTTTACCCAGCTAGATTGACACCAGTTGATCACGAAAATGCAAGAAAAATCATAGGTCATGTGTTTACTTTTTAAAATAAATCCCCAAGTGTACGACAGGGCTATCTCACAGCCAAATTTGATCTGGAAAAACCCAAATCTACAACAGCTAGTTAAATACATTTCCCGCTCACAAAAATCCGTTCCCCCATTCATTCACCAGTTTAAATTATTTAGATATTATGTACAAATCAAATAAACGCGATGTAATCCTTTAATAACGTGTCGCATGTATCAGGTGAAGGTCATTCTTCAGTTACCTTCACCTTTAGGGTTCCACGGTGTACTCGCTCCCCGACTCTATAACACATTTAGCTCCCTGATTCCTATATATATGTATATGTGTGAATAACAGCGTTTCTTATAGTATTTTATCAAAATATAGACCTTACTGAAATCAAAAATGGATTATATCGAGCAGTAGTGGTTTATTTTTCCAATATGAGGCATCCTGAAAATTAGTGTCAATCCTCAAAATAAAGCCAAAAAATTTAGCTTTTTTTTCAATTTTACTAGCTAATGCATCTTGTATAACTGAAGTATGTCCTTATATACCATAATATTACTAAATTGAAGAGGAAATGTTAATATACATTTTGAGAGGGATATATTGTCCAATTTTAAACCCTTTTCGTGCAGAATTGGCAATTTATAATAAATATTTACCAAAATTAACAGAAAATAATTTTTTGTTGTTTTTTTAATAGCAATGTAAAGCAACCATAAGTCAATTTAAATATCGAAACATTATGATACAACATCAGACACAGCCTCAGGCATGAAATTTTACCAGATGGCAGGGCATACTGTCTGTTTAACAAAGCTGCCATGACAGTTTTGCACGACAGTAACTCTAGTGGTGATGCCATCACCCCCCCCCCCCGACTTGGGGTGGGGCTACGGTCCCAGATAAGGCTACTGGGTGCCGGAAAAGCTTAATTGGGTCAAATGACACATTTTCCCAATAGGGGGGGGGGGGCTAACACTCCTCAAAATTGTGGGGAGGGGGGGCTTTAGACCCCCTGACCCCCTAATGGTACATGACATCCATGGAAAATTACCAGATTTATCACTTTCTTTACTATATACAGGCGAATCCATGCGTTTCTTCTTTAAATCTGTCCAAAATGTGGTCATTTTCATTTGAAAATAAGAAAATATGGAAATAACAACTTATCATGGTGAGACGTGAAATTTCGTAAAATTCAAATTTTTCTTATAGGAATCACGGAACTAAATGGTTTCCCATAGGCGACAGTGTTAACGTTTCGGCCAAATTCGCTGAATTGAAGCCTGCAGGCCATACCAGTGATGTTTACCCAGCTAGATTGACACCAGTTGATCACGAAAATGCAAGAAAAATCATAGGTCATGTGTTTACTTTTTAAAATAAATCCCCAAGTGTACGACAGGGCTATCTCACAGCCAAATTTGATCTGGAAAAACCCAAATCTACAACAGCTAGTTAAATACATTTCCCGCTCACAAAAATCCGTTCCCCCATTCATTCACCAGTTTAAATTATTTAGATATTATGTACAAATCAAATAAACGCGATGTAATCCTTTAATAACGCGTCGCATGTATCAGGTGAAGGTCATTCTTCAGTTACCTTCACCTTTAGGGTTCCACGGTGTACTCGCTCCCCGACTCTATAACACATTTAGCTCCCTGATTCCTATATATATGTATATGTGTGAATAACAGCGTTTCTTATAGTATTTTATCAAAATATAGACCTTACTGAAATCAAAAATGGATTATATCGAGCAGTAGTGGTTTATTTTTCCAATATGAGGCATCCTGAAAATTAGTGTCAATCCTCAAAATAAAGCAAAAAAATTTAGCTTTTTTTTCAATTTTACTAGCTAATGCATCTTGTATAACTGAAGTATGTCCTTATATACCATAATATTACTAAATTGAAGAGGAAATGTTAATATACATTTTGAGAGGGATATATTGTCCAATTTTAAACCCTTTTCGTGCAGAATTGGCAATTTATAATAAATATTTACCAAAATTAACAGAAAATAATTTTTTGTTGTTTTTTTAATAGCAATGTAAAGCAACCATAAGTCAATTTAAATATCGAAACATTATGATACAACATCAGACACAGCCTCAGGCATAAAATTTTACCAGATGGCAGGGCATACTGTCTGTTTAACAAAGCTGCCATGACAGTTTTGCACGACAGTAACTCTAGTGGTGATGCCATCACCCCCCCCCCGACTTGGGGTGGGGCTACGGTCCCAGATAAGGCTACTGGGTGCCGGAAAAGCTTAATTGGGTCAAATGACACATTTTCCCAATAGGGGGGGGGCTAACACTCCTCAAAATTGTGGGGAGGGGGGGCTTTAGACCCCCTGACCCCCTAATGGTACATGACATCCATGGAAAATTACCAGATTTATCACTTTCTTTACTATATACAGGCGAATCCATGCGTTTCTTCTTTAAATCTGTCCAAAATGTGGTCATTTTCATTTGAAAATAAGAAAATATGGAAATAACAACTTATCATGGTGAGACGTGAAATTTCGTAAAATTCAAATTTTTCTTATAGGAATCACGGAACTAAATGGTTTCCCATAGGCGACAGTGTTAACGTTTCGGCCAAATTCGCTGAATTGAAGCCTGCAGGCCATACCAGTGATGTTTACCCAGCTAGATTGACACCAGTTGATCACGAAAATGCAAGAAAAATCATAGGTCATGTGTTTACTTTTTAAAATAAATCCCCAAGTGTACGACAGGGCTATCTCACAGCCAAATTTGATCTGGAAAAACCCAAATCTACAACAGCTAGTTAAATACATTTCCCGCTCACAAAAATCCGTTCCCCCATTCATTCACCAGTTTAAATTATTTAGATATTATGTACAAATCAAATAAACGCGATGTAATCCTTTAATAACGTGTCGCATGTATCAGGTGAAGGTCATTCTTCAGTTACCTTCACCTTTAGGGTTCCACGGTGTACTCGCTCCCCGACTCTATAACACATTTAGCTCCCTGATTCCTATATATATGTATATGTGTGAATAACAGCGTTTCTTATAGTATTTTATCAAAATATAGACCTTACTGAAATCAAAAATGGATTATATCGAGCAGTAGTGGTTTATTTTTCCAATATGAGGCATCCTGAAAATTAGTGTCAATCCTCAAAATAAAGCCAAAAAATTTAGCTTTTTTTTCAATTTTACTAGCTAATGCATCTTGTATAACTGAAGTATGTCCTTATATACCATAATATTACTAAATTGAAGAGGAAATGTTAATATACATTTTGAGAGGGATATATTGTCCAATTTTAAACCCTTTTCGTGCAGAATTGGCAATTTATAATAAATATTTACCAAAATTAACAGAAAATAATTTTTTGTTGTTTTTTTAATAGCAATGTAAAGCAACCATAAGTCAATTTAAATATCGAAACATTATGATACAACATCAGACACAGCCTCAGGCATGAAATTTTACCAGATGGCAGGGCATACTGTCTGTTTAACAAAGCTGCCATGACAGTTTTGCACGACAGTAACTCTAGTGGTGATGCCATCACCCCCCCCCCCCCGACTTGGGGTGGGGCTACGGTCCCAGATAAGGCTACTGGGTGCCGGAAAAGCTTAATTGGGTCAAATGACACATTTTCCCAATAGGGGGGGGGGCTAACACTCCTCAAAATTGTGGGGAGGGGGGGCTTTAGACCCCCTGACCCCCTAATGGTACATGACATCCATGGAAAATTACCAGATTTATCACTTTCTTTACTATATACAGGCGAATCCATGCGTTTCTTCTTTAAATCTGTCCAAAATGTGGTCATTTTCATTTGAAAATAAGAAAATATGGAAATAACAACTTATCATGGTGAGACGTGAAATTTCGTAAAATTCAAATTTTTCTTATAGGAATCACGGAACTAAATGGTTTCCCATAGGCGACAGTGTTAACGTTTCGGCCAAATTCGCTGAATTGAAGCCTGCAGGCCATACCAGTGATGTTTACCCAGCTAGATTGACACCAGTTGATCACGAAAATGCAAGAAAAATCATAGGTCATGTGTTTACTTTTTAAAATAAATCCCCAAGTGTACGACAGGGCTATCTCACAGCCAAATTTGATCTGGAAAAACCCAAATCTACAACAGCTAGTTAAATACATTTCCCGCTCACAAAAATCCGTTCCCCCATTCATTCACCAGTTTAAATTATTTAGATATTATGTACAAATCAAATAAACGCGATGTAATCCTTTAATAACGTGTCGCATGTATCAGGTGAAGGTCATTCTTCAGTTACCTTCACCTTTAGGGTTCCACGGTGTACTCGCTCCCCGACTCTATAACACATTTAGCTCCCTGATTCCTATATATATGTATATGTGTGAATAACAGCGTTTCTTATAGTATTTTATCAAAATATAGACCTTACTGAAATCAAAAATGGATTATATCGAGCAGTAGTGGTTTATTTTTCCAATATGAGGCATCCTGAAAATTAGTGTCAATCCTCAAAATAAAGCAAAAAAATTTAGCTTTTTTTTCAATTTTACTAGCTAATGCATCTTGTATAACTGAAGTATGTCCTTATATACCATAATATTACTAAATTGAAGAGGAAATGTTAATATACATTTTGAGAGGGATATATTGTCCAATTTTAAACCCTTTTCGTGCAGAATTGGCAATTTATAATAAATATTTACCAAAATTAACAGAAAATAATTTTTTGTTGTTTTTTTAATAGCAATGTAAAGCAACCATAAGTCAATTTAAATATCGAAACATTATGATACAACATCAGACACAGCCTCAGGCATAAAATTTTACCAGATGGCAGGGCATACTGTCTGTTTAACAAAGCTGCCATGACAGTTTTGCACGACAGTAACTCTAGTGGTGATGCCATCACCCCCCCCCCGACTTGGGGTGGGGCTACGGTCCCAGATAAGGCTACTGGGTGCCGGAAAAGCTTAATTGGGTCAAATGACACATTTTCCCAATAGGGGGGGGGGGGGCTAACACTCCTCAAAATTGTGGGGAGGGGGGGCTTTAGACCCCCTGACCCCCTAATGGTACATGACATCCATGGAAAATTACCAGATTTATCACTTTCTTTACTATATACAGGCGAATCCATGCGTTTCTTCTTTAAATCTGTCCAAAATGTGGTCATTTTCATTTGAAAATAAGAAAATATGGAAATAACAACTTATCATGGTGAGACGTGAAATTTCGTAAAATTCAAATTTTTCTTATAGGAATCACGGAACTAAATGGTTTCCCATAGGCGACAGTGTTAACGTTTCGGCCAAATTCGCTGAATTGAAGCCTGCAGGCCATACCAGTGATGTTTACCCAGCTAGATTGACACCAGTTGATCACGAAAATGCAAGAAAAATCATAGGTCATGTGTTTACTTTTTAAAATAAATCCCCAAGTGTACGACAGGGCTATCTCACAGCCAAATTTGATCTGGAAAAACCCAAATCTACAACAGCTAGTTAAATACATTTCCCGCTCACAAAAATCCGTTCCCCCATTCATTCACCAGTTTAAATTATTTAGATATTATGTACAAATCAAATAAACGCGATGTAATCCTTTAATAACGTGTCGCATGTATCAGGTGAAGGTCATTCTTCAGTTACCTTCACCTTTAGGGTTCCACGGTGTACTCGCTCCCCGACTCTATAACACATTTAGCTCCCTGATTCCTATATATATGTATATGTGTGAATAACAGCGTTTCTTATAGTATTTTATCAAAATATAGACCTTACTGAAATCAAAAATGGATTATATCGAGCAGTAGTGGTTTATTTTTCCAATATGAGGCATCCTGAAAATTAGTGTCAATCCTCAAAATAAAGCAAAAAAATTTAGCTTTTTTTTCAATTTTACTAGCTAATGCATCTTGTATAACTGAAGTATGTCCTTATATACCATAATATTACTAAATTGAAGAGGAAATGTTAATATACATTTTGAGAGGGATATATTGTCCAATTTTAAACCCTTTTCGTGCAGAATTGGCAATTTATAATAAATATTTACCAAAATTAACAGAAAATAATTTTTTGTTGTTTTTTTAATAGCAATGTAAAGCAACCATAAGTCAATTTAAATATCGAAACATTATGATACAACATCAGACACAGCCTCAGGCATAAAATTTTACCAGATGGCAGGGCATACTGTCTGTTTAACAAAGCTGCCATGACAGTTTTGCACGACAGTAACTCTAGTGGTGATGCCATCACCCCCCCCCCCGACTTGGGGTGGGGCTACGGTCCCAGATAAGGCTACTGGGTGCCGGAAAAGCTTAATTGGGTCAAATGACACATTTTCCCAATAGGGGGGGGGGCTAACACTCCTCAAAATTGTGGGGAGGGGGGGCTTTAGACCCCCTGACCCCCTAATGGTACATGACATCCATGGAAAATTACCAGATTTATCACTTTCTTTACTATATACAGGCGAATCCATGCGTTTCTTCTTTAAATCTGTCCAAAATGTGGTCATTTTCATTTGAAAATAAGAAAATATGGAAATAACAACTTATCATGGTGAGACGTGAAATTTCGTAAAATTCAAATTTTTCTTATAGGAATCACGGAACTAAATGGTTTCCCATAGGCGACAGTGTTAACGTTTCGGCCAAATTCGCTGAATTGAAGCCTGCAGGCCATACCAGTGATGTTTACCCAGCTAGATTGACACCAGTTGATCACGAAAATGCAAGAAAAATCATAGGTCATGTGTTTACTTTTTAAAATAAATCCCCAAGTGTACGACAGGGCTATCTCACAGCCAAATTTGATCTGGAAAAACCCAAATCTACAACAGCTAGTTAAATACATTTCCCGCTCACAAAAATCCGTTCCCCCATTCATTCACCAGTTTAAATTATTTAGATATTATGTACAAATCAAATAAACGCGATGTAATCCTTTAATAACGTGTCGCATGTATCAGGTGAAGGTCATTCTTCAGTTACCTTCACCTTTAGGGTTCCACGGTGTACTCGCTCCCCGACTCTATAACACATTTAGCTCCCTGATTCCTATATATATGTATATGTGTGAATAACAGCGTTTCTTATAGTATTTTATCAAAATATAGACCTTACTGAAATCAAAAATGGATTATATCGAGCAGTAGTGGTTTATTTTTCCAATATGAGGCATCCTGAAAATTAGTGTCAATCCTCAAAATAAAGCCAAAAAATTTAGCTTTTTTTTCAATTTTACTAGCTAATGCATCTTGTATAACTGAAGTATGTCCTTATATACCATAATATTACTAAATTGAAGAGGAAATGTTAATATACATTTTGAGAGGGATATATTGTCCAATTTTAAACCCTTTTCGTGCAGAATTGGCAATTTATAATAAATATTTACCAAAATTAACAGAAAATAATTTTTTGTTGTTTTTTTAATAGCAATGTAAAGCAACCATAAGTCAATTTAAATATCGAAACATTATGATACAACATCAGACACAGCCTCAGGCATGAAATTTTACCAGATGGCAGGGCATACTGTCTGTTTAACAAAGCTGCCATGACAGTTTTGCACGACAGTAACTCTAGTGGTGATGCCATCACCCCCCCCCCCCGACTTGGGGTGGGGCTACGGTCCCAGATAAGGCTACTGGGTGCCGGAAAAGCTTAATTGGGTCAAATGACACATTTTCCCAATAGGGGGGGGGGCTAACACTCCTCAAAATTGTGGGGAGGGGGGGCTTTAGACCCCCTGACCCCCTAATGGTACATGACATCCATGGAAAATTACCAGATTTATCACTTTCTTTACTATATACAGGCGAATCCATGCGTTTCTTCTTTAAATCTGTCCAAAATGTGGTCATTTTCATTTGAAAATAAGAAAATATGGAAATAACAACTTATCATGGTGAGACGTGAAATTTCGTAAAATTCAAATTTTTCTTATAGGAATCACGGAACTAAATGGTTTCCCATAGGCGACAGTGTTAACGTTTCGGCCAAATTCGCTGAATTGAAGCCTGCAGGCCATACCAGTGATGTTTACCCAGCTAGATTGACACCAGTTGATCACGAAAATGCAAGAAAAATCATAGGTCATGTGTTTACTTTTTAAAATAAATCCCCAAGTGTACGACAGGGCTATCTCACAGCCAAATTTGATCTGGAAAAACCCAAATCTACAACAGCTAGTTAAATACATTTCCCGCTCACAAAAATCCGTTCCCCCATTCATTCACCAGTTTAAATTATTTAGATATTATGTACAAATCAAATAAACGCGATGTAATCCTTTAATAACGTGTCGCATGTATCAGGTGAAGGTCATTCTTCAGTTACCTTCACCTTTAGGGTTCCACGGTGTACTCGCTCCCCGACTCTATAACACATTTAGCTCCCTGATTCCTATATATATGTATATGTGTGAATAACAGCGTTTCTTATAGTATTTTATCAAAATATAGACCTTACTGAAATCAAAAATGGATTATATCGAGCAGTAGTGGTTTATTTTTCCAATATGAGGCATCCTGAAAATTAGTGTCAATCCTCAAAATAAAGCAAAAAAATTTAGCTTTTTTTTCAATTTTACTAGCTAATGCATCTTGTATAACTGAAGTATGTCCTTATATACCATAATATTACTAAATTGAAGAGGAAATGTTAATATACATTTTGAGAGGGATATATTGTCCAATTTTAAACCCTTTTCGTGCAGAATTGGCAATTTATAATAAATATTTACCAAAATTAACAGAAAATAATTTTTTGTTGTTTTTTTAATAGCAATGTAAAGCAACCATAAGTCAATTTAAATATCGAAACATTATGATACAACATCAGACACAGCCTCAGGCATAAAATTTTACCAGATGGCAGGGCATACTGTCTGTTTAACAAAGCTGCCATGACAGTTTTGCACGACAGTAACTCTAGTGGTGATGCCATCACCCCCCCCCCCCGACTTGGGGTGGGGCTACGGTCCCAGATAAGGCTACTGGGTGCCGGAAAAGCTTAATTGGGTCAAATGACACATTTTCCCAATAGGGGGGGGGGCTAACACTCCTCAAAATTGTGGGGAGGGGGGGCTTTAGACCCCCTGACCCCCTAATGGTACATGACATCCATGGAAAATTACCAGATTTATCACTTTCTTTACTATATACAGGCGAATCCATGCGTTTCTTCTTTAAATCTGTCCAAAATGTGGTCATTTTCATTTGAAAATAAGAAAATATGGAAATAACAACTTATCATGGTGAGACGTGAAATTTCGTAAAATTCAAATTTTTCTTATAGGAATCACGGAACTAAATGGTTTCCCATAGGCGACAGTGTTAACGTTTCGGCCAAATTCGCTGAATTGAAGCCTGCAGGCCATACCAGTGATGTTTACCCAGCTAGATTGACACCAGTTGATCACGAAAATGCAAGAAAAATCATAGGTCATGTGTTTACTTTTTAAAATAAATCCCCAAGTGTACGACAGGGCTATCTCACAGCCAAATTTGATCTGGAAAAACCCAAATCTACAACAGCTAGTTAAATACATTTCCCGCTCACAAAAATCCGTTCCCCCATTCATTCACCAGTTTAAATTATTTAGATATTATGTACAAATCAAATAAACGCGATGTAATCCTTTAATAACGTGTCGCATGTATCAGGTGAAGGTCATTCTTCAGTTACCTTCACCTTTAGGGTTCCACGGTGTACTCGCTCCCCGACTCTATAACACATTTAGCTCCCTGATTCCTATATATATGTATATGTGTGAATAACAGCGTTTCTTATAGTATTTTATCAAAATATAGACCTTACTGAAATCAAAAATGGATTATATCGAGCAGTAGTGGTTTATTTTTCCAATATGAGGCATCCTGAAAATTACTGTCAATCCTCAAAATAAAGCCAAAAAATTTAGCTTTTTTTTCAATTTTACTAGCTAATGCATCTTGTATAACTGAAGTATGTCCTTATATACCATAATATTACTAAATTGAAGAGGAAATGTTAATATACATTTTGAGAGGGATATATTGTCCAATTTTAAACCCTTTTCGTGCAGAATTGGCAATTTATAATAAATATTTACCAAAATTAACAGAAAATAATTTTTTGTTGTTTTTTTAATAGCAATGTAAAGCAACCATAAGTCAATTTAAATATCGAAACATTATGATACAACATCAGACACAGCCTCAGGCATGAAATTTTACCAGATGGCAGGGCATACTGTCTGTTTAACAAAGCTGCCATGACAGTTTTGCACGACAGTAACTCTAGTGGTGATGCCATCACCCCCCCCCCCCCGACTTGGGGTGGGGCTACGGTCCCAGATAAGGCTACTGGGTGCCGGAAAAGCTTAATTGGGTCAAATGACACATTTTCCCAATAGGGGGGGGGGGCTAACACTCCTCAAAATTGTGGGGAGGGGGGGCTTTAGACCCCCTGACCCCCTAATGGTACATGACATCCATGGAAAATTACCAGATTTATCACTTTCTTTACTATATACAGGCGAATCCATGCGTTTCTTCTTTAAATCTGTCCAAAATGTGGTCATTTTCATTTGAAAATAAGAAAATATGGAAATAACAACTTATCATGGTGAGACGTGAAATTTCGTAAAATTCAAATTTTTCTTATAGGAATCACGGAACTAAATGGTTTCCCATAGGCGACAGTGTTAACGTTTCGGCCAAATTCGCTGAATTGAAGCCTGCAGGCCATACCAGTGATGTTTACCCAGCTAGATTGACACCAGTTGATCACGAAAATGCAAGAAAAATCATAGGTCATGTGTTTACTTTTTAAAATAAATCCCCAAGTGTACGACAGGGCTATCTCACAGCCAAATTTGATCTGGAAAAACCCAAATCTACAACAGCTAGTTAAATACATTTCCCGCTCACAAAAATCCGTTCCCCCATTCATTCACCAGTTTAAATTATTTAGATATTATGTACAAATCAAATAAACGCGATGTAATCCTTTAATAACGTGTCGCATGTATCAGGTGAAGGTCATTCTTCAGTTACCTTCACCTTTAGGGTTCCACGGTGTACTCGCTCCCCGACTCTATAACACATTTAGCTCCCTGATTCCTATATATATGTATATGTGTGAATAACAGCGTTTCTTATAGTATTTTATCAAAATATAGACCTTACTGAAATCAAAAATGGATTATATCGAGCAGTAGTGGTTTATTTTTCCAATATGAGGCATCCTGAAAATTAGTGTCAATCCTCAAAATAAAGCAAAAAAATTTAGCTTTTTTTTCAATTTTACTAGCTAATGCATCTTGTATAACTGAAGTATGTCCTTATATACCATAATATTACTAAATTGAAGAGGAAATGTTAATATACATTTTGAGAGGGATATATTGTCCAATTTTAAACCCTTTTCGTGCAGAATTGGCAATTTATAATAAATATTTACCAAAATTAACAGAAAATAATTTTTTGTTGTTTTTTTAATAGCAATGTAAAGCAACCATAAGTCAATTTAAATATCGAAACATTATGATACAACATCAGACACAGCCTCAGGCATAAAATTTTACCAGATGGC
The DNA here is from genome assembly GCA_032622095.1 of Siphonodentalium dalli. Taxonomy (NCBI): domain Eukaryota; kingdom Metazoa; phylum Mollusca; class Scaphopoda; order Gadilida; family Siphonodentaliidae; genus Siphonodentalium; species Siphonodentalium dalli. The sequence continues at coordinate 236,688,700 of CP136063.1, forward strand.
AGGGCATACTGTCTGTTTAACAAAGCTGCCATGACAGTTTTGCACGACAGTAACTCTAGTGGTGATGCCATCACCCCCCCCCCCCGACTTGGGGTGGGGCTACGGTCCCAGATAAGGCTACTGGGTGCCGGAAAAGCTTAATTGGGTCAAATGACACATTTTCCCAATAGGGGGGGGGGGCTAACACTCCTCAAAATTGTGGGGAGGGGGGGCTTTAGACCCCCTAATGGTACATGACATCCATGGAAAATTACCAGATTTATCACTTTCTTTACTATATACAGGCGAATCCATGCGTTTCTTCTTTAAATCTGTCCAAAATGTGGTCATTTTCATTTGAAAATAAGAAAATATGGAAATAACAACTTATCATGGTGAGACGTGAAATTTCGTAAAATTCAAATTTTTCTTATAGGAATCACGGAACTAAATGGTTTCCCATAGGCGACAGTGTTAACGTTTCGGCCAAATTCGCTGAATTGAAGCCTGCAGGCCATACCAGTGATGTTTACCCAGCTAGATTGACACCAGTTGATCACGAAAATGCAAGAAAAATCATAGGTCATGTGTTTACTTTTTAAAATAAATCCCCAAGTGTACGACAGGGCTATCTCACAGCCAAATTTGATCTGGAAAAACCCAAATCTACAACAGCTAGTTAAATACATTTCCCGCTCACAAAAATCCGTTCCCCCATTCATTCACCAGTTTAACCCTTTGAACCCTGGCTCCCCACAACGATCGACTCCCTGACCCTGGGCTCCCAGGGGTATTTTGACTTATTGTAGACTGTGTTCAGGCGTATGGCATGTACATGTATGCATTATATTCTACAATATTGTTTGCACCATTGGAAAGATTATTAAATTCTGAATTCAGCACATCACAATCTATTTCAATATCTAAAATCCCGAAAAAGTTATAAAAAATTGAAAACTTATTAGATTTGTTATAGAAACTACCAAATAATGCTACGTAACGTCACAATCCCAACGTAAATACATGACGTCATATGGGTTTTAGCCAAAATAAACTATGGGTGTCCTCTGAATACCCCACCAATAACTAAAATGCGCGGCATTGTGCGGTCTATTGGCTTATGCCATCTTAAAGACACAATTCTGAACTTTATTCTCGAGTAAATATATATAGCGTGTACCTTTGCACCAAACAGTTATGATTTAATGAACTCAGAAGTTTGTATATTCTTGAACAAAACTCGTATGACATGTGTTTACATCCGACAATCATTAGCGCGAATTATATAATTTAGCGGGAATTTCTTCACACATTGCGAGTTATAAATACAACAAGAATACGTCACTAAAGTTTCTACCTTTTAATATATATTTTTAGTTCTCTTATGAGCCATATAAGGCGATATGACCTAATGCGAAACGAGAGGTCGCGAGAAACAATATGGCGGCGCCGTAATTGCAGAAATGTGATAACATGGAGACTGTATCCGGGTTTTAATCGGCTTATACTTCGCTATGCCAAACACAACCTCGATAGTTTTTGTGCAGCTAAAACAGTTGTAATATTAATTTTATGCAACAGTATTTTATTTTTCTCAACGTTGAGTATTTATCGAAATATAAAAAATAAAGTGCAACACTGCGACGCCGATGGTAGAACGAGATTACGTCATGGCCGGAAAACCGGCCAGTCGCGTATATATGCAATTACGTTCTGGCCGGAATACCGGCCAGTCGGGTTCAAAGGGTTAAATTATTTAGATATTATGTACAAATCAAATAAACGCGATGTAATCCTTTAATAACGTGTCGCATGTATCAGGTGAAGGTCATTCTTCAGTTACCTTCACCTTTAGGGTTCCACGGTGTACTCGCTCCCCGACTCTATAACACATTTAGCTCCCTGATTCCTATATATATGTATATGTGTGAATAACAGCGTTTCTTATAGTATTTTATCAAAATATAGACCTTACTGAAATCAAAAATGGATTATATCGAGCAGTAGTGGTTTATTTTTCCAATATGAGGCATCCTGAAAATTAGTGTCAATCCTCAAAATAAAGCAAAAAAATTTAGCTTTTTTTTCAATTTTACTAGCTAATGCATCTTGTATAACTGAAGTATGTCCTTATATACCATAATATTACTAAATTGAAGAGGAAATGTTAATATACATTTTGAGAGGGATATATTGTCCAATTTTAAACCCTTTTCGTGCAGAATTGGCAATTTATAATAAATATTTACCAAAATTAACAGAAAATAATTTTTTGTTGTTTTTTTAATAGCAATGTAAAGCAACCATAAGTCAATTTAAATATCGAAACATTATGATACAACATCAGACACAGCCTCAGGCATGAAATTTTACCAGATGGCAGGGCATACTGTCTGTTTAACAAAGCTGCCATGACAGTTTTGCACGACAGTAACTCTAGTGGTGATGCCATCACCCCCCCCCCCCCGACTTGGGGTGGGGCTACGGTCCCAGATAAGGCTACTGGGTGCCGGAAAAGCTTAATTGGGTCAAATGACACATTTTCCCAATAGGGGGGGGGGGGCTAACACTCCTCAAAATTGTGGGGAGGGGGGGCTTTAGACCCCCTGACCCCCTAATGGTACATGACATCCATGGAAAATTACCAGATTTATCACTTTCTTTACTATATACAGGCGAATCCATGCGTTTCTTCTTTAAATCTGTCCAAAATGTGGTCATTTTCATTTGAAAATAAGAAAATATGGAAATAACAACTTATCATGGTGAGACGTGAAATTTCGTAAAATTCAAATTTTTCTTATAGGAATCACGGAACTAAATGGTTTCCCATAGGCGACAGTGTTAACGTTTCGGCCAAATTCGCTGAATTGAAGCCTGCAGGCCATACCAGTGATGTTTACCCAGCTAGATTGACACCAGTTGATCACGAAAATGCAAGAAAAATCATAGGTCATGTGTTTACTTTTTAAAATAAATCCCCAAGTGTACGACAGGGCTATCTCACAGCCAAATTTGATCTGGAAAAACCCAAATCTACAACAGCTAGTTAAATACATTTCCCGCTCACAAAAATCCGTTCCCCCATTCATTCACCAGTTTAAATTATTTAGATATTATGTACAAATCAAATAAACGCGATGTAATCCTTTAATAACGTGTCGCATGTATCAGGTGAAGGTCATTCTTCAGTTACCTTCACCTTTAGGGTTCCACGGTGTACTCGCTCCCCGACTCTATAACACATTTAGCTCCCTGATTCCTATATATATGTATATGTGTGAATAACAGCGTTTCTTATAGTATTTTATCAAAATATAGACCTTACTGAAATCAAAAATGGATTATATCGAGCAGTAGTGGTTTATTTTTCCAATATGAGGCATCCTGAAAATTAGTGTCAATCCTCAAAATAAAGCAAAAAAATTTAGCTTTTTTTTCAATTTTACTAGCTAATGCATCTTGTATAACTGAAGTATGTCCTTATATACCATAATATTACTAAATTGAAGAGGAAATGTTAATATACATTTTGAGAGGGATATATTGTCCAATTTTAAACCCTTTTCGTGCAGAATTGGCAATTTATAATAAATATTTACCAAAATTAACAGAAAATAATTTTTTGTTGTTTTTTTAATAGCAATGTAAAGCAACCATAAGTCAATTTAAATATCGAAACATTATGATACAACATCAGACACAGCCTCAGGCATGAAATTTTACCAGATGGCAGGGCATACTGTCTGTTTAACAAAGCTGCCATGACAGTTTTGCACGACAGTAACTCTAGTGGTGATGCCATCACCCCCCCCCCCCCGACTTGGGGTGGGGCTACGGTCCCAGATAAGGCTACTGGGTGCCGGAAAAGCTTAATTGGGTCAAATGACACATTTTCCCAATAGGGGGGGGGGGGCTAACACTCCTCAAAATTGTGGGGAGGGGGGGCTTTAGACCCCCTGACCCCCTAATGGTACATGACATCCATGGAAAATTACCAGATTTATCACTTTCTTTACTATATACAGGCGAATCCATGCGTTTCTTCTTTAAATCTGTCCAAAATGTGGTCATTTTCATTTGAAAATAAGAAAATATGGAAATAACAACTTATCATGGTGAGACGTGAAATTTCGTAAAATTCAAATTTTTCTTATAGGAATCACGGAACTAAATGGTTTCCCATAGGCGACAGTGTTAACGTTTCGGCCAAATTCGCTGAATTGAAGCCTGCAGGCCATACCAGTGATGTTTACCCAGCTAGATTGACACCAGTTGATCACGAAAATGCAAGAAAAATCATAGGTCATGTGTTTACTTTTTAAAATAAATCCCCAAGTGTACGACAGGGCTATCTCACAGCCAAATTTGATCTGGAAAAACCCAAATCTACAACAGCTAGTTAAATACATTTCCCGCTCACAAAAATCCGTTCCCCCATTCATTCACCAGTTTAAATTATTTAGATATTATGTACAAATCAAATAAACGCGATGTAATCCTTTAATAACGTGTCGCATGTATCAGGTGAAGGTCATTCTTCAGTTACCTTCACCTTTAGGGTTCCACGGTGTACTCGCTCCCCGACTCTATAACACATTTAGCTCCCTGATTCCTATATATATGTATATGTGTGAATAACAGCGTTTCTTATAGTATTTTATCAAAATATAGACCTTACTGAAATCAAAAATGGATTATATCGAGCAGTAGTGGTTTATTTTTCCAATATGAGGCATCCTGAAAATTAGTGTCAATCCTCAAAATAAAGCAAAAAAATTTAGCTTTTTTTTCAATTTTACTAGCTAATGCATCTTGTATAACTGAAGTATGTCCTTATATACCATAATATTACTAAATTGAAGAGGAAATGTTAATATACATTTTGAGAGGGATATATTGTCCAATTTTAAACCCTTTTCGTGCAGAATTGGCAATTTATAATAAATATTTACCAAAATTAACAGAAAATAATTTTTTGTTGTTTTTTTAATAGCAATGTAAAGCAACCATAAGTCAATTTAAATATCGAAACATTATGATACAACATCAGACACAGCCTCAGGCATGAAATTTTACCAGATGGCAGGGCATACTGTCTGTTTAACAAAGCTGCCATGACAGTTTTGCACGACAGTAACTCTAGTGGTGATGCCATCACCCCCCCCCCCCCCGACTTGGGGTGGGGCTACGGTCCCAGATAAGGCTACTGGGTGCCGGAAAAGCTTAATTGGGTCAAATGACACATTTTCCCAATAGGGGGGGGGGGGGCTAACACTCCTCAAAATTGTGGGGAGGGGGGGCTTTAGACCCCCTGACCCCCTAATGGTACATGACATCCATGGAAAATTACCAGATTTATCACTTTCTTTACTATATACAGGCGAATCCATGCGTTTCTTCTTTAAATCTGTCCAAAATGTGGTCATTTTCATTTGAAAATAAGAAAATATGGAAATAACAACTTATCATGGTGAGACGTGAAATTTCGTAAAATTCAAATTTTTCTTATAGGAATCACGGAACTAAATGGTTTCCCATAGGCGACAGTGTTAACGTTTCGGCCAAATTCGCTGAATTGAAGCCTGCAGGCCATACCAGTGATGTTTACCCAGCTAGATTGACACCAGTTGATCACGAAAATGCAAGAAAAATCATAGGTCATGTGTTTACTTTTTAAAATAAATCCCCAAGTGTACGACAGGGCTATCTCACAGCCAAATTTGATCTGGAAAAACCCAAATCTACAACAGCTAGTTAAATACATTTCCCGCTCACAAAAATCCGTTCCCCCATTCATTCACCAGTTTAAATTATTTAGATATTATGTACAAATCAAATAAACGCGATGTAATCCTTTAATAACGTGTCGCATGTATCAGGTGAAGGTCATTCTTCAGTTACCTTCACCTTTAGGGTTCCACGGTGTACTCGCTCCCCGACTCTATAACACATTTAGCTCCCTGATTCCTATATATATGTATATGTGTGAATAACAGCGTTTCTTATAGTATTTTATCAAAATATAGACCTTACTGAAATCAAAAATGGATTATATCGAGCAGTAGTGGTTTATTTTTCCAATATGAGGCATCCTGAAAATTAGTGTCAATCCTCAAAATAAAGCCAAAAAATTTAGCTTTTTTTTCAATTTTACTAGCTAATGCATCTTGTATAACTGAAGTATGTCCTTATATACCATAATATTACTAAATTGAAGAGGAAATGTTAATATACATTTTGAGAGGGATATATTGTCCAATTTTAAACCCTTTTCGTGCAGAATTGGCAATTTATAATAAATATTTACCAAAATTAACAGAAAATAATTTTTTGTTGTTTTTTTAATAGCAATGTAAAGCAACCATAAGTCAATTTAAATATCGAAACATTATGATACAACATCAGACACAGCCTCAGGCATGAAATTTTACCAGATGGCAGGGCATACTGTCTGTTTAACAAAGCTGCCATGACAGTTTTGCACGACAGTAACTCTAGTGGTGATGCCATCACCCCCCCCCCCCCCCGACTTGGGGTGGGGCTACGGTCCCAGATAAGGCTACTGGGTGCCGGAAAAGCTTAATTGGGTCAAATGACACATTTTCCCAATAGGGGGGGGGGCTAACACTCCTCAAAATTGTGGGGAGGGGGGGGGCTTTAGACCCCCTGACCCCCTAATGGTACATGACATCCATGGAAAATTACCAGATTTATCACTTTCTTTACTATATACAGGCGAATCCATGCGTTTCTTCTTTAAATCTGTCCAAAATGTGGTCATTTTCATTTGAAAATAAGAAAATATGGAAATAACAACTTATCATGGTGAGACGTGAAATTTCGTAAAATTCAAATTTTTCTTATAGGAATCACGGAACTAAATGGTTTCCCATAGGCGACAGTGTTAACGTTTCGGCCAAATTCGCTGAATTGAAGCCTGCAGGCCATACCAGTGATGTTTACCCAGCTAGATTGACACCAGTTGATCACGAAAATGCAAGAAAAATCATAGGTCATGTGTTTACTTTTTAAAATAAATCCCCAAGTGTACGACAGGGCTATCTCACAGCCAAATTTGATCTGGAAAAACCCAAATCTACAACAGCTAGTTAAATACATTTCCCGCTCACAAAAATCCGTTCCCCCATTCATTCACCAGTTTAAATTATTTAGATATTATGTACAAATCAAATAAACGCGATGTAATCCTTTAATAACGTGTCGCATGTATCAGGTGAAGGTCATTCTTCAGTTACCTTCACCTTTAGGGTTCCACGGTGTACTCGCTCCCCGACTCTATAACACATTTAGCTCCCTGATTCCTATATATATGTATATGTGTGAATAACAGCGTTTCTTATAGTATTTTATCAAAATATAGACCTTACTGAAATCAAAAATGGATTATATCGAGCAGTAGTGGTTTATTTTTCCAATATGAGGCATCCTGAAAATTAGTGTCAATCCTCAAAATAAAGCAAAAAAATTTAGCTTTTTTTTCAATTTTACTAGCTAATGCATCTTGTATAACTGAAGTATGTCCTTATATACCATAATATTACTAAATTGAAGAGGAAATGTTAATATACATTTTGAGAGGGATATATTGTCCAATTTTAAACCCTTTTCGTGCAGAATTGGCAATTTATAATAAATATTTACCAAAATTAACAGAAAATAATTTTTTGTTGTTTTTTTAATAGCAATGTAAAGCAACCATAAGTCAATTTAAATATCGAAACATTATGATACAACATCAGACACAGCCTCAGGCATGAAATTTTACCAGATGGCAGGGCATACTGTCTGTTTAACAAAGCTGCCATGACAGTTTTGCACGACAGTAACTCTAGTGGTGATGCCATCACCCCCCCCCCGACTTGGGGTGGGGCTACGGTCCCAGATAAGGCTACTGGGTGCCGGAAAAGCTTAATTGGGTCAAATGACACATTTTCCCAATAGGGGGGGGGGGGCTAACACTCCTCAAAATTGTGGGGAGGGGGGGGCTTTAGACCCCCTGACCCCCTAATGGTACATGACATCCATGGAAAATTACCAGATTTATCACTTTCTTTACTATATACAGGCGAATCCATGCGTTTCTTCTTTAAATCTGTCCAAAATGTGGTCATTTTCATTTGAAAATAAGAAAATATGGAAATAACAACTTATCATGGTGAGACGTGAAATTTCGTAAAATTCAAATTTTTCTTATAGGAATCACGGAACTAAATGGTTTCCCATAGGCGACAGTGTTAACGTTTCGGCCAAATTCGCTGAATTGAAGCCTGCAGGCCATACCAGTGATGTTTACCCAGCTAGATTGACACCAGTTGATCACGAAAATGCAAGAAAAATCATAGGTCATGTGTTTACTTTTTAAAATAAATCCCCAAGTGTACGACAGGGCTATCTCACAGCCAAATTTGATCTGGAAAAACCCAAATCTACAACAGCTAGTTAAATACATTTCCCGCTCACAAAAATCCGTTCCCCCATTCATTCACCAGTTTAAATTATTTAGATATTATGTACAAATCAAATAAACGCGATGTAATCCTTTAATAACGTGTCGCATGTATCAGGTGAAGGTCATTCTTCAGTTACCTTCACCTTTAGGGTTCCACGGTGTACTCGCTCCCCGACTCTATAACACATTTAGCTCCCTGATTCCTATATATATGTATATGTGTGAATAACAGCGTTTCTTATAGTATTTTATCAAAATATAGACCTTACTGAAATCAAAAATGGATTATATCGAGCAGTAGTGGTTTATTTTTCCAATATGAGGCATCCTGAAAATTAGTGTCAATCCTCAAAATAAAGCAAAAAAATTTAGCTTTTTTTTCAATTTTACTAGCTAATGCATCTTGTATAACTGAAGTATGTCCTTATATACCATAATATTACTAAATTGAAGAGGAAATGTTAATATACATTTTGAGAGGGATATATTGTCCAATTTTAAACCCTTTTCGTGCAGAATTGGCAATTTATAATAAATATTTACCAAAATTAACAGAAAATAATTTTTTGTTGTTTTTTTAATAGCAATGTAAAGCAACCATAAGTCAATTTAAATATCGAAACATTATGATACAACATCAGACACAGCCTCAGGCATGAAATTTTACCAGATGGCAGGGCATACTGTCTGTTTAACAAAGCTGCCATGACAGTTTTGCACGACAGTAACTCTAGTGGTGATGCCATCACCCCCCCCCCCCGACTTGGGGTGGGGCTACGGTCCCAGATAAGGCTACTGGGTGCCGGAAAAGCTTAATTGGGTCAAATGACACATTTTCCCAATAGGGGGGGGGGCTAACACTCCTCAAAATTGTGGGGAGGGGGGGGCTTTAGACCCCCTGACCCCCTAATGGTACATGACATCCATGGAAAATTACCAGATTTATCACTTTCTTTACTATATACAGGCGAATCCATGCGTTTCTTCTTTAAATCTGTCCAAAATGTGGTCATTTTCATTTGAAAATAAGAAAATATGGAAATAACAACTTATCATGGTGAGACGTGAAATTTCGTAAAATTCAAATTTTTCTTATAGGAATCACGGAACTAAATGGTTTCCCATAGGCGACAGTGTTAACGTTTCGGCCAAATTCGCTGAATTGAAGCCTGCAGGCCATACCAGTGATGTTTACCCAGCTAGATTGACACCAGTTGATCACGAAAATGCAAGAAAAATCATAGGTCATGTGTTTACTTTTTAAAATAAATCCCCAAGTGTACGACAGGGCTATCTCACAGCCAAATTTGATCTGGAAAAACCCAAATCTACAACAGCTAGTTAAATACATTTCCCGCTCACAAAAATCCGTTCCCCCATTCATTCACCAGTTTAAATTATTTAGATATTATGTACAAATCAAATAAACGCGATGTAATCCTTTAATAACGTGTCGCATGTATCAGGTGAAGGTCATTCTTCAGTTACCTTCACCTTTAGGGTTCCACGGTGTACTCGCTCCCCGACTCTATAACACATTTAGCTCCCTGATTCCTATATATATGTATATGTGTGAATAACAGCGTTTCTTATAGTATTTTATCAAAATATAGACCTTACTGAAATCAAAAATGGATTATATCGAGCAGTAGTGGTTTATTTTTCCAATATGAGGCATCCTGAAAATTAGTGTCAATCCTCAAAATAAAGCAAAAAAATTTAGCTTTTTTTTCAATTTTACTAGCTAATGCATCTTGTATAACTGAAGTATGTCCTTATATACCATAATATTACTAAATTGAAGAGGAAATGTTAATATACATTTTGAGAGGGATATATTGTCCAATTTTAAACCCTTTTCGTGCAGAATTGGCAATTTATAATAAATATTTACCAAAATTAACAGAAAATAATTTTTTGTTGTTTTTTTAATAGCAATGTAAAGCAACCATAAGTCAATTTAAATATCGAAACATTATGATACAACATCAGACACAGCCTCAGGCATGAAATTTTACCAGATGGCAGGGCATACTGTCTGTTTAACAAAGCTGCCATGACAGTTTTGCACGACAGTAACTCTAGTGGTGATGCCATCACCCCCCCCCCCCCGACTTGGGGTGGGGCTACGGTCCCAGATAAGGCTACTGGGTGCCGGAAAAGCTTAATTGGGTCAAATGACACATTTTCCCAATAGGGGGGGGGGGGCTAACACTCCTCAAAATTGTGGGGAGGGGGGGCTTTAGACCCCCTGACCCCCTAATGGTACATGACATCCATGGAAAATTACCAGATTTATCACTTTCTTTACTATATACAGGCGAATCCATGCGTTTCTTCTTTAAATCTGTCCAAAATGTGGTCATTTTCATTTAAAAATAAGAAAATATGGAAATAACAACTTATCATGGTGAGACGTGAAATTTCGTAAAATTCAAATTTTTCTTATAGGAATCACGGAACTAAATGGTTTCCCATAGGCGACAGTGTTAACGTTTCGGCCAAATTCGCTGAATTGAAGCCTGCAGGCCATACCAGTGATGTTTACCCAGCTAGATTGACACCAGTTGATCACGAAAATGCAAGAAAAATCATAGGTCATGTGTTTACTTTTTAAAATAAATCCCCAAGTGTACGACAGGGCTATCTCACAGCCAAATTTGATCTGGAAAAACCCAAATCTACAACAGCTAGTTAAATACATTTCCCGCTCACAAAAATCCGTTCCCCCATTCATTCACCAGTTTAAATTATTTAGATATTATGTACAAATCAAATAAACGCGATGTAATCCTTTAATAACGTGTCGCATGTATCAGGTGAAGGTCATTCTTCAGTTACCTTCACCTTTAGGGTTCCACGGTGTACTCGCTCCCCGACTCTATAACACATTTAGCTCCCTGATTCCTATATATATGTATATGTGTGAATAACAGCGTTTCTTATAGTATTTTATCAAAATATAGACCTTACTGAAATCAAAAATGGATTATATCGAGCAGTAGTGGTTTATTTTTCCAATATGAGGCATCCTGAAAATTAGTGTCAATCCTCAAAATAAAGCAAAAAAATTTAGCTTTTTTTTCAATTTTACTAGCTAATGCATCTTGTATAACTGAAGTATGTCCTTATATACCATAATATTACTAAATTGAAGAGGAAATGTTAATATACATTTTGAGAGGGATATATTGTCCAATTTTAAACCCTTTTCGTGCAGAATTGGCAATTTATAATAAATATTTACCAAAATTAACAGAAAATAATTTTTTGTTGTTTTTTTAATAGCAATGTAAAGCAACCATAAGTCAATTTAAATATCGAAACATTATGATACAACATCAGACACAGCCTCAGGCATGAAATTTTACCAGATGGCAGGGCATACTGTCTGTTTAACAAAGCTGCCATGACAGTTTTGCACGACAGTAACTCTAGTGGTGATGCCATCACCCCCCCCCCCCCCGACTTGGGGTGGGGCTACGGTCCCAGATAAGGCTACTGGGTGCCGGAAAAGCTTAATTGGGTCAAATGACACATTATCCCAATAGGGGGGGGGGGCTAACACTCCTCAAAATTGTGGGGAGGGGGGGCTTTAGACCCCCTGACCCCCTAATGGTACATGACATCCATGGAAAATTACCAGATTTATCACTTTCTTTACTATATACAGGCGAATCCATGCGTTTCTTCTTTAAATCTGTCCAAAATGTGGTCATTTTCATTTGAAAATAAGAAAATATGGAAATAACAACTTATCATGGTGAGACGTGAAATTTCGTAAAATTCAAATTTTTCTTATAGGAATCACGGAACTAAATGGTTTCCCATAGGCGACAGTGTTAACGTTTCGGCCAAATTCGCTGAATTGAAGCCTGCAGGCCATACCAGTGATGTTTACCCAGCTAGATTGACACCAGTTGATCACGAAAATGCAAGAAAAATCATAGGTCATGTGTTTACTTTTTAAAATAAATCCCCAAGTGTACGACAGGGCTATCTCACAGCCAAATTTGATCTGGAAAAACCCAAATCTACAACAGCTAGTTAAATACATTTCCCGCTCACAAAAATCCGTTCCCCCATTCATTCACCAGTTTAAATTATTTAGATATTATGTACAAATCAAATAAACGCGATGTAATCCTTTAATAACGTGTCGCATGTATCAGGTGAAGGTCATTCTTCAGTTACCTTCACCTTTAGGGTTCCACGGTGTACTCGCTCCCCGACTCTATAACACATTTAGCTCCCTGATTCCTATATATATGTATATGTGTGAATAACAGCGTTTCTTATAGTATTTTATCAAAATATAGACCTTACTGAAATCAAAAATGGATTATATCGAGCAGTAGTGGTTTATTTTTCCAATATGAGGCATCCTGAAAATTAGTGTCAATCCTCAAAATAAAGCAAAAAAATTTAGCTTTTTTTTCAATTTTACTAGCTAATGCATCTTGTATAACTGAAGTATGTCCTTATATACCATAATATTACTAAATTGAAGAGGAAATGTTAATATACATTTTGAGAGGGATATATTGTCCAATTTTAAACCCTTTTCGTGCAGAATTGGCAATTTATAATAAATATTTACCAAAATTAACAGAAAATAATTTTTTGTTGTTTTTTTAATAGCAATGTAAAGCAACCATAAGTCAATTTAAATATCGAAACATTATGATACAACATCAGACACAGCCTCAGGCATGAAATTTTACCAGATGGCAGGGCATACTGTCTGTTTAACAAAGCTGCCATGACAGTTTTGCACGACAGTAACTCTAGTGGTGATGCCATCACCCCCCCCCCCCGACTTGGGGTGGGGCTACGGTCCCAGATAAGGCTACTGGGTGCCGGAAAAGCTTAATTGGGTCAAATGACACATTTTCCCAATAGGGGGGGGGGCTAACACTCCTCAAAATTGTGGGGAGGGGGGGCTTTAGACCCCCTGACCCCCTAATGGTACATGACATCCATGGAAAATTACCAGATTTATCACTTTCTTTACTATATACAGGCGAATCCATGCGTTTCTTCTTTAAATCTGTCCAAAATGTGGTCATTTTCATTTGAAAATAAGAAAATATGGAAATAACAACTTATCATGGTGAGACGTGAAATTTCGTAAAATTCAAATTTTTCTTATAGGAATCACGGAACTAAATGGTTTCCCATAGGCGACAGTGTTAACGTTTCGGCCAAATTCGCTGAATTGAAGCCTGCAGGCCATACCAGTGATGTTTACCCAGCTAGATTGACACCAGTTGATCACGAAAATGCAAGAAAAATCATAGGTCATGTGTTTACTTTTTAAAATAAATCCCCAAGTGTACGACAGGGCTATCTCACAGCCAAATTTGATCTGGAAAAACCCAAATCTACAACAGCTAGTTAAATACATTTCCCGCTCACAAAAATCCGTTCCCCCATTCATTCACCAGTTTAAATTATTTAGATATTATGTACAAATCAAATAAACGCGATGTAATCCTTTAATAACGTGTCGCATGTATCAGGTGAAGGTCATTCTTCAGTTACCTTCACCTTTAGGGTTCCACGGTGTACTCGCTCCCCGACTCTATAACACATTTAGCTCCCTGATTCCTATATATATGTATATGTGTGAATAACAGCGTTTCTTATAGTATTTTATCAAAATATAGACCTTACTGAAATCAAAAATGGATTATATCGAGCAGTAGTGGTTTATTTTTCCAATATGAGGCATCCTGAAAATTAGTGTCAATCCTCAAAATAAAGCAAAAAAATTTAGCTTTTTTTTCAATTTTACTAGCTAATGCATCTTGTATAACTGAAGTATGTCCTTATATACCATAATATTACTAAATTGAAGAGGAAATGTTAATATACATTTTGAGAGGGATATATTGTCCAATTTTAAACCCTTTTCGTGCAGAATTGGCAATTTATAATAAATATTTACCAAAATTAACAGAAAATAATTTTTTGTTGTTTTTTTAATAGCAATGTAAAGCAACCATAAGTCAATTTAAATATCGAAACATTATGATACAACATCAGACACAGCCTCAGGCATGAAATTTTACCAGATGGCAGGGCATACTGTCTGTTTAACAAAGCTGCCATGACAGTTTTGCACGACAGTAACTCTAGTGGTGATGCCATCACCCCCCCCCCGACTTGGGGTGGGGCTACGGTCCCAGATAAGGCTACTGGGTGCCGGAAAAGCTTAATTGGGTCAAATGACACATTTTCCCAATAGGGGGGGGGGCTAACACTCCTCAAAATTGTGGGGAGGGGGGGGGCTTTAGACCCCCTGACCCCCTAATGGTACATGACATCCATGGAAAATTACCAGATTTATCACTTTCTTTACTATATACAGGCGAATCCATGCGTTTCTTCTTTAAATCTGTCCAAAATGTGGTCATTTTCATTTGAAAATAAGAAAATATGGAAATAACAACTTATCATGGTGAGACGTGAAATTTCGTAAAAATTCAAATTTTTCTTATAGGAATCACGGAACTAAATGGTTTCCCATAGGCGACAGTGTTAACGTTTCGGCCAAATTCGCTGAATTGAAGCCTGCAGGCCATACCAGTGATGTTTACCCAGCTAGATTGACACCAGTTGATCACGAAAATGCAAGAAAAATCATAGGTCATGTGTTTACTTTTTAAAATAAATCCCCAAGTGTACGACAGGGCTATCTCACAGCCAAATTTGATCTGGAAAAACCCAAATCTACAACAGCTAGTTAAATACATTTCCCGCTCACAAAAATCCGTTCCCCCATTCATTCACCAGTTTAAATTATTTAGATATTATGTACAAATCAAATAAACGCGATGTAATCCTTTAATAACGTGTCGCATGTATCAGGTGAAGGTCATTCTTCAGTTACCTTCACCTTTAGGGTTCCACGGTGTACTCGCTCCCCGACTCTATAACACATTTAGCTCCCTGATTCCTATATATATGTATATGTGTGAATAACAGCGTTTCTTATAGTATTTTATCAAAATATAGACCTTACTGAAATCAAAAATGGATTATATCGAGCAGTAGTGGTTTATTTTTCCAATATGAGGCATCCTGAAAATTAGTGTCAATCCTCAAAATAAAGCCAAAAAATTTAGCTTTTTTTTCAATTTTACTAGCTAATGCATCTTGTATAACTGAAGTATGTCCTTATATACCATAATATTACTAAATTGAAGAGGAAATGTTAATATACATTTTGAGAGGGATATATTGTCCAATTTTAAACCCTTTTCGTGCAGAATTGGCAATTTATAATAAATATTTACCAAAATTAACAGAAAATAATTTTTTGTTGTTTTTTTAATAGCAATGTAAAGCAACCATAAGTCAATTTAAATATCGAAACATTATGATACAACATCAGACACAGCCTCAGGCATGAAATTTTACCAGATGGCAGGGCATACTGTCTGTTTAACAAAGCTGCCATGACAGTTTTGCACGACAGTAACTCTAGTGGTGATGCCATCACCCCCCCCCCCCGACTTGGGGTGGGGCTACGGTCCCAGATAAGGCTACTGGGTGCCGGAAAAGCTTAATTGGGTCAAATGACACATTTTCCCAATAGGGGGGGGGGCTAACACTCCTCAAAATTGTGGGGAGGGGGGGCTTTAGACCCCCTGACCCCCTAATGGTACATGACATCCATGGAAAATTACCAGATTTATCACTTTCTTTACTATATACAGGCGAATCCATGCGTTTCTTCTTTAAATCTGTCCAAAATGTGGTCATTTTCATTTGAAAATAAGAAAATATGGAAATAACAACTTATCATGGTGAGACGTGAAATTTCGTAAAATTCAAATTTTTCTTATAGGAATCACGGAACTAAATGGTTTCCCATAGGCGACAGTGTTAACGTTTCGGCCAAATTCGCTGAATTGAAGCCTGCAGGCCATACCAGTGATGTTTACCCAGCTAGATTGACACCAGTTGATCACGAAAATGCAAGAAAAATCATAGGTCATGTGTTTACTTTTTAAAATAAATCCCCAAGTGTACGACAGGGCTATCTCACAGCCAAATTTGATCTGGAAAAACCCAAATCTACAACAGCTAGTTAAATACATTTCCCGCTCACAAAAATCCGTTCCCCCATTCATTCACCAGTTTAAATTATTTAGATATTATGTACAAATCAAATAAACGCGATGTAATCCTTTAATAACGTGTCGCATGTATCAGGTGAAGGTCATTCTTCAGTTACCTTCACCTTTAGGGTTCCACGGTGTACTCGCTCCCCGACTCTATAACACATTTAGCTCCCTGATTCCTATATATATGTATATGTGTGAATAACAGCGTTTCTTATAGTATTTTATCAAAATATAGACCTTACTGAAATCAAAAATGGATTATATCGAGCAGTAGTGGTTTATTTTTCCAATATGAGGCATCCTGAAAATTAGTGTCAATCCTCAAAATAAAGCAAAAAAATTTAGCTTTTTTTTCAATTTTACTAGCTAATGCATCTTGTATAACTGAAGTATGTCCTTATATACCATAATATTACTAAATTGAAGAGGAAATGTTAATATACATTTTGAGAGGGATATATTGTCCAATTTTAAACCCTTTTCGTGCAGAATTGGCAATTTATAATAAATATTTACCAAAATTAACAGAAAATAATTTTTTGTTGTTTTTTTAATAGCAATGTAAAGCAACCATAAGTCAATTTAAATATCGAAACATTATGATACAACATCAGACACAGCCTCAGGCATGAAATTTTACCAGATGGCAGGGCATACTGTCTGTTTAACAAAGCTGCCATGACAGTTTTGCACGACAGTAACTCTAGTGGTGATGCCATCACCCCCCCCCCCCGACTTGGGGTGGGGCTACGGTCCCAGATAAGGCTACTGGGTGCCGGAAAAGCTTAATTGGGTCAAATGACACATTTTCCCAATAGGGGGGGGGGGGCTAACACTCCTCAAAATTGTGGGGAGGGGGGGCTTTAGACCCCCTGACCCCCTAATGGTACATGACATCCATGGAAAATTACCAGATTTATCACTTTCTTTACTATATACAGGCGAATCCATGCGTTTCTTCTTTAAATCTGTCCAAAATGTGGTCATTTTCATTTGAAAATAAGAAAATATGGAAATAACAACTTATCATGGTGAGACGTGAAATTTCGTAAAATTCAAATTTTTCTTATAGGAATCACGGAACTAAATGGTTTCCCATAGGCGACAGTGTTAACGTTTCGGCCAAATTCGCTGAATTGAAGCCTGCAGGCCATACCAGTGATGTTTACCCAGCTAGATTGACACCAGTTGATCACGAAAATGCAAGAAAAATCATAGGTCATGTGTTTACTTTTTAAAATAAATCCCCAAGTGTACGACAGGGCTATCTCACAGCCAAATTTGATCTGGAAAAACCCAAATCTACAACAGCTAGTTAAATACATTTCCCGCTCACAAAAATCCGTTCCCCCATTCATTCACCAGTTTAAATTATTTAGATATTATGTACAAATCAAATAAACGCGATGTAATCCTTTAATAACGTGTCGCATGTATCAGGTGAAGGTCATTCTTCAGTTACCTTCACCTTTAGGGTTCCACGGTGTACTCGCTCCCCGACTCTATAACACATTTAGCTCCCTGATTCCTATATATATGTATATGTGTGAATAACAGCGTTTCTTATAGTATTTTATCAAAATATAGACCTTACTGAAATCAAAAATGGATTATATCGAGCAGTAGTGGTTTATTTTTCCAATATGAGGCATCCTGAAAATTAGTGTCAATCCTCAAAATAAAGCCAAAAAATTTAGCTTTTTTTTCAATTTTACTAGCTAATGCATCTTGTATAACTGAAGTATGTCCTTATATACCATAATATTACTAAATTGAAGAGGAAATGTTAATATACATTTTGATAGGGATATATTGTCCAATTTTAAACCCTTTTCGTGCAGAATTGGCAATTTATAATAAATATTTACCAAAATTAACAGAAAATAATTTTTTGTTGTTTTTTTAATAGCAATGTAAAGCAACCATAAGTCAATTTAAATATCGAAACATTATGATACAACATCAGACACAGCCTCAGGCATGAAATTTTACCAGATGGCAGGGCATACTGTCTGTTTAACAAAGCTGCCATGACAGTTTTGCACGACAGTAACTCTAGTGGTGATGCCATCACCCCCCCCCCCCGACTTGGGGTGGGGCTACGGTCCCAGATAAGGCTACTGGGTGCCGGAAAAGCTTAATTGGGTCAAATGACACATTTTCCCAATAGGGGGGGGGGGGCTAACACTCCTCAAAATTGTGGGGAGGGGGGGCTTTAGACCCCCTGACCCCCTAATGGTACATGACATCCATGGAAAATTACCAGATTTATCACTTTCTTTACTATATACAGGCGAATCCATGCGTTTCTTCTTTAAATCTGTCCAAAATGTGGTCATTTTCATTTGAAAATAAGAAAATATGGAAATAACAACTTATCATGGTGAGACGTGAAATTTCGTAAAATTCAAATTTTTCTTATAGGAATCACGGAACTAAATGGTTTCCCATAGGCGACAGTGTTAACGTTTCGGCCAAATTCGCTGAATTGAAGCCTGCAGGCCATACCAGTGATGTTTACCCAGCTAGATTGACACCAGTTGATCACGAAAATGCAAGAAAAATCATAGGTCATGTGTTTACTTTTTAAAATAAATCCCCAAGTGTACGACAGGGCTATCTCACAGCCAAATTTGATCTGGAAAAACCCAAATCTACAACAGCTAGTTAAATACATTTCCCGCTCACAAAAATCCGTTCCCCCATTCATTCACCAGTTTAAATTATTTAGATATTATGTACAAATCAAATAAACGCGATGTAATCCTTTAATAACGTGTCGCATGTATCAGGTGAAGGTCATTCTTCAGTTACCTTCACCTTTAGGGTTCCACGGTGTACTCGCTCCCCGACTCTATAACACATTTAGCTCCCTGATTCCTATATATATGTATATGTGTGAATAACAGCGTTTCTTATAGTATTTTATCAAAATATAGACCTTACTGAAATCAAAAATGGATTATATCGAGCAGTAGTGGTTTATTTTTCCAATATGAGGCATCCTGAAAATTAGTGTCAATCCTCAAAATAAAGCAAAAAAATTTAGCTTTTTTTTCAATTTTACTAGCTAATGCATCTTGTATAACTGAAGTATGTCCTTATATACCATAATATTACTAAATTGAAGAGGAAATGTTAATATACATTTTGAGAGGGATATATTGTCCAATTTTAAACCCTTTTCGTGCAGAATTGGCAATTTATAATAAATATTTACCAAAATTAACAGAAAATAAATTTTTGTTGTTTTTTTAATAGCAATGTAAAGCAACCATAAGTCAATTTAAATATCGAAACATTATGATACAACATCAGACACAGCCTCAGGCATGAAATTTTACCAGATGGCAGGGCATACTGTCTGTTTAACAAAGCTGCCATGACAGTTTTGCACGACAGTAACTCTAGTGGTGATGCCATCACCCCCCCCCCCCCGACTTGGGGTGGGGCTACGGTCCCAGATAAGGCTACTGGGTGCCGGAAAAGCTTAATTGGGTCAAATGACACATTTTCCCAATAGGGGGGGGGGGCTAACACTCCTCAAAATTGTGGGGAGGGGGGGCTTTAGACCCCCTGACCCCCTAATGGTACATGACATCCATGGAAAATTACCAGATTTATCACTTTCTTTACTATATACAGGCGAATCCATGCGTTTCTTCTTTAAATCTGTCCAAAATGTGGTCATTTTCATTTGAAAATAAGAAAATATGGAAATAACAACTTATCATGGTGAGACGTGAAATTTCGTAAAATTCAAATTTTTCTTATAGGAATCACGGAACTAAATGGTTTCCCATAGGCGACAGTGTTAACGTTTCGGCCAAATTCGCTGAATTGAAGCCTGCAGGCCATACCAGTGATGTTTACCCAGCTAGATTGACACCAGTTGATCACGAAAATGCAAGAAAAATCATAGGTCATGTGTTTACTTTTTAAAATAAATCCCCAAGTGTACGACAGGGCTATCTCACAGCCAAATTTGATCTGGAAAAACCCAAATCTACAACAGCTAGTTAAATACATTTCCCGCTCACAAAAATCCGTTCCCCCATTCATTCACCAGTTTAAATTATTTAGATATTATGTACAAATCAAATAAACGCGATGTAATCCTTTAATAACGTGTCGCATGTATCAGGTGAAGGTCATTCTTCAGTTACCTTCACCTTTAGGGTTCCACGGTGTACTCGCTCCCCGACTCTATAACACATTTAGCTCCCTGATTCCTATATATATGTATATGTGTGAATAACAGCGTTTCTTATAGTATTTTATCAAAATATAGACCTTACTGAAATCAAAAATGGATTATATCGAGCAGTAGTGGTTTATTTTTCCAATATGAGGCATCCTGAAAATTAGTGTCAATCCTCAAAATAAAGCAAAAAAATTTAGCTTTTTTTTCAATTTTACTAGCTAATGCATCTTGTATAACTGAAGTATGTCCTTATATACCATAATATTACTAAATTGAAGAGGAAATGTTAATATACATTTTGAGAGGGATATATTGTCCAATTTTAAACCCTTTTCGTGCAGAATTGGCAATTTATAATAAATATTTACCAAAATTAACAGAAAATAATTTTTTGTTGTTTTTTTAATAGCAATGTAAAGCAACCATAAGTCAATTTAAATATCGAAACATTATGATACAACATCAGACACAGCCTCAGGCATGAAATTTTACCAGATGGCAGGGCATACTGTCTGTTTAACAAAGCTGCCATGACAGTTTTGCACGACAGTAACTCTAGTGGTGATGCCATCACCCCCCCCCCCCCCGACTTGGGGTGGGGCTACGGTCCCAGATAAGGCTACTGGGTGCCGGAAAAGCTTAATTGGGTCAAATGACACATTTTCCCAATAGGGGGGGGGGGGGCTAACACTCCTCAAAATTGTGGGGAGGGGGGGCTTTAGACCCCCTGACCCCCTAATGGTACATGACATCCATGGAAAATTACCAGATTTATCACTTTCTTTACTATATACAGGCGAATCCATGCGTTTCTTCTTTAAATCTGTCCAAAATGTGGTCATTTTCATTTGAAAATAAGAAAATATGGAAATAACAACTTATCATGGTGAGACGTGAAATTTCGTAAAATTCAAATTTTTCTTATAGGAATCACGGAACTAAATGGTTTCCCATAGGCGACAGTGTTAACGTTTCGGCCAAATTCGCTGAATTGAAGCCTGCAGGCCATACCAGTGATGTTTACCCAGCTAGATTGACACCAGTTGATCACGAAAATGCAAGAAAAATCATAGGTCATGTGTTTACTTTTTAAAATAAATCCCCAAGTGTACGACAGGGCTATCTCACAGCCAAATTTGATCTGGAAAAACCCAAATCTACAACAGCTAGTTAAATACATTTCCCGCTCACAAAAATCCGTTCCCCCATTCATTCACCAGTTTAAATTATTTAGATATTATGTACAAATCAAATAAACGCGATGTAATCCTTTAATAACGTGTCGCATGTATCAGGTGAAGGTCATTCTTCAGTTACCTTCACCTTTAGGGTTCCACGGTGGGTGTACTCGCTCCCCGACTCTATAACACATTTAGCTCCCTGATTCCTATATATATGTATATGTGTGAATAACAGCGTTTCTTATAGTATTTTATCAAAATATAGACCTTACTGAAATCAAAAATGGATTATATCGAGCAGTAGTGGTTTATTTTTCCAATATGAGGCATCCTGAAAATTAGTGTCAATCCTCAAAATAAAGCAAAAAAATTTAGCTTTTTTTTCAATTTTACTAGCTAATGCATCTTGTATAACTGAAGTATGTCCTTATATACCATAATATTACTAAATTGAAGAGGAAATGTTAATATACATTTTGAGAGGGATATATTGTCCAATTTTAAACCCTTTTCGTGCAGAATTGGCAATTTATAATAAATATTTACCAAAATTAACAGAAAATAAATTTTTGTTGTTTTTTTAATAGCAATGTAAAGCAACCATAAGTCAATTTAAATATCGAAACATTATGATACAACATCAGACACAGCCTCAGGCATGAAATTTTACCAGATGGCAGGGCATACTGTCTGTTTAACAAAGCTGCCATGACAGTTTTGCACGACAGTAACTCTAGTGGTGATGCCATCACCCCCCCCCCCCCGACTTGGGGTGGGGCTACGGTCCCAGATAAGGCTACTGGGTGCCGGAAAAGCTTAATTGGGTCAAATGACACATTTTCCCAATAGGGGGGGGGGGGGGCTAACACTCCTCAAAATTGTGGGGAGGGGGGGCTTTAGACCCCCTGACCCCCTAATGGTACATGACATCCATGGAAAATTACCAGATTTATCACTTTCTTTACTATATACAGGCGAATCCATGCGTTTCTTCTTTAAATCTGTCCAAAATGTGGTCATTTTCATTTGAAAATAAGAAAATATGGAAATAACAACTTATCATGGTGAGACGTGAAATTTCGTAAAATTCAAATTTTTCTTATAGGAATCACGGAACTAAATGGTTTCCCATAGGCGACAGTGTTAACGTTTCGGCCAAATTCGCTGAATTGAAGCCTGCAGGCCATACCAGTGATGTTTACCCAGCTAGATTGACACCAGTTGATCACGAAAATGCAAGAAAAATCATAGGTCATGTGTTTACTTTTTAAAATAAATCCCCAAGTGTACGACAGGGCTATCTCACAGCCAAATTTGATCTGGAAAAACCCAAATCTACAACAGCTAGTTAAATACATTTCCCGCTCACAAAAATCCGTTCCCCCATTCATTCACCAGTTTAAATTATTTAGATATTATGTACAAATCAAATAAACGCGATGTAATCCTTTAATAACGTGTCGCATGTATCAGGTGAAGGTCATTCTTCAGTTACCTTCACCTTTAGGGTTC